>JBBPBS010000968.1:25052277-25067895 GCA_037974835.1 Cicer judaicum
GGCTTAATGAAAACACACTACGAAAAAAATTGCACATCAAATAAGCTAAATGTAACATCTAGGAATAATATTGATTCAGTTCCACTAAAAATCTCGACACAAAATTTGCAATTAGTCGGTACATACACTATTGAACATTTTCTATAAACCTTTGAATGAAACCAGAGAGATAAATTTCTCTGCTATTCATTTTATATCTCCCTAACTGATCATAGAATAAAATAAGAATTAGTCTAGTGACAGTGTTGAGAATATTTACAAGTTTCCCATTAAAAATTAATGCCAAGAGAACTCTGTTTTTGTACCCACATAACAGTCAGCATCCAATTTACGAGGCCAACTATAATCTAGTATTTGTTTGTTAATGCTGGAATAGAAACAACTGCAAGTGTTGTTCAATCAGTTATTTTTCAAAAAATATGAAGTTGTGAATGCTGTGTTATTATCAAATATATGATGTAAGTTGCTACCAGCTAAGTGATTTACTTTTTACTTAATTAAAATAACATTCTACACATGTTTAAATATTTTCTAAGTAATTTCATAGTTTTCACAATTTACTTGCAAAAGTACTGCTTCATAAGGCGGTACTCGGCGAGGTTTTTGGGATTGAGAATGACTTAGATATAAAGGATAGTAGTTCCTATCAACACCCTCTTGAACTGGAAAAAAAAGAGAGCAAGGAAAACAAACACAGCTTCTGATAATAATGTCTAATAATTGTATCAGTTATCAACTATTCTTAAAACATAAGCTGTTGGATGAAGGCTTGTGATTTTATTGTAGTAGTATATCTCTAACACGCCCCTTATGTTGAAACTTGGGAAATTGCTGGCCTATCCTACCTTACATTAAAATCCAATTTTAATTATAAGTATGAGAACAACAAGGATTAAATTACTAAAAACTTGTGTTTGGATTGAAGTTTGAAATTTTGATTTTAGATAAACTTAATGTTGCAAAATTGATTTTGGTTAAAAATGATATCAATACATTGATTTATAGTTGTAAATATTTAATTGCAAAGCGATTTTTGACACAATAAAGTTTGAATAATAATAATAACCTAATTTAGGTGTGTAATTGCCGATTCTTAATTTTATTAAAATAGTCATATAACATTGAGTTAAAAGACATTTTTGTCAATACACAAACAGAGTATTTTATTACACGAAAAAGCATTTTGTAAAGGGGTTAAAATCAAGTTTGGAATCCATAGTTGACCTTGACTCAATTGCCACATATATTAGGCACAACATCTAACACAAATTTTGTTCATCAAACTTGATTTTGGGTTTCCTAATGTGGAAGCAAATATACACTTAATCAAAGAGGATCTAATACCATGTCAATCACAAACTCCTAAAAGGTTAAGGTGTTAGATTAAGTCTCATGAAGGACAATTACTTTATTACATCTCTATCACATTGGAAAAATGATAAGAAAAAGGAGATACCGAACGGTTGTGTATTTGTCGAATACTAGCACCAGGCTTACAGAGTTCCACACAATGCTTGTTTGTTTCCAGTATAAGCTCATATAGTTCTTCCTGAGATATAGATAAAGTGATAAACCATAAAAATTCATATGAAAAGTGATAAAACTAAAAGGATAGAGCAACAAGTGGAATAAGCAATTTTATTTTATAACAGACTTCATTCGCATGAATATGGAACAGGAACCAAGTATCAAACATTTATATGCCGCGAGATAGCAGACGCAAAGAAAGATTCTGCCGACATAACATGATAACATGCCCTATGTTGGGCGTGTGCAAGCTGTAGGCCCATCAGATCCCCAAAAGAAAGGGGCTATGAAGAAGCGGAGAATTTATCACAAATTGAATGTCCATGCATGAACAAATTATTTAGAGTATATTCCACACATTCATATAATTTGGATGTCCAAATTTCATAGAAGAATCATATATTTTATTTTCTACTCAAGGTATATGGACATCATAGCTTAGAAAATCATATTAGGGAATCAAATCATATAGCTTAGAAGAATCACTGTTTAGTGTTTTATGTACAAATCATTGAAAACAGAAAACAGACTGAAATCAAGGTATCAATTTTGTAATTTAACATGAAAAAAGGAAATGAAAACAAAATATTTCCAATTTTATCAAAGTAAATGATGCCCTAAGCTCTCCCGAATACCTAGACAGGATTTATAAAAGAACCAAACCATGCTAACCTGGGCAGAAGAGAAGCTACCACACGGTGGCCATGTGCGTGTGAGATCACTAGCATAGCCATGTAACTCACATCCAACATCCATCAAAACAAGGTCTCCATCTTTAATCTGCCAAACATGATCCAGATAAAAAACATGAAATTACACATAATAGGAGGTGGCAGTTAGTAGTAGAATTTACCTTCTGATCATTCCTAGAATAATGTATAACACTTCCATTAGGCCCACCACCAACCACGGGATTGAATCTGATAGAGAGAGAAGAAAAGAGAAAAATTGTCTTATTAATTGTTAACGCGAGTGTGCTTAAACTTCCCTTAAGTTTTCTGTATTAATGAACTTCTCTATCACTCTGGTAGAAGCTTTGTTAAGATATCAATAACAATACACAAAGAACCCAGATGTGAACAAATTGCATAAGAGGGATAGTCACTCAATATAAAGAAATGCTCACCCCATTCGCTGGGCACCTCTCACTTTGCATTCATATTCAACCTTTGCAGCTAGCATACCTTCAAAAGGGTGTGTTTTCGAATGCATCATTGTCAGCAAAAGAGCCTATTCAAAACCAGAAAATGTTCAAATCATCAAATTCTTGTCATATTGCAACTATGACCTCCTAAACATCTGCATATAACAGCCTGACTAGGAGTTCTAGATTTTTAGTCATCAAATAGTAAGCCATCCAATAGAGTTGAAAATACCTGACAAGCAATTGATGCTGATTGCTTCATCAGCGAGAGCTCCGAAGGAGACTTTATCCATCGCAGCTGATGGGTATAAACAGATAGATCCCTTACATTGCTGCAGTAAGCTAGTTTCTTGAAGGCCTCCAGTTCCGTATATGATGGTGTAGCAGTCTGAACATTGTGATACAATTTTGAGGACCCCCTTATCATATCTGGAAGGATCTGAATCAATAATTGAAAAGGTTAAAATTTAAAATATTTTAAAGAACAGAAGTAACTGTTTGACCGAGGAACTTAAATGCATATTTTAGACAGAAAAACTATGGCAGCCTTGACGGCAAGCCACCAGCAGGCTTGTCGATGAAAATAATTCAACGTATAGAGGACAAAATAGATGAGTAGATAGTTACTGTAGAAGTAAATGTTTTAAATTTGTGATAATAGTGATTCACCTCATGCAATTTTCTCATTGGATATGCCTTGTCAGCCTTGAATGTATCCAATGCTGCATCAACTCCTGCTATATGCCCTTGCCAAGTCACATCCTAGACAAATTTATGGTTTCAAATTTGTGTTAGCTTCAAGATTAGTTACTTCATATCTTATAACTCTAGAAGAAATGGCAAGAAAAATTACATGTGCAATAATCAAATTCACAAATGGTTGACTCTGACATGAAAAACAATTGAAATACCATATAAATTTCGAAAGAAAAGATACTTACTGATAATCAGACAAACGTCCAGATATTTATGGCTTAAATATGTTTTTTATCCCTGAACATAAAATGATTTTTTGAATTATTCTTTTGAACAAAAAAAGTTCCTAGTCCTTATATTTACAAAAGTAGTGTTTTAAGAAGTCCCTTACTAAGGTTCTGTAGGGATTATACCACATGATTTTTGGATATTTTAAGGACTGACAAAAAAATTTAAAGGGCTAATTCAAAAACAATCAGACCAAAAATATTTAAGGTGATATTATTTTTTTCAACAAACACAGCAGCAGATGATGATGATGATGATGATGATGACAACAACAACAACAACAATAATAATAATAATAGTAATAGCAATAACAATAATAGTAAAATTTGAATTTATGTCATAGATAAGCATTGCATAACATATTCCATTACAAACAACAATGGTGTTTTAGTTTTAAGAAATAACTATCATATATCAGACTCACATAAGGCTTGGCTTCTGGCATGAACATGCATAAACCAAAGTCATGCCCTAAAATGGCCACACCACCAGGTTGTTGGCAGCCTGTAATATACAAGTAATCAGCATCTTGTCGAAATGTATAAGGCACGACATCTGTCATCATCTTTACTGGGGCAGCAGCAATGATAGCCAAACTTTTCTCCGGGAGAAGTTCCAACATCTTTTTTCTTCTTAGGATGTATTCCTCACTAGATATGCCTGGTGTGATCTCCCCATCTTTTAGAAGCTACAATGCAACATAAAATTATGGGGAAAAATGAAAATTAATTTTAACAAATAAGTATTCCTGTTTTGGTGAATACTTCAGACACTCTAACAGTCTTACATTTTACAATTTTTCATTTTTACTTTTTAAATTAATTAAATATATACAGTTTAATGATAGTATTTTACCAAGTAATGCTAACTTCTAAAAATTAGTTTTCTCTTTCAAATAAAGATTATGTTTAATAGTTATGCGGTGACAGTTTAAAAAAATTTAAATACACGTTCAGTCATACTTTACCATAGTGTACTATCGTAATAAAAACTTCTACTTCTAAAATATTTGAACAAATATCTACATAGTAAAAATAATTAGATGTGTGTATAAAACATTTTAACGATACTATGCATGATAATTAAATTCTTAAAGATTTGTGCTTTCATGCAAATTTCATATTAAATTATACATTCTCATTGGTGCCAAAAGAGGATGTTGTGAAATTACTGTACCTGAGGATGAGATGCAGGGGTTGGTTGTCCAATATCAACAGCAACCCTATCATTGCAATAGGAACGAAAACCTAGAACCTACGAACGAACCTTTCAAATTAGTGAAAGTAACTAAAATGAATGACATGATTATTCCCTTGTTGATTTAGTAGCCAAACAAATAGAATATAAATATGATATATCATTAATCATATAGCTAGTAATGCTAAAAAAATGTAGTTGTGATAAGTGAATAGAGTAATTAGCTGAATTTGAAGAAATGAAACTAAAAATCGGTTTGGAGTGAATACGAGTAAAAAGCGATATTATACCTGTCTTCGTGAAAATGTGTTGGTTAGTGTTCTTACAACACGCTGCATCTCCCTTATGCTTCTATCTTTTGTGTTCAACTCGCAAGAATAAAGGTTTAAAAGGGTTTAAGAGTAAGAGGGCTTCACTTCGCCCACTTTTGCACTTTGCAATCGCTTGATTTGTACCTTGTCGTCTTTGTTTAAGCTTCCTTCAAATTAATTAAGCCTATTTTTTAAGGAAATACAATTTTACTGTCAGTTATTTTTTACCCAATCTCCTTCAATTTTCATATTTTATCAAAATATTTGGAAGTTAACGATGGAATATGCAATTAGATAATTTAGTTATTTAAGTTATTGATTTAATTTGTATATATCAATAATGTAAAACGTTTGTATACATATATTCAATCAAACTTTTGTATACATATATTCAATCAAATTATTTTATCTTTTGTATACATATATTTAATCAAATTATTTTATCATGCCACCTTTTTATATTTTAGTTACTAAAATATTTCTACAAATATCTATATTTTTTATTTGACGCATGTGTAAAAAAATTTATACCGTTGATGTAAGAAATTTATAATAGTTGAACTTTTATTTTCTGTTTGAGACGTTTAAGATTCTTTAATTCAATTTCATTTGGTGGAAAATGTACAATCAGTTAATGTATTTTGAGTCATAAAATAATTTTTGAGATTTAATAATTGAGTATTTAATGAAAAATTGATAAAATTTAAGGAAAATTGCAAAATGTAAATATTATGGTTTGAAAAGGAAGAAAGTGTGATATTTTGATGGGTAAACTTTAAGTAGAAAATTGAATAAAACAATTTAATCCATTCAATTTGTTAAAATTTTCAATAAATAATGAGAGTTTGGGATAGTTAAATAAATAAAAGTGACTTTAAATTTAAACAATTGAATAATTGATGGCTTAACATCACTCAAAAAAAATACTCGGAACAAAATACACACTTCTTTAATGAATCTTATTTTTTAAAGTCATCTTTAATATATTTTTCAATTACTTTCTTTCCTGAATCCACACTTAAAGCCAAGTTTTGCCTACCCTTTTCAAGATGAATAGATGTCTACCATGCTACCATATGCACTTGCACCCGAACACAATTGCTATCTCATCTTCATGAGACACGTTTGATTCATGAAAGACAAATCTCTAATGCTCAAAGCACCAAGAGTACGTACCAAACAACTTGGTAGGAGAACTAAAAGACGTCAAAGAAACAACGATGAATCTGCTCAAGGTAGTTTAGAGGAATGACAATAGTCACCCTAGAAAGGGTACACCAACCGATTATCAAATATTTTTATTCACAAGACTTAATCGCTGTAATTTTTAAAAATTAGTTATCTAAGTTAACATGTGGTGAGATAGAGAGGAGAGACACGATAGTTAGGGAGCTAAAGAAATGAGAGGCATAAATGCAATTTCCACTCCGGCTTTAAAGTCAACAGCATTCTAGATATCCTATATTAAAAAAAGCGTTAAATTTTCCATGCAAGAAAACAACATAAGAATAATCTAATCTAATTCAAGGCAAAGGTGGCAAACTACAAACCCTGCCCCTTGATGAAGTGATAAATGGCTGTATGCGCATCCTCGGCCACTCTATAAACCGCACAACATTCTTAATAACGATTACAAAACTCACAGTACAACCTAGTAATTTCCTGTGACTTTTACTAATTTAAATTAGGCAACTGCATAACCATAGGGCATTGTACAAATTTTTGGGCAAGGTGCATATAAAACAAGACTTATCAAGTTACAAACTAACAATGTAAACTTCAAATAGTGAGATGTTTTCTGTTAGACCTCTTACAGAAACCGTCCAAGGAAAGCCTTGATCTCGTCAATATATGGTGACCTGGTAGGAATTATATGACCGCAGTCATGTTCAACAATCACAGTACAGACGCTGTCATATAGAGAAGCAAGGTCCTTGCTTGCTTGGTTGGCTATCTGTCTGTCTTGACCATGTTCGTTACCAAATATATGAAGAGAAGGGCACTTGATAGGGCTATACTCCATCTCCTTCAATTTGAGAGCAAAGCCAGAGCACAAGACAACAAATTTGAAGTCCATTTTACCTTTTAGCTTTTCTTGTTGTGATGAGATTATGGCAGTCATTGCGGCTCCCTGTGAAAATCCCAAGATTCCATCAAACGGCCCTTCTTTGGAGAACACATTCTCTAAGTGCGATAGTGAAATGTCATATCCGGCGGTTTGCTGCTGGTATTGAAGTGGATCGAATGGACCATCCGCTACCTTCCAATCAACACCATTGCTTCCATCAAAATTGGGTGCCACAAACCATGCAAACTTCTTCTTGCAATTCTCCAAAGGCGGAGGAGGACTAGCTGGCAAAGAGGATAATGCACCATTCACATGAGCCATTGGCACGAGTGTTTGATAAATGAAGGGCACTTCATGAGGTGCGTCTATAAAAACAAATTCAGCAATTTTCTTGAGTTTTTTGGCTAACGATGCTGTTCTTCCCTTAAAGCTGGAAGCATTCTGACGAAACCCATGCAAACATAAGATTCTCAGTTTTCTTGAGGTTGTTACGTCTGAAACATTATTCATTAGGATGTTAGGAATTGCACACTTCTGGTAAATTATAGATGGGTTTTCAATTTCCAACAATTCAGATTTTAGGAGACTTGAAATTTTCAGTACACTGCAACAAATGTAAAATTAACAATCAGTAACTTTAAATTTGATTAAAAGGCACATAAAAGCAAAAATTGTTTAAGAAATATGGATCACGGACCTTACCATCTCCCCTAGGCACTTGAGCCAACAGCATAGTATCTGAAGAAAAATTCTGGAACTCAACACCTTGAAGTGATTTCTCTGAATCATCATTTTCAATTAACTGCTTTAACCCAACAGCCTTGCCCTGTTTTTGGCATAGCTCGCAAACGTACAGTGCAGATTCATTCTGGTAGACCACAATAGCATCAGAAGCAAGAAATCAAAACAGCAAAAGATCTAAGTAAAGATAGTAAAATACTAAGGGAAGAAGGAATGTATTTTATAGATTAGTACTTCAGGATCAGGAATATAGTTAAACCAAGTTTTAGGGGCCAAGGCTTCAGCATAAATGTTACTCCAATGCAATTATGCAGCCATGATCGATGCTCAACTTTGATGATGCCTAATGAGTAATGACCTAGTAAATAGTAATAGCTAGGGGCTTATGCAATCAGCTTGTTGAGAAAATTTCAACTTTTTCCTAATAACAAACTTAAGTTCTTGAGTACTATTATTATCTAGAACCAATTACAAGTAAAAGAAATCAAAAGCAACGCTCGCATTAGGCCGGTTTGCAACAAACAAAATCAGAACCAAGCTCTTAACTATAATTTCGTGGGAACTTCATAAACTAGTATATATAAAAACCAAAACCAATTCTTAGTTTAGTTCTCCAAAACAGCAGTATGTTTGAGGCCACTAGATTCAGTATATAATTTCACAATATATTAACAACTCACTTCTATTTCCTTTTATCCCCCACCCCTCCCCTTCTGACTCCGTCAGAATAGTGTAGTTTTTAGTTGTACGAAAACAAAAAGTGGAGGCACGGAAAATATAACAGATCATACCTGGCAACTATGACAAACCAAGACAAGCATTCTGCAATAAGTACATCGACAGCGTGAAGAGTAATCGTCAAAGGAACAGTGACAAATAAGGCAGGAACCAATTGTACTAGCATCTGAACCTCCAACTGATATCCTACATCCACAAGAAATAAAATAAGGATTCATTTTATCCAATTGTTGCAACGGCAACCCTATAATAATGTTTGACCAGGTTTCAAGAATATTCACTACCAGATAATCTCAGTAGTGTATATAGATATTTATTCCATCATTGCACTGAAAGCCCCAAGTTAAATGATATTGGAGTGATATTTACTATTAAATATATAGGACCAAGTTAAATAACCAGTTCACAAATTAAATTAGTCATATAAGGTTAACCACAACAAAGATCCAAAAACAATTGCTATGTTATGGGCTCACAGCAAGCCATAGCTCTAATAATTTCATTTGCAGAGCTTTGCCTTAATATAATATCAATATTCCAATCCTGACAGGTTAACAAATTATACATACAGATTCATAACTAAAAGAAATTTGAGAATTTAAGACATACCGGTGATCAAAAACAAAATTCTTTCCTTTGAAAAAACCACCATCCGGGAATTGCTCCAAATACCGTTGTATACCACCAAATAACTACAATTAAAAAAAGTTACAAGCAATACTGGCCATCAGCATCAAGACATTTTTTACTATGTTTAATAACAAATCACAAATTTTTATATAAAAGTATAAGCTACCACAAGATTTCAACACTCAACAGTCGTCATATTGAATTGCAAACTGATATCAAGGTCATCACTACGACTGACATTATGTTTGTTTTGTCGTCCGTGTGTTCCCAAACGCAGTTTTGTTATAATTTATAAAGTATGAACATAATATGAATATGATTCTATGATATTAATCAAAATTTCTCTTGCTTTCAAATATGGAGTAGGTTAGGAGTTTACCTGAAACACATTCTCAAACCCAGCACCTTTTGACCTAATATATGCCGATGCCATTTCACACCTGATTCCACCAGTACAATACCTGTAACCAACAAGTGAAATTACACACAAGTAATTATAGGTTACTCAAATATAAAAATGACAGTGTAGTGGAAAATACTACCTCCCCCCAATCACTAATCACTAAATAAATATTTACTATAACATATTAAAATAGGAAGGACAACAGTGAACCAAAAATTACTACCAAAAAGTTTAATGGAAGAACTCACATCAGGATATCTTTGCCTTTCAACTGCTCACTCTTATCATCTATCCATGATGAAAAATCGCTGTACTGCCGAACTTGCGGATCCAAGGTTTCAACATTTGGTGCATGAAATTTTCCAATTCTTGTTTCATACAGATTCCTTGCATCAAGTAAAACAAGGCCGTTTTCTGTACTCTCCTTATCTACAAAAAGGACGGAATCATACAAAATATTGTTCAGATTTCAAAACAAACTCTCCAAATAATATAACCTAATTCAATGTAGTGTCTAGACCTACGTGGCACCAACATTTAAGGTTGAAAATGGTGTCCAACACCGACACAATTGTATTTCAATCACTTCTATTTTCTTAAATTATTTTCCGTGTCTGTGTTAGTGTTTCCTAGGTCTAGATGGTAAAATAAATGAGGATAGGAATAAACAAATCAACACAGAAAAGGTGACAAGGACAAGCAAAATTGAAACAATATAACGAATGAAAAATCCAAAAATCAATTCTATTCTATATCAAGTTATAGCAACTTACTAGCATTGTGAAGAGTAGAATGGAACTCGAGTGCAGATAGATGTCTTCCAGCATTTGAAATTTCAGGTGACTTTAATAGTGGATGAGAACTGAGAGTAACCAGTTCCTACAAAGTATAAATAAAATCCAAGTAAGGGAATATCTGGATTGGCATATTCAGTTATTTGAACTTGTCTACAAACAGGAGTATTTTTTAAACCGTTTAAATGACATGTCTATAAGTTGGTTTTACCTTATTTTCGTAAGCACTCTGGGATAGCTTATGAAATCAGTTTGTGCCTTATACGAAAATAGTTTGATTTTATTGTATAGAAATAGCTTATACATACATCAAGTTCTATGTTGGACCACCTATCAAGTGGTCCACCAAATACAAATGTTTCAATGTCATCTGAAATTCTAACGACAATTGACAACACTATTCAGAAGTATAAGTTAACAGTTCTCCTTGTCCAAAGGATTGAGAAGGTGACCTGATTGATGTCGATTTGACAAGTTGAGTTTTGAGAGACATATTCGTTTTTTCTTATTTCTCAACAATCTGACATCCATAATCATTGTCTCTGGCCTGTAAAGACCAAGAGGATCATAAACTGATGCTTCCAGAGAAGTATCTTCCATAGGGGTTAAAGTTGAGACCAGTCTCGGGTATCATAAGTGTTTATGGTACATATAAGCGCTTAATTAAGCCAGTTATTCAAACACGGTTTAAGTATACAACAATATACTAGTACAATTAAACACGGATTTAAGCAAAAAGCAATAAAATATTAATAATGACCTTGACGATCCGAATAGAAAGAGAAGTGAAGCCGCACTCCTTAGCAACGTCGTCGTTTAATGGTTGATGACAAGTTGCAAGTTTGAAATCAGTGCCATGAAATAAGGTACTGATAGCGTTGAGGTCTTCGATGTGTTGTTGCAAAGAGGATAAGTTACCACCAACCTATATTGAAATGAAAGATAGTGAGATTGAAATGAAAGGAGATAACTAAGAAGGAGAAGGGAATGGGGGTTTATTTTCTTACTGTGACATTGACGCCGTGGGAAGAAAGACGAACACGACCGAGGAGGTTGAGAGAGGAGCAGTTGGAGCGGTAGAATGTGAGGAGGTCGTTGAGGTTGGGAATATCGACGTACTTGTAATAGAGAAGAACGCCGTATTGGTCAGTGTCTTTGTTGTCGTTGGACATGGTTTCGGAGTTGAGGGTTTATGGATCGCTCTGTTGCCGCCGGCTCAAGGGAGGGGAGGCGCTGTTATCGACGTTATCATACATAAATAAGTTTTTTACATTTTATTTTAGCAACAACAAAAATTAAAAGAATAAATTGTTTTATGCTAATCATAATACTCTTTAATTAGTATAATAAGTTTTACAGCACATTCCAATTTTTTATAGTTGGGAATGTTAAAATTAAATTATCAACTAACTATTTATAGTTTTTAAATATAATTAAATTTAAATTATCAACTAACTATTTAAAAAATTAATATTTATGTCCAAATGAAAGATACGTGATTTTTTATTTTTTACTAAAAATATATATCATGTCAATATTTAGGTTTAAATCCTTTTTTTATTTAAATGTTCTTCTCAATTAATATTGGTCTTTATATTGTTTTCCCTGCAACTTAGTTTTTTTATTTTGATAATTTAAAAATTTTATCCAACTTTCAATATTGGTATCACAATTTAATAACATGATGTGGTACTCATATATATTTAATTATTTAATAGAATATTTTTAACAAAGGATTTTTATTTAATTTTTATTTTAAAAATAAAACATAACAGAAAATAAAAAGTGAAGATAGTAAAATCAAAATAAATAAATAAATAAAAAATAAAAACAAAAAACAGGATCAAAGAACCCATGCTACTCTCCAAACAATGACAAGAAAAAATAAAAATAATAATAATAATAAATGACAATTTATTTTCATCACTTATTCTTCATTGCATCCAAAGCATTCTCAACATTTAGGGTTGATTTTAGATTTTTCAAAAGAGAAAAATTATGTAATATTTGAGGTAAAATTTAGATTTTAAAAAAATTTATATTTAGATTTAACGAGTTATAATTTGTGTAATAGAAATTTGATAAAAAAGATATTTTAAAATAAAATAAATTTATAATAATATAAATCAAATAAAAAAATTAACGATTGTCAAAATAAAATAATGCTATAATTACAATGATCAAACACATATATAAATCAATAATTTATATACACTTCATATTTTGTATGTATCAATAAGATGTATTTACTATGTATATTTATATCTATCAATAATAGATATTTTATCATGTGATTTTTTTAATATTTATTAGTAATAAATATATATATAGAAAACGTATCACATGAGAACTATTATTTATTGTGAAAAACGAGAACCAATACCAATCATGATATTAGTTTCACACATCAGATTAAAAAATTGTAATAAAAACTCACGTGAGCTTATTTTTATAGCATTTATGTCTCAAACTCAATATGCCCGCAACATTACTTGAAAACCCTTATATTCGTGCAAGTGGTTGTCGTCCTCTCTAATTGAATACCCGCAGCATGTTTGTTGCATCTACTAATCCGACAAGGTAGATTCCATTGAAAATGTTTGAACCCTATTGCAATCTCCCTAGATATAAGTTTGTTTTCGTCTCCTACATATATGTTTGTTGTTATTTCCTAGTTTTTCTCTCGATCTCCCAATTTGCAATTTGCATTCAAATCATTCAATCAACTTATCGAAAACATGACAACAAGGTAGTATTTAGTTTTTCATTTGAATATAAATTAAATTTAGATATATGTTTCAAAGTGATTTTTACTTTTCAATTATTTATTTTAAAAAAAGAACTTTTCAATTACTAATATGATATTTATGTTTTTTACTCTTTTAACTAAAGATTAGGCCTTGATGAAATTGATAAACCAAAACTTCACGCTATTGAAGGTGCTTCTTTACTGCAATCGCTCCAGGTAATATATTGAAAGTGTTTAGGTACTTAACAACTTATATTTTACATATAATTTTTTTAAGATATTTTTTAATAGGTAAATGAATGGGTGCGACATTGTGACGATGAAGAGTTAAAGCCAAAAGTGGGGCAACTATTTAATACATTAGAAGATGGTGAGAAGTTTTACAAAACATATGCACACAATGTTGACTTTAGTGTGCGTTGTTCATCATAAAATAAAAATAAAAATGGAGTCATACGTTGAAAGTATTTTGTTTATTCGAAAGAAAGTTACAAACCATTTGAAACAAAATATGAGAAACAGAGTGAGTCAGTTAAATCTAGGAGGAGAAGTCTGACTATAGAAGGATGTGGTGCAAAAGTAGCTTTCAAACTGCTAGAGGGAGGTAATTCCATAATTTTAGTTTTAACTTTAGAAGGATTATTCTCTATGCGATTAGTTGGAATCTTTTATTTACAAGTGACAATTTCAGTTTGTATTATATTTCTTTGTCGCATTTCCATTGTTAACCAAATAGTTTATAACATACAAATGATCTAGTACATTATACTAAAAATAAGTTGAAGTTGATGATCTATTTGTACTATTTACATCTTCAATTTCAAAAACAACTTTAACTAATTACAATCAACAACCTATAATTTGCAAGCTGAATAATATGCTCTAATTTGTTACTTACTTATTCTCTGTTACATTTTGTTAATCTATTGCATTAGCAATAGTGTTAAAGCTCTGATAAATGTCAAAAACTTTTATAACATTACTCAAATCTCAAAATAGTTAATGTGATTAAACATTATTCCATTTCTGTTAACATGTCTAATAAGTTAGAGTAATTAAAAATAAACTAAGTACCTAAAAGCACATACTTGTTCAACTAAAAACAAATTGAAAAACTTTTCTTTTTTCAATGGATACATATTACAAATAAATCTTAATTAGACCAACAAACAAATTTTGAAAAAATAAACTGCATTACGTGTAAAAAATAATATCTTCAAAATAAATTTTAATCATTTCTCTCTCAGTTAGATAATTAAAAATCTACAGTAACAAAAAATGAGAAGAGAAAATTAGAATCTTGATAACCTAAATGCGTCTTTAAATTTGATCAAACTTTAATTAACACTTTCAATCTAGAATCACAATAAGTTGCCCAGAAAAAAAGATTTTAATCACCATAAGCGATTGTGCGACTGATATAAAGGATAAAGAGTGCAAGATTGTAACATGAGATATTGAAGGACGATGTCATTGTACGATTGGGTAGGTTGGTAAAAAAAAATGGCGCTGTGCATCTAGGGGAAGGGAAGAACATTCGATTGTGCAGATAGAACATGCGATATTGAAGTAGAATGTCTTTGTACGATTGTGGAAAGATTTTTGTGTTGGAAGCCTAGGGCTGATAATGTTGTGGGCAAATTGAGTTTGAGACGTGAATAGCTTTTAGTACATTTTTTTAATTTGGTCCGTGAAATAATCCGACGGTTGATATCGATAGTTATCGTTTCTCACAATAAATAATAGTTCTCATGTGATACATCTTCTCTCTATATTTTATATATATATATATATATAACATTGTTAAATATGTATTATGTATTTTTTTTGATGTATCAATAATATATATTTATTTGGTGTTTTTGTATTTATGAGTGATAAATATTTGTTCTGCGTTATTTTTATGTATTAATGACAAATATTTGTCTGGTGTTTTTATTAATGATAAATATATATGTCTTGTATTTTTTAATATTTATTATTGATGAATACATGCATGTATTTTTTATGCATCCCGTAATTTTTTTTAATATTTACCAATGATAATTATTTATCTCATGTTTTTATATATACATATTTGACGAATATTTGTTCAGTAATATTTTTATGTATCAATGAGATATATTTATTTCGTGTTTTTTAGATTTATAATTATAAATATTTTTCCATTTCTTATATATTTATCAATGAAAAGTATGCGTTATGTATTTTTTATTTATTTATCAAGGACAAATAGTTGTCATATGTCTTTTATGTTAATTAATAAGAAATATTTATTTTGTACTTTTATTTTATATTTATCGATGATAAATATGAGTTTTATATTTTTATG
>JBBPBS010000968.1:25068384-25124382 GCA_037974835.1 Cicer judaicum
AAATTTTGAAAATGAGTAATATAACAAAAAAGAGAGAAAAAAATTAAAGACAAAATAAATAATTTATTGATTAATAAATAACATGATTCATAACGGAAGTGTGTAAGGGAGAAAATAGATAATATAATAAATAAAGAAATGTGTTAAACTATTATGTCATTAATTTTGAATTTGAGTAGATGAAATAAAAATAATGGAATAAATTTAATTATATCGTATTTTCAATATATATATTTGATTATTAAAATTACTATAATTAAATAAATTATAATTTTATAATATTTAATTTATTATAAATTAATTACCATTTAATATTATTTGTATTTAATTTATTTTTATGTGTTAACATTTTTTATATTTGATGACTTTACAATGCAATGGTAGAGATATTTAATTTATAAAAATAAACAAAAACTTAATTGAAAATTAATATTCAAAACTAAAATTAAAAATTGAATATTCAAAACTTAAAATGATTTGAATTTTACCAAAAACCACTCGGAATATAGTTTAAGTTTGTGTAACTTTAGTCGCTAATTTTAAAAACGAAAACTGTTTAAAATTTAAATTTCCCTCCCAAAAGAAAAAGTACTTGAGACCGTTCATAATTTTGTCTTGTTACTAATAAAAAATTATATGCTTGCAATTTGGTGTGATTGCAACTTGCAAGATTGAACGTTTGTTACAATGTAACTGTCCAACAATATTATTATAACACTTACTCACTTAGCATGTTTGAAAAGAAGAAGAAAAATTCCACAAATAGCTGGCGCAATTAATGCCGGCAACCCGGATTAGCGTACACATAGCAGCTACTTTGAGTAAACAATCACTGATTTCTCTGTTCTAAGTTTTGAAATTCGTAAAAACTAAAACTAAATTTTATGTTTCAGTTTAGAATTTCATATCTGAATTTTATATTTCAGTTTTAAATCAATTTTCACTTTAATAAATTTGAAAATATAATTGTTGACAGGTAAAATAATGATCATTACAATTAATATTTTTTTTAATTAAATTATTTTAGAAAAATACTTTTAAATAATAAAATGATTTAAATATTACAAATTTATAATTTACTAATAGTTTTAAATGTAGCAATTAAAAGTTGTAGTTGCAAAAGTGAGAACACACAAGTGGTGGTGAAAAGTAGTTAAAGTGACTATTGGTGGTGGTTGACAATGTTCACATTCAATGTGGTGGTAAAAGTGGTGCCCGACAAATGGCTCATGTGGTGGCTAGAATGGTGTTAGACGATGACTAGTTGGATGATAGTCAAAGTAGTGTCAATGGTGTTTGATATGTATTTGATCTAAGTGATTTGAATGTATATTTAGTTATTTTATTCGTGGTCTTAATATAATATTCGGTTCATTCAAATTGACAAATATTACCAGTGATTATTCTAAACATTTTCTATTTTAAAGAATGAATATCATTTATTTAATGAAAAGATAAAAAATATACAATAACTTTTTAGAAAAAAGATAAAATAATTATTTTAGGCTGCGTTGCAACTGCAAGAACACTAATATAAAGATATTTAAGTTTGATATTGAAATTCTAAAAAAGAAAATAGTATTACTAAGTTTGTAAACAAAAAAAAAAAATAGAAGTAGTAGTATTAATAGTTAGACGGGAGTGAGTAGCGCAAGGTGATAAAAAACTTCCAATAAATAACGGAATCCCATCCCCTATGGTTATTTTATTTGACACAAAATAGAGGAAAGGAAAGGAAGCCGGTTTTATTTGAAAGAATGGCATCAGTATTCCGTTGGGTTATGTTGAAGTTATCAGTGACCACGCGGTGGTCGGAGCTCATCAATATCTCCATTGTGGACGAATTTTTGTGGGGAATCGTGACGGCGTTCGAGTCCGTTGCTGTTGTCTCTATGCTTTGCTTCTTCTTCTTATCCTACGGCTGCACCATCTGAACTCATTAACAACACCAAAAAGTTGTTGTCCAGTGAAACCGATGCACGTGAATCTGGCGGCCAACTATTTATTCTATTGACTTGTTTTTCCCTTTCTAATTCGTATTAGGGGGACTAGTTTTGTAATTCTTTTTTGTCTTGTAATCGTAAATTTGGATGGTGATAATAGAAAATGATTCGCACTAGCAATGTCTATAATCGTTGCTATTACGGGTTTGAGTTGTTCCCAAAATTTTGATGACAACTTTCTGCGCTTTTCAATGCTGTATTATCAAAAACAGAAGTACGAAACAGTGTTTGAATTTGTCTCAAACCCTCAAAACCAATTTCTAATCCAGATGCGTCGTACTATTTTATTTATGAGATTCATGGTATTTAGGAGGGATCTCGATTGGCAGGACAAGACAATGTAGACGAAATCTAGGTTTGTTTGGATGGATGGATGTATGCGATAGGGAGTACTTCGGCAAATACTGAAGTTGTTAAAGCGAGTTGATTCAATGTTTAAAGCGTGACCTCACTAAAAACTCAAATAGTTTTTTATTTTTTTTACGTTAAATTTAAGAGTTTAATTGTTTTTTTTTTTTAAATAAGAGTTTAATTAGTAATTAGTCAATTTATTTTGGTAATTGACGATAAAAAGGTGTAAATGTCTAAACAGGTCTTCTAACATAATATAAGGATTTTTTTTTAATAATTAAAGATAACTTCGCACTCAACTATATAAATTAACTATTTAAATAATTGTCTCTAAATAACTAATTTAGTCGTCGTTTGGTACCTTCTAATGATTTTTGTTTTAATACACATATCATATTTGGTATATCAAATAAATTA
Source organism: Cicer judaicum (assembly GCA_037974835.1). Classification (NCBI taxonomy): domain Eukaryota; kingdom Viridiplantae; phylum Streptophyta; class Magnoliopsida; order Fabales; family Fabaceae; genus Cicer; species Cicer judaicum. The sequence continues at coordinate 25,071,156 of JBBPBS010000968.1, forward strand.
TTGAATTTTAATAGTATTTACGTATTTAAATTATAACTCAATTAGTAAATATCAAAATTGTTAATTTTAATGTTTTATTTAAAGTACCTATCTACTTACTATAGAACATTATAGTTTTTTTATTGTAAAAAAGATTTAAGAGAGTTTGGTCTAGAGTGTTGTAAACTTGTTTATAAATTTATCATTTTTAATTTTAAAGGCGTGAAAATTGTGTTTAATTAGTACGTTCAAACGAAAAGAATAATCACAATAAAGTAGAGATTGAATTACGATTTCAAAAAAAATTAATCCAACAAAGTAAGATTGAATTGCAATTTCTAAAAAATTTAATCTGTACAATAAAACTTTTTGTATACAGTGAACGTTGTAAACAACTTTTCTTTTAATAACTGTAAAATGTGTGAATTTGTAGAGATTAAAAAATAATAAATAAAAGATAAATAACACAAATATTTTGAATAGTTCATCCAAACAATAGACTAATTTAAGTATTCGATTTTTTCTCTCTTAGAACATTATATTCTTCAAAGTTTAACTTTGGATCAAACTTGATTTCTTACATAATTTTTCAACCACATCACATTTACAACTTATTATTTTGGAGTCTCAATAGACTTAAAATAATCCCACTCAATTTAATTTTAACACAAGAGAGACCGAGGATATTAAGGAAACAATACAGGGGTATATTATATTTTTGTGGGGTACATTTAACAATTATCCGTTATGATTAGCGGGCCTAAATGTAAATTTGGGCTGTCATAGCAAGACCTTATGAAAGATCCACATATCGAACGACGTGATTTACTACAACAGAACGTCGTTTAATATAACGGCGGGGTTTTGAAATCAATATCCCCTGGTTTAGCCTCCGGCGTCGAACGGCAAGCAATATTAGGTTGAAAGATTAAAATCAACATGGCCACGGCATGGTTGCAGTTACAGAGAGTCCTCAGAAACGGAGGTGTTAATTCAATATCCACACTCTCGCATTCTTCGAATTACTTTTCTTCTAGATCCTTCTCCAAATCGACACCCTACGTTGGTAATAACACTTCTTCCTCTTTCCCCTTACTTCACACATTTTCTATTCCCACTTTTGATACTCATCGATTGTTACGTTACAATTTGCAGTCAAGGTTGGAATACCTGAGTTTTTAACCGGAATTGGAAACGGAGTTGAATCTCATGTTGCTAAGCTTGATTCCGAAATTGGTGACTTCCAGAAGCTTCTTGAAACTCGAACACTTAAACTCAAGAAGCTCGGTATTCCTTGCAAACATGTAATCCTTATTCCTTTCAAACTTTCTATGTTATTCCATTATTCTGCATAATTATTTGCTGTTGTTGTTTATTTACATTATTACAACTGACAAGTGCTAGTGCTTTTATGATTCTTCACCCTGTCTCATACTTAGTAATTTAATTAGTTTTGCATTTCACTTTAATCCTAATTATTTCTCAAGTCATATATGATGAATTGTGATTTATTGATGGTGCAAAACTTTTTACACCAACCGTGAATCAAAATTAAACTCTTTTGTTTTGCTCATTGTATTACAAATTGTGGTAAATGATTTAGTCTTGCCAAATTTTGTAATCCCCGTTAATAGGGTAATTTTTTTGCTTTTGTGTATAAAATTTGGGGAATTCGGAGTTAAAATATCTTTTGAATATTAGCCACTATAAGAACTAGGCTATTCTCCTGATAGGATCACCTTTGGAGAAGGAGGTACAACTCATGGAGCAAAAGAGTGGTAGTGTAAGAGGGCCTGATAAAACTGTTGGATAGGATTGTTAACTGTTATTAGTTTAAGCCGTGGTTGATTTTTGTTCCCTTTTTTCCTCCTTAATTAATTCAGCAGGCGGGGCTGTGTTATAACTATGGGGTCGATAAATAAATCTTATGACTGGCATTGTAACTTAAAAACAAAACTGGATGACTCTGGTTTTTGTATCTTATGTTGTAACTAATAACGAAATTGAATGACTCTGCCTTATGTATCTTATGACTTACATTGTATTGTAACTTTAAAATCGAATTGGTTGACTCTGATTTTTTCTAGAATTATCAAAATTGAGGGTTTTGATGTTAAGATTATTACATGCATGCAGAGAGTTCGGGACTCTGTATGTTGCTTCTCGTGTCTTACAAAATAAATTGTCGTAGGCATGATAGACATTCGGGAGCCCTCCCTTAACAATTTAAGCTTTTAATATAGTTGATTTTGACAAAAATACGTTTCTGAAGTATATCTCACTTTTGAACCTTTAGCCTTTTCTTTTTAGTTCATAGATGAGATGGTAAATACTATGAGAAACTCACACACACAATTGTGAAGTCTCGGGTTCGAACCTGGGACATGATTTTCAACCTAACAATATCGGCATTTTTCCAGTTGAGTTAGGACTTATGGACACCTGCAACCTTTTCTGGTTAGGTAAAAAAATCCCATCTCAAAGCCTACTGCAATTTTTTATTTCTGCACGCCCCTTCTTGATATTTTATTAAGCCTCTATGCTGGTATTAAACTGCTACAAGATAATTACACATGTTAGTGCTAATATGGAAGATGAATTCCTCAGTACTATCCCATCCCGAATCGCTATCGGACCCGCTCTAGGGCTTTTTAAAAAACAGACTTTTTTATTTTATTTTTTTATTCATCATTAAGGATATTTGAGTCATTTCGCACCCACTTAAGCCCTAATTTCTTCTTATTATTATAAACCCCTGATGGGGTTGGTTCAACATCTTGATAAAGAAACTGCTTTAATTACTATTAGAACTTGATTTTGGTTATTAAGTATGATCACTCCTTTAATTTTGTATATTTTGCTATTTTTTTTAGTATTTTGTATACTGTTTGTATTTTATGTTTAGTTTATATACTATTTTTTTGGCCTTTGCAATAGCATTCATCCCGCTATCTGTTCGGCGCTCCGCTGTGTGAGACTGACAACATAGGTAGACTGTGGATGGAGAGAATTCTACTTGGAGATGGAAAAGTAACATAGAAAGCACTATCTCCTAGAGTAGGAATATCTCTCTACTGACATGAGAATAATCCCACTGCTCAGTCTCTCTTTCTTACTTCGCGCACAACCTGCCATCCCATTCCGTGACTCCCCTGTTTATGCACGACTACCTCTAATTCAATATTTCTCTCTCCCAATCCGATGCTGCCACCTATCCTGTTAGTTATTTGTGCATCCCGCATTTCCTCTCCTACCTCCTTAACTGCCATCTATCCTTCACAAGCCTCAATTTCTTCTCCTTCCTTTCCTATTTTACTCCCTCTATATAAATGCTTTATGGGCATTTCATGTACTCATATACCCCATATTTAATCTGCAGGTATATAATTATATCACCAGCAATTACAGCAAGGATAGACTATGAGCTTAAATTACCATTTTTAAATAGCAAGCACAAGAGAATCTTAGAATTAGATGCCAGATTATTTTGTATCTTACAATTGTGCATCCAGGACGCATGTGCATCAGATAAGTCCGAGGTCTGTCGTCGACTCTAATGTTGCAAATAAAATGAATCCATGCCATGGCGGTCACTTCTGATACAGTTTTGTTTTTTAATCCCACGAATTGTAGACCGGGATTCCGGGGGTACAATGAACTTTCCACTTTTGGTAGGATTGGGGTTTATATAATGTTAACATTGCTTTTAAGCTGACATTAATTTGATTGTTTTTGCCCACATGGCATGCAATTAGCTAACCCACTTGCAAACTTCTCACAACTAGTTTCTGTTTTGCAGAGGAAGCTAATATTGAAATATGCACACAAGTACAGGCTGGGATTATGGAGGCCGCGTGAGCCCATCAAAGCATGATTAGTTTCTATGTAGTAAGTAGCCTTTTGTTGTGAAAAACCATATTGGAAATGTTTAGCCAGTGCAGATAACAGTTCTTAACTTTACATGAAAAGAGGAAGTCATTGGCTCTGGATACCTCCGATCCTTTTTCATCACATTGACGTCTGTCATTTGCACCAGTCAAGTACAATGGACTTATTTTAGTTCGACTTTTTTTTATCGTCATTTCATATCTCCAGCGTTATCATTTCATTTTCTTTTTTAAAGCCAATAAATTCACGGCCTTTTTTGTGCTATATCACTTGTTTTTGGAAAAAGAGAATTAACTGAGGGCTAGAAGTTCACTTGTGTTGTATCCCATCCTTCCCTGTATGCGGCAATGGTTTTCGTGAGTTGCTTGGCAGAGTTAAATATAATGAATTATTTGAACTTGAATATGTTTAAGTAGAAGCCCATTTGCTAATAATATTTTGATGTTTCTTTCAGCTATGATTCTGCTTGACATATGCAAATAATTTGTTATCTTATGAATCAACAACACTTAAATAGCCAAAAAATTAACTAAGAACTGAAATTAAACCACTCAAGCATTTTGCCCTCTGCATGGGGCCACTGACACAGCCGACTAGGGAGTAATACCGACTCCGATTGGTTTTGATGGTCATATTGGAGAATCGCGAGCTCGAGCTCATGTACATACCACGACATGTGAGTCATGTTGGAGCAGCCCATTGTGGCTCCATCGTACACCGCGAGCACTAAAAAGCCATTGAACCCATATAAGTTATTGTCTAAGCCTCACACTTTGTGATTGGTCTCCGTCACTTAGTTATAATTGCAACCAAGTCTTCATAGAGCAAAACCACACCGTCGTTAAACAAATGTTTGTTTCCAGCAGTGCTACATGCAATCCCCTCTTTGTTCTCCACGCATCTATGTTGTTCTGTTTAACAACCTTTTCTCGTTGACAACTAGAGTCCGTGGGGGAGAGACAATCAGACAAAGTTAAATGGATTCATCTTATAATATTACCTCTGAAATTTGTTGTGTCTACCTGTCATATTTTGTGGTATATACTCGACTGGTAAGAGATTGATTGTTATTTACCGTGTCACCCCCACACCACAGTTTTTTAGCCTGCACCTGACGGTCTAGTCTTTGTTTTTTTTGGTCAACACAGTCAAGTCTTTGTTAAACTCAGTTCTAGCAGTGTCGTATTGGCCGACAAGGGACAACCTTGCTTCTTTGTCTTGGTGAAGTCCTATATCATTATAAGTGTTGTGCAATTTCTTTTCTCATTTAAGTCTTTTTAAAAGTCTCCAAATTTCGTTTCTCATATAAATCTTTTTAAAAGTCTCCAAATTTTGTTTCCATTGATCACTTCAGATGTATATTTTACATATCTTGATTAATCAATATAGACGTATATTTGAGTACATAGGAGACGAGAAAAGAAACGCCAATACAAGTTTCAGCTAGGCTAGTACCAATGTTGTGGAATTGGACCCCCTGTTTCTTGATCCTGAAATGTTAATGTAGTGATCTTCTGTTTTTTATTTTATTTTTTATTTCTACATGATCTTATAGTATATTTATTTTGATGAAATCTGGTATATATATAATTTTTTTTGACTTATTCTGGTTTATTTTTATATGAATGCCCGATTATTTTATTTTAAAGATTAAGCATAATACATACTAGGAATTTCCCACCAACACAGTTATTATTTCTTAGCAGCAATTGTAATCCCAAACCGAAAGTCCCGTTCTGTTTAATTATCAACACTACATGCTATTCCGTCACCTAAAGCACATGGGCACCGTTATGTGTTTAATATAAAAGGCATATTCCGGTACCTCTTCCTTTTGACAAAATGTCTTATTTTGTTCTAGAAGATCGCTAACAAATATTCTCCCTCCAATATATTATGTAATTGGTAAAATTCAGATAGATATAAATATAAATAGAATTTAAAGATACAAATTTTGTACTAATAAAAAACAACGTTTAAACTTTTAAAAAATTAAATACATAATTTTAACATGTAGTGAGTACTTATTAGCATTATAACATATGTGATATTAATAAGTGGAAATATGATTATAAAAGCAGATATACCAAATAAATATGAGGGGAATGAGGACGGGCACGTCAACAAGGGTGACAGGTCAGCTAAGGAGCATATATATGGTTTGAAAGGTTTTGTCCATTCTCCAAAAAGGCCACGTGTGGTTAGTGACACTTGGGGCCTGGTCCCCAAAGTAGTTGTTGTTGTATCTGTATTTCCATTTGTTCGTTTCCTTATTTTTTTCTTTTGCCTTTTTCTCAACCACCGTTAAAAAACAAGTAACAAAACAGCTACCACCAACCAACAAGCTTCCTTTATTTTATTCTTTTTCTTTTCAATATTTATTTATTTTTGGTAAGAAAACTCCTTTTAAACAAATATTGTACGAAAACTTCCAAAATAACTAAAGTACATAAAATCATATCCATATAAAATTTTGAACAAAAAGAGGCTCACAAAATTTTAGAATGAATCAGTGAATATAAAAGTTTGCCAAACTGCCATTAAATACCGACTTTGCGTGTTACTAACTTAGTTTTTCAGTTTAAAGCTTCAAAACAAAAAGAAGAAAATATTTAACTTATTAGAACTACAGATTTTGTGTGTTACTAGTTTATTGGTTTGTTAAAAATAAATAACTTAATTGTGTTAAGAAATAAAATTCATTATATTTTATATTTTTAGACAGTATAATTAATATGTGAATAAAATTATTAATTTAAAACTTCACATTATTAATAATAAATAGATTTTTTAAATATAAATTTTGCTGTATTTAATATTTTTTGATTATTTTTATTTTTAATAATATTTTAAAGTAATACAAATGATAAGTAATTATCATATAATTGAGATGTCATGTTAGTATATTATGTTCTTACATTAATTTTTGCTTTATTGATGAATTGATTATATTTTTCAATTAATATTAAAGATCTCAAAAAATAAAAATAAAATTTCTAAAATAATTTAAATAAATTAATTGATTTTTATTTTAATAATTTACAATTCAATTTTTTATTATAATTTATAAAAATATCAATAATCGTAGAATATATTTCCTTTTTATGTAACAATGATAAACTATCTCATTAATCACTATTATAAATAAAATAATTACTTTCCCGAGTATTATAAAATGTAGTTTAATATAATTTATTTTATAAATTTTATATAAAATATAAATTAAATGTATTAATTTATTAATTTATTAATTTTCAATATCAAACATTCAATTATTAATATTAAATATTTTATAATCCATAAAGAATATATAAAAAATAATATATTAAATAATTCAAAAATAATTATTTTTATTTACAATAACAAATAAAATTTAAATAATTTTTTATTTGTATATAACGGTGAGTGTGACTATATAAGCTATCGTTTAAACATGTCAAATCTATCTACAAATGGGTAGCGTTGGGTGCGCCACGGCGTTGCCACGAGACAATGGTTTATCTCTTTTTTTAAGGGACAAACGACACGACGTTCATTGAATGAATAACACATTTTGTCGCATAGTGGGTTTGGCCCAATCCAATGTGACTGCTCTTTTGCATATGGGAGTTGTTGTTGGACCTTGACAACTCAAAAGCAATTGTTACATTGTCGTTTTGTAGTTGCACTATTTTGGGTTGTTCTTCTATCAACATACATAAATCCTTACAATTTTTTTTTTTTTTTATATTTATTTAAAATTTTATTTTATTTTTTTATGTTTAAGTTGAAGTTATAATTTTATGATTATTTTTTCTAAATTACTTTTCTTAAATTTATTATTTAACTCTTTTTAAATTTATATATCCAAACATAATAATAGAGTATTAATTACACATTTGGGTTTTTAAAAATTATACTGAGATAATTCAAAATTTAGTCACACTTCAATTAAACGCGCGTTTAATTTTAACTTATTTTTAATATAAAATCAATTTAAAAAAATCAAATATTTAATATAAGAAAAATCAATCACACACTTACTCTTTTACCATCTAAAATAAAAAATTGACTTGATTTTCGTTAATTTGGACTCAAATATGTGTATAATAAACACATATTTAATGGGTTAAAATATAAATAAAATTTAATTAATTTTACTCTATTTAATTATATTGTTCTCAAAATACTATTCAATAACTTTCATACAATATTAAACGAAAACAAATGATAGAACAAATTAAAAGATTGTTAATTTCGTGTAGAGTTTAATTTGTAATGAATTTTGAGTACTCTTTATACTCACGTTTATATATTTTGTTTATAAATAAAAATGTAGTTTTTTAATTATATAAAAAAAATTAAATGAAGTTAATAATTTTTAAAATTTAGTAGTCTTAGTTAAAAAAACTTAATTTTGAGGCACCATATGTAATAAAGATAGAGAAACATCAGAAATAATATATTTTTGTATTAAGGCTATTTAATGATTGGTTGTTGACAAAGTTTAATTTGATTTAATTTTGTATATTATTTAAAGGGTCAGATGTATGTTATTGGATGTTGTGCGATAGAATCGTTGCAATATATATTTGTTGATTTTTTTTATTTTTTTTTGTGAAAGTATGTTCAATTATTTTAAATTAAATTGAAGTTTATGCAACATTATTTAATTAACTTTCATGTTGATTTTTTCTATGACTTACTTATTCAGTAGGTGTAAAAAAAATTGAAATTATTTAATTATGGTGTGATTGATAAGTATTTGGCAAGCCAAAATCTTTATGTCTCTTAAAAAAAAATAGAAAATGAAAAGTTATATAATTGACACAACGAGAGCAGTGGCGAAGCATTGTGCAGAGTGCAGACACAAGAACACCGCAGTCTGTTCACTCTCTCAAAAAAATTATTTTTTAATAAATGAAATAATTAAAATACCCTTAGTTAAAAAATAAAAATGATAACAATTAATACCCCATAAACTCTCCTCTGTGGCTCTGTACATTCTCCCTTTCGCGAAAACAGTGATTTTATTTACGGGGTTTTCCAATGGAAAATGATGAGAATGAAAATTAAAATGTGAATTTAAAAGAGAAACATGTTAGTATTAGTGTTAACTCCACTTTTGATGGTTTCAACTTACTCAAAAACAACATTATTTTGAGATACTTTTAAATTATGTAATTTAATTTTGTAAGGATCAACTTTATGTTTATTATAATGATTTTTTTTATATATATAATATAATTTACATATTTAATTTTTAAATAATAGTTTATTTTTGTAGTCTTTTTAAAAAATTTAATTAAATTTCGTCATAATTGATAAAATAATAAACACATAAAAATAATTTATGTAATTAGATAAAAGTCAAAAATACAAGACGTAATATGCGTTGTACATCTTATAAATCATACTAGATTGTTGTTTTGGTCGTAATTCAAATACAATATCAAAAGTTTTTTAATAGATTTGTCTCGATGGTAGATTAATTTCATTAATTATTTTGTAATTATTAATTATAAATAGTTTTATTTATATTTGTTAAATGTCTAAGATAGCATTAATGTTGACCCTTAGTAAATTGTGAAGTTTTATTCAAGATCTTAAACTTTCTTTCAATTAATGTTTATACAATATTTTCTTATTTGAATCACATATTGTAGTCTAAATAAGTATTATTAATTGGTTTATTAAAAAAAATTATCACGTGATATTTGACCAACTACGTTTTTCAATTGAGTTGTTTTTTCCGTTACTACTTGTGAGTTTCAATATGGATAGTTTTTTTTTTTACATACAAGTTGAATTGAAAGGGTGTTTGTTATCTTTTTGGTTTCTGTTTTGGCCAATTGGTTGATTTTGATAAGACCAGAGAAGATGGAAAAAAACAAAAGAATAAAAAATAGATATTGCATATTGCGACTATGGTAGGCTCAGGATTGAAGAATATGCGATCCTTTTTTTATCAAACTGGGACATCCAATTTTGGCGACCCATGCATCCAGTTATACAATTCTTACAAATTCAGGTACATCATTTTATTTCAATTTCTCAACACAAACCGACACCCTATAAAATAGGACTATTTTTATACATGTATATCACCACGATTTGTAACTTTTCATCCCAAAAATATAAAATATCTAATCCAATATAGATGGGATTTCCTAAAATTTTGGAAATACATATATTTGTGTATGAATTCAATAATTTGTTTTAGCCTTTTAGGTTGGTTCAAAAATAATAATTTGTTTTAAGAAGACATTTTTTAGTAGTCGAAGTAGACATTTTATATTAATCTTTTTAATTATTTGATTCTCAATTCTATCTCTTATTAATATAGAATTTAAGTTTCTTTCACGTTTAATACTATTTAGTGTGGTGTGTATATATAAATAATAGGTGTATGATTCAATAGAATAATTTTAAAAACTATATTAAAACTAACACAATTCTATAAAATCAATAAGATAAAAAATATATTTTTTTATAAAGTCTCTAAATAAATATAAGACTTGAATTTTTTTTCGATAAACAAAAAAGATAAAGAAGAATAAAACACATTTCAACTGCATAGGCTGATATTAATAAAAAAACTGAAAATATTTTATCGCTCGGTAGATTTTCTTGAATGACTAATAATAGCTTGTTTTTGGTATATTTTATTGTGCACCAATATTCCTTGTCAAAACTTCAATATTGACTTGCTACACAAGATATTTGTGTAAAATCACACCGGCCAAAATTAAAACCACTTACATGATTAAATAAATAAACATAAGCGATTAGTTGTCATTTGTTGATGCTCTTTAGTGAGACAACAAAAACACCATGGGCCAGTACCCAAATTGTCACGCTTTTGGCTACAATGCTCATAAGCACATGATTACTTCACCTACTTGAATGAAAAAATGTGTTCCGAATTAAAGTGAAATGCTTGAAAAACAATTCAAGAATTTCGAATTGTGACACCAATGATTATATTAAGCTAAGCTTCTTTTTTAATCTAAAAAAAGTAGATCATCGAAGAAGACATGGTCCATTTACCTTGTTGATGAAGGTTTATAAAACTAGTTTTCAAAGGCGTTGTAATAAGGTCAATTTTTATGTTACTAGTTAAATGGACCACACCAAATTTGTATGTTGAAAATATCCGTGTATATTTATTGCAAATGATCATATAAATTTTTCTATTAAACAATCTATTATAAATGATTTTTTAAACTTTTTTTTTATTAATGAGTTACTCTTTTACAATGTACCAAATTATAACTCTAATTTTATTTTGAAGAAATGTACATATAATTAATATTTGACAGTATTTTTTGAATTAACAGGGCCTCTGTCGATTAGAGGTATTCAAAAAAACTAAAAATTAAACCAAATTGTTGAATCGAACAGAACTGATTTAGAACTGAACTGGTTTATAAAAATTAAGAACCGAATTGTTTTCGAACTGATTTTTTAAAATTAGAATCGAACCGAACCAGTTTTCAGTTCAAAAAAACTAAATTGAACTGGTTTTCAGTTCAAAAAACCGAATTGAATCGGTTTTTATTTCAAAAAACTCGAACTAAATTTGTTTTTTTAGAAGTAATTATGGATAATTATGTAAATTTTGGCATATATGAAGAAAAAAAACTAAGTTAAACCAGTTCGGTTTGATTTAAAATAATACATCGGTTCACCATTTTTATAAACTGGTTCAGTTCGATTTTTTGAATTGAAAATCGATTCAGTTCGATTTTCTAAACTAAAAACCAAGTCGATTTAATTTTTAAATGGTTTTAGTTCAGAACTGAACTTTGCCCACTCCTACTTTCCATGAAAGATATATGTCGATAACTAATAAAAAGTTGTCCAAGCTTTATGGTATCCTGTAAAATGTAAGGACAATTTTCAAGCCTGCACAAACAAAATTGGTCAATAGGTGTATCATGTCCTTTCAACTTTGAGAGAGGTGAGATGAAAGGGTTTGCTTGAGTGGATAAAGAATAAAGAGTTAATTAAATCTCACCTCAACTTAGATAGAGGGGAAAAAAAACTCATTGCAACGTGTTAACTACAAGAAAATCTAATAACTTAGCAATTTTTGAAAGATTACTGTCGACTACAATACACGTTCCTTAATAATTATTGACAACAAAAACTATTAGATATTATAGAATGAGTTTTTTTTATATTATTGATTGAAAAAAATCCTCATAAATAAAAAATATAATTTATGATAATTTATATATTTAATCACAGTCAACATTCACAAGGTTTCGATAGAATTTTGTACTAGTTTAGGCCTTCACAAAACTCCATTAAATAATTTAAGTGGTCTAAAATTTTCATTTTCTTCTTTCATTTAATATTTTTATTTTATCTCCAAACTTTTTCTTCGTCTTCATTCTATTGTTATTTTATTTTGTTTCTCTTAATTTTTTTTTCATGCCTTTAATTTCCCTTCATTGAATTTTGAAAATCATTTCATTTATGTTTTCTTATGTTAAAATAATAGCTTTAATTTATACAATATAGTGATTTAATATTTATAAAATATTTATTATTAAATCTAATAATAAATATTGTATAAACACTTGAAAGAAAATATTATTTGTGAGTAAAATGTATATTTGAATTTTCTTTTCTCTAGTTGTGTATTGTCAGAGAATCAACTAAAATTAGGAAACACATCAAATATACTAGAAGAAATAATAATTATCTCGTGAAAAAAACTAATAAATCAATATCTAGTTAAGAGGTATGTAATATTTAATTAATAATTATAATTATTTTATTTATAAATTAATTGAAATTATATATTTTAAATTGATTTAATCTTAACTACAATTTATTTAAGATTTAAGCTATAAAACTTGGTTCTTGGCCGCCTCTAAAATTTGAGGCATGCTTTGGCGAGAACAAGTTAGAAAGGGAGATAAAATATGAAAGAGGACCCCAAAAGATAAAATAGAGAGAGAGAGAGATGGCTTCTTAAATGAAGGAACATGGATGCCCACAAATAAAATGTGGTGACTAATGGGAGTTAATAAGAATAAATGAAAGGCCACAAACTATGTGATTTTGTGGGAGCTAATATAGGTAAGCAGCCAAACTCCACACGGTAAACGTGTGTGTGGACCCCTCCGATTAAAGAGCGAATTTATGTTATATACTATATACAAACATATCATTATTTGTTGAAAACAAGCTATGTGTAACTATTCACAACTTAGATAAAATTTCCCTTATATGCGGTGCAGTTTGAATCGATTATAATTAGGGGTGGGAATAAGTCAGGTCAGATCAGACTTTAAAATGTTTGAATCTGGCCTACGATTTATTTTTTCGGTCTGACCTGTCCTTTTTAAAAGTCTGGCTTGACCTGAAAGCATTTTTAAAAGTCTTTTCAAACGCATCAATTATTACCTCTTAACCAAATAAGTGAGTGATTGACTAATTGAATGGTTATCGAATATGAAACGACTATCAAATATAGAACCGTTACCGAATATAGAATGACTACTGAATATGAAATGATTACTAAGTGATTATCTAATTAATAGAATTTAAAATAGAAAATAATATTATTAATATAATAATAAAAAATAATATTAATAAATAATAAATATATATAGGTCAGCCTGTCAGGCCTAATAGGTTTTTTTATAAGTCTGAGCCTGATCTATTTAAATAAATAGACTTTAAAAAAAGCCTGAGTCTAGCCTTTTTATTAAATAGGTTAGGCCATAAGTAGGTCAGGTTATAGTCCCCTACAGACGGCCTAACCTATTCTCATCCCTAATTATAACATAAAAATGTATACATTTTAAAAAATAAATGATTTTATAGTTGAATTTTGTTTGAATGACATCTTTAAAAATTAAGTTTATATTATCTGATTCAATTCTATGCAATTTAAATTAAATCAATTTTTCGATTGATATAAAATATATTTATAAAAATAAATTTAATTTAAATGTTACAAAGGCACATACAGACAAATAAATATTATGCATGTACTTTTACTTTTATTTGTTAAGTAGAGATTAATGGTTGTTACTCAACTAAGCTTAAATATATTTGTCTTTTGTCTCAAAAAATTTCTAAGGTCCATGAGAATTCTTCTCTTTGGAGTTGACACGTGAAAGTTCCTGAGAAAAATTAAATTTCTTGTTTAGTTGAGATGTCACAATTCAACCCTAACTTGTAATGTTATTTACCATCATAATCGTATATTGCACTTTAGTATATGTATCTCATGCATAAATGACAATGAATCTTTCTTACATTCCATTAGAGATTGCACTCTCTCACACAAATATGGTGTTCTCTTAATTTTAACGACCCTAAGTTTTTCGATCACCATAATGCTTTTAATTTATTGAAATTGAATGCCTTTGGAGATTATAAATTCCCTTTTTCTTGATGGAATTTGGTGGGTGTGTAGGGCTAGGTTTTTTATTTGTATTGCTAAAGATTTTTTTTTCAAGCTCGTTTCAGTCGTTCATTATCTAAACTCTTTAGTTAGAAGTTGTTATCAATCTCATACTCATCAAAGAGTCTATAATGATATTTTGGTATGATTCTAAGGAAGATGTTAAGATTTTTAATGTTGATGGCAATATTATTAAGAGCCTTTATGTTTCTGGTTTTGGTGAGATCTGAAAATGGCGATTGTATCATTGGTTTTCACGGTCACATTGATTATACGTAATAACGTTCATGCATGATTATTATCCATTTTGCACAGACTTTGAATTTCTTATAGATTATGAACTCTTAATCTTATTAGTTATTCTTACTCTCTCCTTGCTATAAAGTTAGTAAATGAAATGATTGTTGTTTTGTATGCCATTAAGCTTGAATTGAGAAGGAATTAGAGTATGGAGTTGAGACATTCTCTTAAAAAAAACTAAATTAATGCTTGCAATGGAATTGAAACATGAAAATGAAGACTTAGTGGGATATTCAAATTGGTGTGGAGACAAGAATGATAGAAGGAGCACTTTAGGATATGTGTTCAAATTCATGAAATCACCAATAACATGGAGCTCAAAGAAGCAGCTTGTGATATCACTATCATCATGTGAAACTAAGTACATTGTTGGCAGCTATGCAGCTTGCCAAGCATTGTGGTTGGAATAATTAATAATAGAGTTGAAGATTAATATTTGCAGGGCAATTCCGCTGCTGATTGACAATATTTCAGCAATAAATCTAGCATAGAACCCTGTGTCTCATGGAAGAAGCAAACACATTGAGATAAAGTTTCACTTCTTAAGATATCAAGTTTGAAGAAGCAAATTAAATCTCATTTTTTTGCCAAACTGAAGTTCAATTGGCTGATATAATGACCAAGGCCTTGAAAAAAAGTAGATATGAATAGCTAAGAAGACTACTAAGTGTAAAATCACTTAGTAACTGAATTAAGGGAAAGTGTTGGAAATCAATAACGTTATTGGTTTGTGACTGAAAAACGGAGAACGTTCTCCTTATTCAGTTTTGTGTAATTCAAATTAGTTTGATGGTATATAACTAACTAACTAACTAACCACTTAGTTAGTTAATTAAAAAGAAGTTAATTGGAAATAATTTAATAAAAAATATGTATAAATAGCAACTCATCTCAATAAACATAATACACATATTATTCAATTCATTTATTCTCTATTTTCTAAGTTTTATTGCAAATAAAACGCCAACATGAACACCCTAAAGTAGCATATAGTACATGTAATTTCAAATTTATTTATCTACGTATTTTGATATAATATATCATCAATATATTATCTTTTATTTATTTTTCTTCTCTTCCTTTAGGTTAAAACTTCTCTTTTTCTTACGAGTTTACATATACAATATAAACAATTTTACTTTTAATATATTATAATTAATTATGTGTAATTTTAACGTGATTTTGTGTGTGTTCGTATAGGTACTTAGTATAAATTTGGTTTGTACATATAGATATAATTTTTTTTTTTCAGAACAGTCTTTATGATGTTTTTGCAAAACCAATGTTAATTATTAATAGTTTGATAAAGGTGAAAAGTAAACATACGAGCTTGCTATCATTTCACTGTTTAACTTTAATACGTCATCTTTTATATATATTATGTACTCTTTTCTATTTTATTTGACTCATTTTAAAACTTTTTTTTATTTTAATCTCATTTGACTCATAAAAATTAATCTTAAAAATATATCATATCGGTATACTATAATTAAAATAAGTTATAATGAGAATTAAATAAATATATATATATATATAATCTAGAAAAAGACTAAAAATGAATTTTACAATATTAAAATAAATAAATAAAGTATATTATAGAGATTAAAAAAATATTTAAATGCAAAATTTATTTAATTATAAAAATATGTATATATATAAAAATAAAAAATAAAAAAATAAAAAAGAGAGAGAAATTATATGTCCTTAGTTGAAAATGCTAATTATAGAGATGTCACGATCTAGTGATCTGGTACTTGATAGTTATTATATTGTCAAGGTTCCACACGTGTCAGGCTTTATTATTTATGTAATTAGGAAAAAAGGTATTTATTTCCCTTGAAAGTAGCTAATCACCCACTAGGATGAGGTGGGTCCCAGGTGTAGAGTTTTGATCCATGTTCTGACACTCAAGTGTCTGTTTCAAGAAGAACAATAAGGATGCAAATATGTAAATACAAAAAGGCAGTGAGAGTTTATGGTTCTTAAAATAGCATGTGAAACTCCCTTCCCTATGCTTACATAGTCACATGCAACCCAATGTGAAAGTGTTCTGTTCGGTGCACTTCATTTTGTAGGTCCTCCAACGCACATGTATGTATCTATCTATCTATCAACCTTAGCTAAGGCTATTTCAAACTTTTTCCTTCTTCACTTACTTTTCAATATTTTCCCTCTTTTCTTACTTTCTTTTTTCTTTCCATCCTCAAGTTAGATACTCATTTTTTGTCTTTAAAACACTGACCTTCTACCAGATGTTCTTTCATAAATATATATTTAAGAGATTGAATTATTTATTAGTAATATTAAAATTATGAAGTAGATTTTCAATCATTTTCGTGTGTTAATTTTATATGTTAATTTCAATGTTCCAATGTGCACCGGAATCCTCCACCCAACACATCACGAAATTAAACACATGAAAGTAAAAAAATATAAATCAAAATGCCTCCTTTATAGCGCGGTGACTAGTAACCCCAAACCCTTTCTCTTCTTGAACTTAGATGGAATGATGGATTTGATTAACTCAGTTTTGTTTTCCTCCTATAGCTTTCAAGTCGTCATAGTGAAAGAGACCTCAATCAATTATAATCTTGTATTTCCCTCAAATTGAAACTAATTTTCGATCCACTCGGAGAATAATGATGATTTCAATGTGTCAATGTTATAATTGAAATATGGCGTGTTTCATGTGTCAATTTCATGTGTTTGATTTTCTTAAAATACTTTTTATATATCATTGTATTCAATTTTATTTTTCGCTTTTAAGATAAATTTGTACTATTAATAAAGAGTATGTTTGAAAAATAAATAAATAAACACATCTGCTAATTTCAAATGATGTTTTTATTAGGGTAATTTTTTTTATAAAAAATAATGTTTATAATTAAAGACAAAGGTAAGTTGCAAAATTGTTCTATTGTTGGTGAATATCTTTTTTACAGGGTAATTTCAAATGCAAGACAAAAATATGTAAAAGAAAAACTACTTTATATAATTTTTGTCAAATAACTATAATTTGTAATTGAAATGATTTTAGTTTGCAACTTATGCAAAAAAAAAAAAAAAAAAACTTTTGAAGTTTTATTAATTTCCGATATGAATTATTAAAGCAATTTCTCTTGAAAATCAAGTGATTAAGACCATGGACAAATCTTCTCATCACTACTTGGGGTAGCTACCCTGCAATTTTTTTTTTATTTGGTAAATATTAGATATTTAAATTATTGCCTCTTTTAAAATAATGTCTTACCCCAGTAAAATGAAATTTCAGGTCACGAAAGGAGTTTTTCACATGAAATTTGAAAGAAAATAAAAAATAAAAATCAAACGTACAAGCATATTAGAGACAAATTGTTTAATGTTCTAGTCACATACATAGATAAACATTTTTTAATAAATATTCTACAACACTATCATAATATGAAAATGCATTAAAAACATTTTAAATATATATTAATTCATATATTTTAAATATGAAAACATTTATAATTCATATATATTAATTAAGATGTCTTTAACATTTTGAATAACGGTACAGTCTTTATAATCTTTGATGTTTTCTTATGGATAATGTTGTCATTATTTATTATTTATACATCGATGAATTTTTGGTATTAAAGTTTATGATCTTGCTCCAATTAGTCGAAATATATGGATCCCTCAATGATTAAGACCAAAAGAGATAGGAAAAAATATATATTGAGGACTTAGGTTTAAAATAAAAAGATAAAAGATTTAAAATGACAATAAATTAATTAAGATTTCATTTTTAGATTAAAAGTGTAATTTAACTTTAATATAAAAAGGGGAAGAATACAATGTCGTTATTTGTTTTTCAATGTTTTTTTCAAATCGAAAATGTTTTTCCATTTTATTATTGAATCTTTAAATAGTGGACCTTCCTCCCTTTCTTTGGGAAAAAAAATGCGGGCCACTTTTGTTGTTTCTCACAAAATTTTGATTGAACCGGTGATAGATTTGTTTTACATAAATGGATATTAGAATATTGTAAAAAATAAAAATTAGGGTGATACTAACATCGATAACAAAAAAGAAGTAAAAAATTAATTTAGATAAAAATCTTATTTCTTATAATTTTAAATTTTGAATTACATAATTTAATTTTTTTTTTACATTTGAATTTTTATCAAGTGTGTTTAACATTTTCCTAAAAGTTATACACAACATTGAATTTCTTTCAAAATAATAAAATTATTTCATAATAATGAAAAAGATTCCAGGGTAAAACAATTTACATTGAAATTAAATCCAAACCGTTGAAAGTCAATCCAAAATATTGATTTGGTAATTATCTAAGGATGAAAGTTACAATTATTTAATGAGATAGTAAAATCAAATTTATGTATTTACTGTTATTATAAAATTGATTTATAATAATAAAGCATGTATTTTTTTTTTCTAATAATTTGTTTTCACAAGTTTATCATAAACTTGTTTTATAAAACGTAGTTAAGAAAAGAATCAAAATAGGTTGCATATTCACATTGAATTAAGTATAATGAAAAAAAGAAGGGAGAGAAAAGGTTATGATAGTGGAAATTAAAGAGAGGAACAAGCAAATGGCATGTACAATGTACACGATAATAAAATACATGAATTTGAAAAGTGAAAAACCAATAAAAATGAAGAAGAAAAAAAAATAAAAATTAAGTAACACCTGGCGCAATATAGCCTAGGCTCTAAACAACGCGTGCAGATCACCTCAGCACTTGACCGGCAAGTCCCGCCGACGTTCCTCCGGCGAGAAGCTCGACGATAGCTGTCATAGCACGCACTTGCATCTCCAAGGCGGAGATATAATCAGTAGTTTCTTCTAGAAGATTAGGTAAAGGAACCTTCCGGCAACCGGGAACCAACTGGCCTAGAACGCGCGCTTTTACCTGCACAGCCGGTAACCGTCTTGTCCTCTCTCTCCCAATCACCGCTCTGTTCAATCCGGTGGCTGCTTTCTTCACTTTCCTGTGATGTCTTTGGAGCTTCTTCCACCGGCCGAGAATCGCACGGCTCCATCGTGTTCTTCCTTTGGCTGTGGAGGCGAGGACTCGGTCGGCGGTGTCGCGGACTTGACCGGCGGCTCTAGGTTTAGTCGTATCTGGTGAACGAATCCGGCGGAGAGCCTCAACGAGTTTTCGGGAGTAGGTATTCTGGTCTGTCTGGGATCTCCACGGCATAAGATTTAGGGAATTTTGATCGCCGGCGAGGTGTCCAATTTTGCGGCGTTTCTTGTGATTGGATTCTTGCGACGTTTCTAAATGAGTTGAATCTACGTTTGACTGGAATGGATCCATAGATAAATATAAGTGGTTTAGTTGTTTGAAGATTGATTGATGAGAGGAATGAATGAATTTGAGAGTTTGAATGAAAAATGGTGAAGAAGAAAAGGGTGTTATATGGTGCGAAGTGAGAAGGGAATAGAAGAGAAAAAAGAGTATATAAACGCAGTTTTGAGTCACGGGGAACCACACGTTCCTACCTTATTCACATTTCTTGCCCTTTCCATCTTTCAATTTTTTTTTAAGCCTAATTGCATTATTTTTATTAATTTACATAATTCATCATCTTATCTAAAAAAGTCTAACAGTTTGTCTTTTTGATTTGTGAATTTAAAAAATGATAATTAAATATATTTTAAATAATGTGTTGTATAATTTTATGACAAAATTATTTATATATTTTAATTATTTATGTCACTTAAATTACAAAAATAAGGTTCTTAAATTATAACTTCAACTAAAAATGTCGATCGTTATATCATACGTCTTGTCTCAAAATTTTAAAGTTGTATGAGTTAATTGTGGTGAAATTTTTAAAATAAAAATTAAATTTCTAAAGAATTTTACTATGATTTTATGGGTGTTATTATTGTTTATCGTATCCTATATTGTATTATTTAAAATATGTTACATTATTATTTTTTAATCTATAATTTTTTTACATAAACAATAATTTTTTTAATATTAATTAGTAAAAAGGGTAGTTTTTTAATATTAAGAATAATTATTGATCTAGGATGAATATAGAAACATGGTCGAACCGAAGATAATTTGATAGGACAACACTTTGTCTTTTTAGATACACTGATGTAAATCACTCTAAAACTCAAGTCACTGTTCTAAAACTCAAGTCACTGTTCTAGTGAGTAAGAAGGGGTATAGAACATATAATGTGTTGTTTTTCTTGTGAATTCAAGGCTTTGTTAAAAAAGTGTAACACCTTAAGCATATCTAGGGTCACAATCTGTGTCTCTTGTCTATTCCCATCCATTATGACTAGAGTCAATAAGTAGAATAAGAGTGTTAAGAATTACATGTATCAATTGAAGTAGAAATGTCAATTTACGAGAAAGGAGAGTTTGAATTGTAAATTTATCTTTTTAAATTTTATGTTAAAACTTGAAAATTTTAACTTAAGATTAATCTTGATTATGAAAACGAAAACATATAACGTTATTGGTTATGAAAACAGAAAATGGAAAACGTTTTTTGGTTAGTAAGAAACACACAATTTAACTTATCTATTTAATTCAATAATCAAAAGACTAAAAATAAATAGAGATAAGAGAAGAAATATCATACAGAGATTTATCCCGACTCACCCAATCCAAGTTATGTCTAGTCATCACATTTGTGAGATTTTTCATTAAGTGTTCAAAACAAATAACATTCTTGGTTTTTATACTACCAGTCCAGATCAACATTGATATGTTACACATCTCTACCTTTTAGGCAATAAGGAATTTCGACACACTACCTTTCAACCTTTTGAGAGAATTTTTATACTTTACATTTTATCATAAAATGATTTTCTACACTTGTTTGAGTTTAGATTTTGTTAACAGAATAATGCATTAGAATAATTATTGGAATTGAATGAGAAAGCAAAACTGATTCTTTGTACGTGAATGAGAGACTTTCGAGTGTATGAATGTAAGTAAGTGATGTATTGATTCGCACTTGATATTCTGATTTTTCCTTTAACTTGGAGTTCCTTTTATAGGCTTCAATGAGGTTTATGACAGTTCATATGACTGTTGGAAATGATCCAGTTGTCATATGTCAGCTTATGGATAAGATCAGATATGAAACAAAAATATTCTTGACTGATCATTCTTTGTTTTTTCTACTTTTGAAGAATGTTGATTTGTAGTCTTTATATCATCCATCATTGACATTAATTCATGGTCCTTTTATTATTTGTGCATATATCACATATATAGGCTTGAAGTACACACTTCAAGATTGTTCTTCATTCTTTTCAAACAAACTGGAGAATAATCTTGCTTGATTTATCATGAGTCATAGCTTTTATTATTTGCATTTGGAGTAATTCTTTTGTTGAGATGAACCTTTTATTTTCCTTGGAGAATACTGGAAACATAATTGTAAAATCTAGGAACAATTATTTCTTTAACAAAGGAGATCATTATGAATACTTGGAGAATACGTGGTTCATTATGAATTTCGCATTGGTTCAATCTAGAACAATTAATATGAACAAATTTATATTTTAAACTTATTTTTATAAAATAACAGTGTATTTTGAATGAAATTTAGTGTTTTTAATTAAACTTACAAAATAAGTTGAGATACTTTGAAAAATATTTATGTTTTATTTTTTTGTTATAATTAAAAATCGAAATGTTTTCTATTTTAATTTTACCAAAGTACCACATCGTTTGGTAATCGGGTGAAGTATAATTTGCAAACTACTTTTATAATCTTCAAACTACTAAGATGCATTTTTCATAAATGATTAAATTGTGAGAGTTCACGATAGATCTAAATCAAACAATACTTCAAAGAATGAAAATGAATTCACGTAGATTTCTGGCTAACAACTGACATACACTTTAATCCCTTAGCCTCAACTGAGGCTGTTTCGATTAAACCAAAGTCCCACGTCGCTTGATGATCGAGATTAATGATAGTTTATAAACTATACTTCCATATTGTTCAAACGAGTTAAACTTTTTTTTTTATAGAGGACAAAATCGTGATAGTTCATAATATACTCAATTTGACAATGCCTTTTAGACGTGGTGCTGAGGATTTGAGATTGAAAGAATTGGAACATTTTTCAAATTTTTTGTTTAATAATAAAAAGTTAGATCAGGTGAGGCATGTGTTTACACAAGATTATTGGAAAATCACATGCTTTATTTTGACGTGAAAATATCTCCTAAATTAAATCTGTTGCGGTTAAACTGTTTTTGGATTTTTCACAAAATAAAAATTAGTTTAGGATTTATAGAAAAGGTGGAAAAGTTAAACGTGATGAGGAAGGTTAGAAAGGAAATTGGCTTTGATGTTTCGCATAATTATTGGTTTAACGTATGCGGATTTCACTATTATTATGAAGTTTAAGATTAACTTACCACTGTTCGTTTTCTAATCCTTTGAGTTTTCAGATATATTAATCAAGAGTTGGATTAAAATATAAGTAAAATTCGAGGAAAAAAAATCTTTTGACGTTATATATTAGCATATTTGAATAATATAATAATTTAAATATGTTAAAAAAAAATTAATTCGATATAGAAAGATAGAGAAGTCAGACATTTCTCATGAGGAAAGTTTAGGTTTAATTGATTAAACAAGATGGACTAATTGACAACTTGCCTAATTCATTTATTGTATTCTCGTGCAGTCCTAACTAATTCTTGAATTACTAGTATTAGTTAATATTTTATTTCTATGTCAGCCCCCGATCAATACTCTGTTTTTATTCTAAATTTTGGCAATGAATTTCCGGCTATATACTTACATGATTTTATTAAGTAATTTTTTTATAGTATATTTATAATTTTTGAATATATCATGGCTTATGTCAAATAAAATTTTGTCTAATTAAATAATTATAAAACTTAATTTTAAATAAAAATATTTTTTCTCATAGACTTTTATGAATAAAATGTAAAGTGAGTAAATTAAAAAAATATTTTTAATTTATATACATGTAAATGATTTTTACCCTGTGAATCAATTAAATCTACATGATTGTTAATGATTTTTGTGATTATATAAATTTTTTTATATTAATTATGTAAATTTTTTATATTGATGGTGTGTGAAAATTTAACTATTTAATAAATATTATTTTGAAATAAAATATAAAAAATATATATATAACTTAAAAGTTAATGTATTTAAATCTCATTTTAATATTTAATAAGATATATCAATTTTTCAACTACTTTTTTTATATATTTTATTTCGAATAAAGTATTTAATTTTTTTGGGACATATATACAATATTCATTTTTGATTTATAAATAAATGAATATAGTAATACTCATTTTTATACTCTAAGTTAACTGCTCAATCTATAGGATTAAATCATTAATTTTGAGTTAAGAAAAACATAAAAAAGACTCCTATTCAGATTGATTAGTCACGGGAGACACAAAGCATTTATAATTTTTTGAACAATAGAGTCCACTTTATCAAAACATGTCTATCCTACCCCCTCATTAGTACAAAAAGAACATGCCTATCTTATTAAACACTGTTATTTTGTACTAATACGGATAAGATCCCCCCATGCTGCCTCAATCATCTTAACTTACTTGCAAAGATATGGAAACCAAAGATAGATGAGAGAGAAAAGAGGAAAAAAATTAAGAAAATATTAAAGCATGTTCAACTTTCATTTGCTGCAAACATATCATAGTTATCTATATTGTTTTTCTATGTAGTGGTTGGTATCTTATTTTTTTCAACAATCATATATGTTGATCCCAAATTTGTAAGGGAAATGATTTTTAAACGCAAATTTTCAGTATTTTTATATAATTTTTGAATTTTATATTATTTTATCTTTTTTCGTTTGTTTTTTCTCTCAATTCAAATTTAACATCTATCCTCATTAATATATAGTTTTAACATGCTCCGTCGATATCTTTATCTTTTTCTCATTCAAAGACACTATGTATTCACCAACCATTTTTCTATTTTTTTAGCACCACGTCACCATGTAGTTGTAGGGAAAACTTATTTTTTAACTCTTACTTTCCAAAGAGAAAAAAACATTTTCAATGTGTCACAATTACATTGAAGGGCAAGATTTTAAACCTTCTAACAAAAAAATAAAAAATGTGTATTGAAACTTAAGTATATTGAATAAATCAAATAGTACATGAGCGTTGCTGTCTCAAATCCAACGGTGAAGATTGAAGATCAGAATAGTCATAAGCATGTCACACTAAAAGTGATAAAGTTTATTTCTCTTGTTCTCTCTCTTTTTGGCAGGGTATGAATGACAGCCCAAATGAATACATGACAAATTAATGGGTAGCATGCATGTGATAAAAGCCATATAATCCGTATTATTATTTATGATAATTTTTTTCTTTCTATTTTTTTTAAAAATAATTCAATTAACCTGCTCCATCCTTAGGACATTGAGTTTTTGAAATAGGTAAATAAACTTGTCATAAAGTAGATAAAATAGCTAGGTGAATAATCTTTGAAAGCCAAAAAAATAGACTTTATTCTTTAATTGAAAAAAGGTGTTGATGAATGAAAATGGCCAATTGGACAGACAAACGTTGTTGGCTTCTGTTTATTGGTTCCTAAAATGGGACCAAGCTTGTTTGTTTTTATTCTTGGCAATGATTAGAGGGTGATGCACCCAAATAGAAGCCAAGATAGAGAGAAAAAAAGAAAAAGAAAAATAATAATAATAATAAAAAGGAAAAGCATGCATGTGGTTGTTTTCATCACTTTTCTATCACCTGGCCCTCATTTATTGTTATCATATTTTTTAATGTTTAATTTAAGATTCAAAATTCCTGTATTAGACGGTGTGGCCAGGTTTCATCCACATTGCCTACTACTTCTGAATGTCGATGGAGAATATAATTTTGTGCATTATTGGTATGCAATGCAAATGCACTCTCTAAAAATTGATTCATCTTCTCTTATGTTTGAGAAGAGCATGTGCAAATAACAAAATGACACGATAGAATAAAAAAGCTGTGGCAAGAATGCAAAATTTGAAACAAAAATCTCTTAAAAATCTTAACAGCCTAGTGTGCTAATGACAAGCCAAAACAATTTGCCTCCTTGAAAGAGACATGCATTGCTGTCTACGCTCTCCAAGAGCCAATTCTTCATAAAAACAACAATATTGAAATTGGTCCAATGCAATGACTTTGCATAAAATATCTATTTTTAAATTGTAATACCATGTGAGACCGAGACCAAGTCCCTCTTTAATTCTTTTTTATTTTGGAATTTTCACTGGATAAGAGCAGTTAATTAACTGTGTTATGTACCAACAAGAAACACATGGTCAAGTACTCAACTTTTTTCCCTTATTTTATTCATTGTTTTGTTTTTCTATCCCTAGATTGCTGTACATAGCTTTCAAATTATTTTTTAAACTTATCCTTGGTCACAAATCATCTTTATATTGGTCAAAACAACGAGGTTTTTTTTTTTTTTTTTACCTTTCTCATAGATTTGTTAAGAATATTTTGTGTTCCCCTGTGGGTTCCAGGATTTGCAACTTCAAAATTTATCTTGTGTTACTAATCAATATGTCTTGTACTTAGTGATGATGCCAATAATTTTACAACAATAATGCATGTATATATGTCAAATTTCTTTACCTCATTTAATATTTCGTTTTTTTTTCTTCTCTTTATCTCATTTCACATCACTTTCTTTATCACTTTCTCTCTCAAAATATATATACTTCATGATGTGTACACCAAACATTTTTCATAATTTTATGCGGTACATCTTCCTATAGTTAATGGTCAAACAATGAATTTGACTTTTCTAAATACACCAATAATTTGATCCATAGAAACCAATTTGCATTCCACTTCCTCCTTTTGGGCCATATTATATTGATTGGAAGTTCTGCTGAGAGCCTCTCTAAACAAAAATATGGTATGTGTTTGATATTTTTTTGAAAAAAGTTCGATGTATATTGAGAAAAAATAGAGTGATATAATATATTACAATAGTATGGATAAAGATAAAATGATATATTGGATTAGTGTAAAAACAATTACGATGTACTTATATCATTGTTGTTTTTCTTTTGCAAAATAAAAAAAATTATTGATAGCACATTTAACTAACTGTTTTTTCTTTTGTAAGAAAAAATACGAATATTTTTTTTCGGCTCTTCTTACTTAAAACACTGGTCACTCAATGAACAATTGCAATGCCTTTTTGTTTTTTTGCAAAATAGTTTAATCAATAGATTTAGACACTTTAAATTGAAATATATATTGAAATGTGTTAAATTTTAAATTAGAACTTAATCTTCTAAATATCAATATTTTTAGAGCTATCAATTAAGCTATATTTATTAAACAATTACAAGACCCTTAATACAATAAAAGATTAGTTAAATTAAATAATCGGACCGAATAAGACAAACAACATTATGAGTGAGGCTGGTATGCATTCCGATATGGTTTTGTTACAATAAATAAACATAAACATGTCAAGAAGTTTCTCATTTTTATATGTACGTACTCTTTTAACCATTTATTTACTTATGTTTTATCAATGGAATGGTTGACCTGATCAATAATCAAGTCAACATCTGACTCGTTGCAAAATTGATGTTACATAATTTCAAAATTACTCAAATAATGTGAACCAAATCTCACGATCATAGCACCAAATTTTGTGAGCTGCGACCAATTATATTGTTCTCATGACAAAGAAAAAAGAGGAATAATAACAATCATAGCTGCAAAAGTAAAGTTCATCTTATCAAAGATTAAATAATATCCAAAAGATAAATTCCCACATGTGATTTTCTTTGACCTTTTTGTGGATTTCTTCTAAAGGTGGGGCGATGCTAATTAATGTGATGTTGCAATCAATTTCTTTGCTAGCATGATAGTTTGAACCAAATTATTTGACAATTGCAAGGTTGGAATTTAATTTTGAGATTTGGTGGAACTAACTCTTTTTACTCAGTCTTATGTTAAATATTATTTCCTTGATCTCAATAATTGTGTCATTTGAACTTTCATTAGGAAAAATAAATAAATGAAAAAAAAAATTATCTTTATTAAATTTATTAGATATATTAAATTAAAAATAGTATAAATAATATTAATTAAATAATAGAATTGAAAATAAATACATAAAAATTAAAATAATCGATTATTTGAGAACAAATATTGTTGGTATGAGTTATTTTAAAAGAGATAGAGTATAATAATCGGTGGACTATATAAGCACTAATAAATTCCTTTGTAAGTTAATCCCTATAATACACTTTTAGGAGGGGACGAATGAAACATAGGAATCTTGAATTATTGATCACCTAACATCAATAATAATATGTTAATCAAACGCAACGGCGCGCGAGAGTTTGCCTTGCTACCCAATCCATCCATTGCTTATCCACAAAACAACCATCATATATAAATAAATAAATAATAACCTCTACATAATATAATACTAATAAGCATAATTTTTAATATGATCACTATACAACGTCGTGACATGGCTGCTAAATAACCGCGAGGAGAATGCCAAAGATTATCAGACGAAATAAAATTAATATTAATATTATTATTAATTGCAGCAATTGTTAGAGGATACCAAGTTTACTACTAAAGTTACTAAAATTACCAAAAATTGTATGGATGAGAATATGTCAGGTCAGACTTTGGAAGATCTGAACCTAACCACAATTGATTTTTTAGACTTAAATTTAACCTACAATCTATTATAGATTTTTTTTTTTTTTAAGTTTAGTCTAACATGAAAGTTTATTTAAAAAATTTATTAATATTAAAATATTTAAATGTTATATTTTACATATTTATATATATTAAATAAAAAATAATTTTAAAAAAATCTGAAATAAATACCTTTTAAACTCTAAAAAATAATTTTTAATTTCAAACAATAGATTTTTTCCTAAAACAATAGATTTTTTCCTAATTTTTAATTTCAAACAATAGATTTTTTCCTAAAACAAATGCACCTATTATTTTCTCTCAAACAAATATGCAACGACTATTAAGAGACGACTTAATTAAACGACTACCAAATATAAAACGATTACCGAATATAAAATAACTGCCGAATATAGAACGACTATTGAGTGATTGTCTAATTAATAAACTTTAAATTAAGAAATAATATTATTAATAAATAATAATAAAAATAATATTAATACATAATAAAATATACTACATAACTGCTATGAGATCCAAAGTTGGACAAAAGTGACTTCTACTCTACTTGTAATTTTTTTGTAAGAAAATTAATTTTGTACTTCTACCGTTTAATTTTTTGTAAGAATATTAATTTTGTACTTGTACCGTTTAATTAGTTCATAATTAGTTCATTTTTGAAATTTTTGGAAAGATTATATCTATAAAGGTAGAAGAATTAAAAAGTGAAGTGATAAAAAAAATCACTATCCAATTTTCATTCTCAACAAATAACAAAACACTAGGGTGCTTGATTAATTTTGCCACCTGTACTACCACAGAGAAGTTAAACGAGGTATATGCGGGCCGTTTTCAAGATAAGCCCAAATATTTTGCTATTTTGGGTCCACATATAAATCAGCCTGGTCCATTACTTACTTTGGGCTGCGCTTGCTAACTACACCAGTCACAAGTGAACGACTGAATCACAATTGCAATATAAAAATTTATGAAAATGTTGAGGTGTAGACATTTTTTTTTCCAATTTATGAGACTCATATTTATGGCGTTGAATTGAGTTCACTTAAATATCATTACCAATAATCAAGATAAACAATAGGAAGATGACAAATTGATCTCCCAATAAACAACACTAGGGCTCTAACCTCAATTAATATTCTCATCTTATTGTCTTTTTTTTTTCTCATTTTTTTTGTTAATATTTACCATGTGTATACATGATCGTTGATTTTGCCTATCTGATATTGTTCAACAGAAAATATAGAATTTTGTGGATAAGTATAGAAGCCACAAAATAAGGTAGTTGTCTCAATAGGGAATTGGCAACCATGCCAACAAAATTTTGCATTACAATTTACAACACAAGCAGTTTTTAGTTAGTTAATACATACTTCACTAAAGAGACTTGGAACATTGCTGCTATCTATTCATCAAACTTGGTTGCTGCTGTTTCATCAAAACCATAACTACACATCACCTTAGCTTTGTTTGAGTCAAAAAAAGATAAAACCTCTTGATGCATAGTCACTTGGACGAACGATATGCGTCAAAACCAACTAGAAATAAAGGATCCTTGGATGTTTTTTCAGTCATTTTAAGAGCTGCTGCATTGTTAACAAAAGAGTAATTTGCTAGAGGCTGTGAACTTACATAGTAATCACCACCATACACACTAGTCCGCTTTTCATCCTTCTTAAGATCTTGATGAGTGCTCTTCTGTTTATTTTCAATGATCATTGCTTCCTTATTTTTCCCCCTGATCTTCTTGCTTTCCTCCAAATATGGCTACATGGAAGTATGTTTAGTTACAAGTTTGCATTCCAAGAAAACCAAGTAGGGGCTAGTTGCAGAACATAAATATTATTTCGACATTTGATCGATTTCAATTGTAATACCTGTTTTTCAATGTCAGACAACTTCTTCCATGCATCAACAGCCATACGTAGGATTTTCGTGCCATCTATTTCCTGAGAATAAGCTTTTAATCGCGCACATTCCTGCTTGAGGAATATTTGGTATCCACTTTGTCCCCGTTTCTTCATTTCTTTGTTATTTGATGGTGATTGTAGAAGCACCTGAGGTTCTTGAAAGCTAAAATCTGCTTTAAGTAACAATCCAAATTATATATTATTGCATAAGCACCTCTGAATTCACAGTTAAACTCATACAACAAATCATTGAGTTCTAAAGAAAACTTATGTCCATATTGCAAATAATAAGTACATAAAGTAACATAGGCTTAATTAACTGTGGTAACTGAATTAACCATAGGGCCACAGTTGATTGATCAGTTACCAAAGTTGTATTATCTTATCAATTCAGCTAGTTAGTTAGTTGCTAATTTATTGGTGTACAAAAACACTTGAGTATTCAGTTTTCCTCCCATCAATATTATAGGTACTTATAACCTGTCATTTGGCTAGAGTAGTCTTCAGACATCTTCTCCACCTTCAGATCATCTTCATGCTTTCTTTTAACTGGAAAAAATTGAGGGTGTGGATAAAAGAAAAGAGTATTTAAGGTTAAACAAATAAACAGCACATATTTAACTTAATACCAAAATGCAATAAAAACATAATACAACTAAATTGCTAAAATGTCTTCTGCTATGTCCAATAATCAGTCAAGTAGAATTTAAACTAAAACCTTATATGTAGAAATAGAAACATCTCTTTATATCATTATCAAGTATACATGAAGTATCAAACTAAAAGAGTAATCCATCTGAAATGAAATATAAGCAAAAAAAAATGTATTTGAAAAGTTGGTGTATATCGTCTAAATATAGATCAACTTTTTGAAAATATTTTTTTTTTTTGTTTATATTTCATTCTAGACGGAGTATATATCTAATTGAAATAACCATAAATTGGTCTCTTAAATTAACCTTTGGTGCTGCTAGTTGCAGGGCACCTGTAGAAGTACAATTTCTCAAATTTGTATAAAAGATGAGCATAGAGCTTTTCAACTTGAGCACATAACTTTGCATTACTGCCTTCCAATTTTAGTGCACAAACAACTTCACCCCATTTCTTTTGTTGACCAACCTGTAAACATTCAACAGACTCAAATTCATATAATTACTTAAGCCTCTCTTGACTAAGTGTAAGTTTGGTTTTGCGGTGATATGAAAAAAATCACGATACAGAAGCTACTTCTATAGTTTTGCAAGATCATAGTAGTTCATACACTGATTATAGATTATACTTTATAGACACAACATCATTGAATTGGATGGATAAATTTGATGTTCAAATAGAAGCTACATAAAATATATATACACATGCATTATGAAAAAGTAATATATATAGTAAAAACAACAAAATAATGTCATCATGTAGGATAAATGTGGACAAATACCTGGTGAAATCCTCCTCTTCTAGTGACCTCCAAGTAAAAAAGGTATAAGTCTAAGGATGTTTCTCGGACATTGAAACTGCCAAGTAGAATTGGAACAGAGGTGCATGATTAATTTATTATACATATCCAAATAATTTCATAAAAAAATATACAATATATAATAACATTTAATTTTTCATATTTCACATGAGAACAATTTAACTGACAACAATAAACATGCAAACGAAAAAAGTAAGGGCAAAATGGAAAACGAGAAACAGTTTGAAGAAACAGACATGAGACTGAGTCCAGAGGAGTCCAACAAGTCGGTGAGTTTGGCGTAGAAGCTCTCAGAGTCGTCAGGAAAAGATTGTTTGACGACAACATTCATGAGTTGGGTGTTTGATTGTGATGGAATCATCGTCTTGTTTTCTTTTCCTACAAAATTTAAGAAACAAACTAAACTAGACCAATTCTTTATTATTTGCTTTGTGTGTGATGTTTGAGTGGAGATGGGAGATGAACTTTCGTACAATGTAACATGCATGGACACCTCATCATTGATTCCTCTTCGACACCTATACACTCTTCCCAAATACGTGCCACTCTTCAGTTTTTCCCTTCTCTTACTTCTATTTTACTATCACAAACAACCATTTTAATTATATTAGCAATTAAATGTGTTTTTTTACTAGTCATTAAATATATGCTTCGATAATCATTTTAGTTCAAAAAATTGTTAATGAAAAAGATATACGTTCAAGAGCTAACGTGTTTGTTTATCTGTTTTATCATATAAAAAAAATATATATATATATCAAAATTTATTACATATTCTTTTTGAATAGTTTGAGAACTTTAGCAATGTTCATCTCAAAAGCAACTTCAATATCCACTCTGTCTACCATATTATATAGACTTGAATTTTATTCTCAAAAGCTAGCTTAAAAGATGAAGTTCCTCAAACATATATATACAATCCAACTTCATTACACCTTCAGATTTAGCATTGATTGTGGATTCAATTCTCACATTATTATCAATAACCCGACTTTCACACTATGTTAAATGAATTTAAATCTCACTCTGCAGTTTGAGAACCGTAGCGATATAAAATTTCAATAACTTTTTATCTTCTCTATTACAATTATTTAGTTTTTCATCTCTCGGTTAGTAACATAGATTTATAAAATTTAAAACATAAAATATTTAAAGAAAGTAAACATTTATTTATGAGGTAATGTAATTTTATAGAGTAATTTAACTTTTTTTCATGTAAGTTACTCTATTTAGAAAATAATTTTGGATGATTTTCAAAGTGAATATGTTTTATAACTATTTTCTTAAAGGAAAATTTAAATAATATCGCAAATTAAGAACTTAAATTTTCAATTTTAATGTGAATCCCAAAATTATGTACATTAGTTTGTATGTTTTAAATTTTACATATAAAATCCTATTTTATTTTTCAAAGTGATCCCTAAAAAATTTGAAAACTTGTAGATTAATCTTTAAAAATTTCAAAATTTGCAAATTGGTCATTAATTTAAAAAAATCAATTTTGTCCCTGTAGTTTTTAAATTTCCAATTTAGTTTTTCTAAAGTTTTAAATTAATTTGGTCCAAAAAGTATAAAATTCTCATTTTGAACCATTTATATATATATTTACTCCAAAACTATTTAAATTTTACAAAATTGTCCATACAAAATCTAAGAATGATGAATTATAATTTATCTATCCAAACTAAAGAATTACAAAATTAAAAAAATTTAATTGAAACATTTAAACTATCTAAAATTATAACTCCATTTAAATTTTTAATTATCTATTCAATCCAACGCTTAGTATTTTTTGAAGGAATGAAATAAGTATACATATAAGTAGTATTATCATAACCTTGAAGGTATTATTGTTAACAATGAAAAGAGGAAGAAGAGAGACGACCCTAAAGACAACCACTATAGGATTTTATAACATAGAATGAACCAAATTTAAGTTAATAAGGTTCAATATATATATATATATATATAAGAATAGAAATGTCTAAAATACCCTTACTACTAATATATAATAACATTATCTAACAATTATAAAAAATAAAAAGTGATTTATGAAAAACACTCTAAAACGCTTCATAACCGGCTCTCAATTTATCTTTTGTATTCTTCGATATTAGAGAGTTTTTGTCAAAACAAAAAGAAAATTAAGTTGAGAGTTGATTTTTGTTCCTCGGTCTATTTCCTCCTTCATTCTGTTTACCTTGTAGGACAATTTAAAAACAGTACAATTCTTGTACTTTAAAAATTATTTTTTTAAAAAAATATTTAAAATATATATATATATATATATATATTATATCTTAATAGAAGCCGAAAAAAGTTAGAGATATATCAATGTTATGTTAATAATAACTACAAAAACGATTTAAATATTATATTATTATTAAAAAATTTAAAATATTAAATATATAAATTATTATATTTATCTTCTACTAAAAACGTCCAAATTTATCAAATATATAACTTTTTATTCACACTTAACACACCAAAAATATGAAAATATGAAGATTAATGCACCAAACTAGCATATTTGATTGATGTAAATGAGTAAAGCTAAGTTATTATATGCTTGTGTAATAAGGTCCCACAAAGATTGTTTGATTCGAAAGTTAAAGGACATCAAATAATTGGTGTCACACAGATTGTTTGAATGATAAGGTAAATGACATCAATTGAGTTTTAAAA
This sequence comes from Cicer judaicum, assembly GCA_037974835.1. Lineage (NCBI taxonomy): Eukaryota > Viridiplantae > Streptophyta > Magnoliopsida > Fabales > Fabaceae > Cicer > Cicer judaicum. Next base: position 25,105,496 of record JBBPBS010000968.1, read on the forward strand.
ATGTGATTATTTAATTTAATAATTCAAAAGAGTTCGAGTTTGAGTCGTTTTGTATCCACTTTTTACAACTGGTCCAAATGATTTTCATGAATGTGTTCGTTTTTGAGAGTTTATTCTTACACTTCAATATTTTTGGGATTCATCAATCTAAAAGTTTATTTTGACAACAAAATTCCAAATAACTAATTTAAAACTTTATTTTAGGCTTATGAGAACATAGAAATACTATCTTCTTTTTCTCTGTATTATTTGGGCTCTATAAGTTCAAATAAATGTAATTTAGATTAAATCTACTTTCAATTGATACATATTACAATTAAAAAAAATCTATTAATACTAATATTAAAAAATTCATGGTAAATTAATTGGTTTGAATTAAAATACAACATATATTATCCTAAAAAACCAACCTTGAATAATAACAAAGTTTGAATATGTTTAACATGTGTGAAATAATAAAAAAAAAATAAAAAAAAAAGATTGACTTAACTCAATAATAAGTAATATGTTATTAAAAAATAAAAAATGTCAATTAAATGAATACAATATTTTATAGTAACACAAAATAAACAAGTATTAAAAGAAATTGCATATGTAGTTTCCCGTATATACAAAAATTGACATACGTAAAATGATAGAAGAGCGCTTCCACGTGGATCCACGTCGAAGATTTATATAGTTTGAGGAAACAAAAAAGAAAGCAGCGAAAAAATGGCCACACAAACAAATAACAGCAATTGCACTCTCCGCCATATACACCAAAATCCATCCAAACATTACATTGATTATCCATAGATAAGATATTTTGTCATTGCCGCAAACACTTAACCCCTTCCTTCTCACTTTCTTTCTGTAATGAACTTGACGCTAAAGGAAGGTTGAAATTGAAAGAGGGATAATAATAAGGGTTATTTTTCTTAGTCTAAGCGTTTTTTTAAGACTGCATGAGTTTGACGAAACCTAATTGCTTCTCCTTCAAGTTCCACAGCTTCAAGTTTCACAAGAAGCGAAAATTATGGTTATTATTTCGCCCACCTTTAATTTTCATTTCACCAAATTACCCCTACATCCTTCCTCTTCATCTCGTATTCGCCATCGCTTCACTACTTCTCGATGCTTTAAACTCAATTATTACCCTCTTATCTCTCACAGGTTTTCTTTTCCTCTACTTTTTTCTCTCTGTATAAGCATTTCTAAGTGTTCTTTATAGAAAATGTTTCTGTATATTATGTTTAATCAATTAATGCAATATGCACAATTTATATAGGCAGCGAAAGAATAACTAACTACTAATAACATAGCTCTATCTCTATATTTATCCTCTAATAGTGTGATTATTTTTGTTTATTGCAGATTTAGTTGTTTAAGTTCGAAATGTTCGATTACAAATACGGATATACATTTGGAATTGGATCATGTTAACATCAGTAATGAGGAGCAGAGTGGGGGAGAGTGTTCAATTGTTGAACCTGAATGTCCTGTACCAATTAAACTCAATACTGACATTTTGGAGAATGAGTGTTTGAACTTACTCTCTGAAACCACGTTTGTAGATACTCTCTTGACATCGTTACCTGTAGGTTTTATAAATTGTTTTAGGTTTTGTTAAGATTTGTCTCACTGTTTCTCATATTTATATGGTTTGTTCTGAAGGTTTTGTCTGAAGAGGAACAACATGCTCTTGCAGCCATTCCAGCTCACCCTGCCGGGTTACATGGTCAGATGTTTTTCAACCTTTACAACTCAATTTATAGCATATATATGTTGTCTTAGTTCTATCACTGAGTCTTTTATTGACTTCAATAAAGTTGAGTTTTTCTTTTAACGTGATAACATAAATGTACACCAAACTAACATAGTAACACTACATGACTTATATTTCTGCAAATGTAATGCTCTAGTTAATAATGTGTCCTCTTGCTTTCCCTCGATTGTTCTTCTCTGCCCCAACTCTTGGGTGAATAGCTTGAACCAAAATCCCCCTATTTACTCGTGGGTTGTAAAGCATTTAAAAGCCTATCCATTCCCCTACATGGAATCATTAATCAATTGTATATCAGCTTAGTTAGTTTGTGATTTCATACCTATTTTAATGCTGAAAATCATAAGTTGGTGCGGCATGCTAGATTGTTTTACTTTTAAAATTCAAAAGTGCTTTCATGTGCTTGATGTGGCAAACCCATAAATGCAGTTTATAACTTGAGATTTGCTCAGTAAGAAGATCTCTTTCTATGTCCTTTGTTACAAAAATTGTTTGATGGAAGTTGTCTTGTCCAATGATCTTATTCCATGCCTTTGGACTTGTACATTAATTGATGATTGTGAGGTTGAATCATCTAAGCCACTCTTAACTCGAAGGTTATATGTTTTCAGCTTTTTATAGTAGCTGCATTGTTGCGAATTTTGTGGAGCAGCTTTGGAATTTTGCTTGGCCTTCTGCCATTGCTTTGATTCATTCAAGCCTCTTACCAGTTGCTGTGATGGGTTTCTTCACCAAAGTGGCTATAATTGTTGGCGGCCCTTTGGTTGGCAAAGTAATGGACCATTTGCCCAGAGTGCCTGCCTATAACTGTTTAACTATCATCCAGGCAAGTAATCCAGTAGCTCTTTTTTACATAAAATCAAGCAGGATATAGCTCTTTTTTCCTTAAAACAATCATTTTTGCATTTCAGGCAGCTACTCAGTTGCTATCCGCAGCTATGATTATCCATGCCCATTCCGTGCCTCCTACTTCAGTGTCTACTTTGCTTCTGCGTCCATGGTTTGTCATATTGGTTTCAGCTGGGGCTATTGAGAGGCTCTGTGGTGTAGCTTTGGGGGTTGCAAATGAGCGTGACTGGGTTGTGCTGGTATTGTCATTCAACGCTTCTCGTGTTCCTTTCACATGTGATTTGTTATTCATTATATTTATTTTTTATCCTCGGTGGTTTATTTCCACAGTTGACAGGAGTGAATAGGCCAGTTGCACTTGCACAGGCAAATGCTGTTCTAAATCGAATTGATCTCTTATCTGAGGTACTTCTAGTATTTTTAATATATGTATTTGCACTAAGTTAATTAGCTCACTATATGTTTCTCTGTATAACTATCCATTATCCAGTTGAATGAAATATATATTCAGGAACTTTCTTATTAAGTATCAATTATAGTAGCTTTGATTGGAAACTCGCAATTTTTTTTAGATTGCTGGAGCCTTGCTGTTTGGAGTCCTTCTTTCCAAATTTCATCCCGTTACCTGCTTAAAATTTGCTTCTGGCTTAATGATGGGGTTACTTCCTGTTACAGTAAGTTCTATTCTTTTCTTCTTGTTCTATAACTTCCTTCAGTCAGAAAATGAATTCATTCTTATTTTCACTCATCATTTGTAATTTGCAGATTGTTTTAACATGTTTAGCCAACAAGCTTTCTACTGGTGTTCTTGACCGGCCTAAACCATCACAAACCTGTTGCAAATCATTCAATGAAGATTCTGCACCTGATGCTGACAGTATAGGTACTTTTTAAGCCGATATTTCTTTAGAGAATTATCTCGTTGTCTTGATATTTTAAATTTAAATATGCTTACATCTATCTGCTGGAAAACCAGTGGTTAAAGGTCTGGAAGCCATCAAGCTCGGCTGGAAGGAGTATCTAGGTCAGCCAGTTCTTCCTGCTAGTATTGCGTGGGTGCTCCTCTACTTCAATATTGTTCTCACACCAGGCAGTTTGATGACAGCATTTTTAACACAGCATGGTATGTGAATATTTCCTTGATGGTCCCTTTTTTGGGGGAAACTTCCTCACTTCTAACAGATCAGTTATTTCATAGTGATTATAGTGAAGCACATCTGATTTCAAAAAGTTTTCAAGAATTTCTGTCTTTCACAGTGACAATGACAATTTTTCATACTCGATTAGCTATTACATGTTCAATACCACATTTTTGTTTCTTACTCATTTCAATGTTAATATCCGTTTGTAATAAAAATAAAATTAATATCCACTGTCTAGCACGAATTGTGTTTCCAAGTATTGTTTGTTGAGGTCCTCCTTAGAGTGAAGTCATGGTTTTTAATAAGTTATTGTTAAATTGAATGCTATAACAGTCAAAAAGAGAAGGGAAAAAAAGCATAGATTTGATATATGATATAAGGTTTATTGTTGTAGTGTGCACTTCTGATTGGCTGTATTAATGATTGGATTCCATATTTAAACTAATAATCTATTTCATTCTTTAATTTCTTTTACCTTTCCTTTTACTTGTTTTATTTGAGGTCGAGGGTTAAATTTTTAGGCTATTGTGCTAAAGTCCAAGCTCCCCCCTCAAATGTTATACAGGTTTACATCCATCTATCATTGGAGGATTTAGCGGAATGTGTGCTTTTATGGGTGTGGCAGCAACATTTGTGTCTTCAACTCTTGTCAAGCAATTTGGCATTTTAAAGGTATCTTTAGCTTTTCATTTTTATTTTTAAATGCTGCACATAAGAAAGTATGAGAACTTATTATATATAAATGATTTCATTGAAAAAATTATCTATTTTCCAGGCTGGGGCAGTCGGGTTGGTGTTTCAAGCTTTACTTCTCAGCATGGCTGTTGCTGTATATATGAGTGGATCCATATCGCATCAGAGTCCACTTCTTGTTTTCTTGTTTCTGATTGTAAGTCACTAAATAATGTTTTGCCCTTGATTATTGCTTATGTAAGCTTATAATTACAACAATCTAAGTCATGGCTAATGGGTAGAAATGATAGGGGTATTTGAAGTCTGGATACTCGAAAGCTTCTTCTAAAGCCTTATTTTCTATGATATTGTTAGAGGAATTAGAATAGAACTCCTTAGTTGTTTGAATAAAATAAAAGTGATCCTAAAGGCCACGGAATTTGGATCGTGTCTATTGCAACTTCTGGATTTTGTCCATGAAATATAGAGGGCAGACAAGGTTGTAGGACATTAGCAGATGTATGTTATACACAGTGCTGGACTTCTTGAATTGGCAGGTTGTCTCTTGATGACCAAAATTAAAAGCTATGTTTTTTAATACTATGGACTATGACGTAGATGAAAATGATATAATTAGTATTTAGATGGTAAATAGTAGCCATGTCTTTTTCATTAAGATATGTGTGAACATATCTAGGCCACACCCCATAGTAATATTCAGATGAACATTAGCATTTCATGAAGATTGTGTGAGCATGTCTAGGCCACACCGCATCATACGTATTTGGTATAAGTATCCAGGCTTCATGGATAGAATTTAATTCTGCTTACACCAAATTAATTAGTGGCCTAAATAGTGATATGGAATGTTCAAGATATTCAGTTCTAAGGATGCTTTTTAAATCCTGGTTAGATCCTTTTAAACTCTTTATTTTCAAATGTTGCACATTTGTTAGCAAACTAGACTTAGATTGTATTGGTTGGAAATTCCGTGGACTTCCGCTGTTTTTCCACGGACACGAAATCTCTATTGAAAAAGTTGCAATAGGTCATCGTGATTGAATATTTGTTAAACAAGCAAAAACTTTGTATGAGCGAAAAAAGACTAAGATATCCCAAATTGCATTGTTTATTCAATTTTGGAAATGCTCAAACTTATATTTTGATGCTAAATTAGATCTTGTTAAATTTATTCACTTGAAATTTTTGTGCCTAAACCACTCTGCTTATGTCTGCAGATTTTGTCACGGCTAGGACACATGTCATATGATGTTGTAGGTGCACAAATTATCCAAACCGGTATCCCATCATCTAAAGCAAATCTCATTGGGACAACAGAAGTTGCTGTTGCAAGTTTGGCAGAGTCTATAATGCTTGGTGTCGCAATAATCGCAAACGATCCTTCTCATTTTGGATGTTTAGCTATGTTGTCTCTACTATCAGTGGTCGGTGCAGCATGGATGTTCTGTAGATGGTTATCAAATCCAACAGACGAACAAAAAAGCCTTTTTTCTTATTATCCTCATTATTGATATTTATGTAAGTATCCCTTGTATTTACTTTTCCTTGTTTACTAGCATATTTTTCTATCCAACATGTCTAATAATATAAAAATGTGAAGAAAAATGTGTTTGACTTGTAATCCTCACTCTATGGTTTTCTAATGGTGCTTTTTATTAAATATATTATTTAGTTAGTTATACAAGTTAAATACAATAGTTAGTTATAACTAACTATATTAACTTTTAGTGAGTTATAAAAGTTAAGTACAATAGCTAGGTAGTATAATTAACTATACTAACTAATATGTTTAATACTTTTATTCTCTTACATGTCTCTTGTCTAACAATATTTTATCTAACCAAGAAATTCTGTTTGTGCAGTTGTTCCATTACCTGCCTTATTGCAAAGAGTGGTGGATGTGGACAAGAACTAAAATATTTTGGAAACAATTAGCATGGTGTGTGATTTATCCACCTGCCTTTATATTATATTAGTGCACATAGCAAATTGAATTAGTTAGGTGTGTAGGTCTACCATGCATAAACGTTTTGTAAAGCATTTATTGATTTTTGAATCTTTTCTGGGGTTTAGAAGTGTAAACAGATTTGCCGCTGGATTGCGGTGATTCTGATAGGGTTTAATAATTTCATTGGGAAATCTCATTGCTCACTATATTTGGATTTGAGCAAAGTGTTCATTTTGAGGAAATGGGAGCAGATATATTATGTATGATTTTTTATTTGAAAAAATTGGTGGTTGGAAACTTAAGATTGTGATCATAAATGTATAGTGTGTTGTGCTCATATGGATATAGATTAAATTAAATCAACTAAAGTGTTGTCCTTATGTGTTATTTCTTATGTGCTATTTCAAAGAGAGTTCAACGAGAAATATGCTGATATAATTAGGTTGAAACATTTTATTTTAAGGTCAAATTCAAAATTTCTCAGTTGCGTGAGTTTAGGATGATATTTATTATCTTTTTAACAGACAAAAAAATAAAATAAGTGAAAGTACAATAATTTAATATTCTAATATCTATTAAATTTTCACTACCATTTAATATATATGGATGTTAAATAATGCACTTTTCAGTTTTCAATATCTTTTCTTTTGAATTATGTTTTTTTACATATTACTGTTGAATTTAAAGATGCATTGCATTTAAAATGTCATTATTTTGTTTATTAAAACTTAAGAATAAATATGCATTTAGTTATTTTAGTTATTTCAAAGAAATGTATCCCCTATCTATTGTTTTCCATATTATAGGTGCAGGGGAGAGGGATACCTGGACTGGACTTTGGTAGTCCATTTGATGTTTTATTTGCAATCTCAAAATCATAATTTTGATTGAAGTTATAAACGAATTTTTTTATAAATTAAATATAATTTTAGTGTCTACAAAATTATTATGGTTTTTTAAGTTTAGTCTCTAAAAAAATATATATTCACTTTTAGTTTTAATTATGATTTTATAAAAACTAAAATTATCAATTTAAAAAAAAATTGAGCCTCTGAATTTAAAAAAAAAAAAAAAACTTTTAAGGATTAAAAGTTTATTTAATTTTTTTTTTGGAAGAAGAAAAAACTAAGCATTCACGGGTGTGTTTGGATTAAATTATTTTGAGACTGGTTTCTTTTTACAACTTATTGGAAGGATTATTTAAAGGAAAAATAAAGTAACCATAAAAAGACATGAACAGTGGAATGTGAATGACTAACATTGTACACTTGATTCACTTTCCCCATCATCTACAGTTACTTGTTTCTCTAAGTAAACACACAACAGTGTCTTTCTAATGGCCTAGATTCTTCATGGAAGACATCTATGCATAAAGTGAGAGAGCCTACATAGCAACTTCATTTGGTTATAGTTTCACTTTGATATTAGTTGTCTCAATCACATTTTTTTTTACTATATATTTCTGTGTCTTTGTTTAGCTTTTCTTGGAAAAGTTGATATTCCATGTTTACAATTATTGTGGATGGAAAAGGTGCATTTCCAGGGTTCACTATTTTATTCTCCAAAAATTTCCCAGATTTTTTAAGAAAATTATTGGCATATATGCATGCGTCTGGAAGTTCCAAGAATGAATGAGTAAAGTTTGTAAAGTATCTTGAATGAAAAAAAAAAAATAACAAATTGAAAATATTCCTTGATACACACATTGAATGGGCTTTGTAGGTAACGGCAATAAGGCCCAAAAACTTGTATAGGCTTGGGAGCTTTGGCTTATTTTTCTTGTGATGAAAAAACAAAACAAAACAAAATTAAGACTAAGAAAAAACATCTAATAGGTTTATGCCGTGTTTATTACTCCACCATTGTTTTGACTATTTGGTGTGCGAACAAGAAATGGCATCGGTGATGAACGGCACCGTATCCGTCACGCTGAACCATTTCTTCCAACAAACAACGGAATCATATATATCAATTCTCGAACCAAGGTATTAATTGGTACATACAATGTAGTCAACTTTATGGCATGTATTTATATTATATGGTTATGGTTAATTCATTTCAAGAAAATATATATATTACCACAACGTTTTTTTGGTATCATTTATCACCGAAGAAGAAAATATATTTTCACCACAAAGAAAGCAACACATAGTGATTTGAAGAAGAAAGCCTGTAAGGCATGTTCTTGATTCACCAATGTATAGATTCAAATGTGTTTGAAAAAAATTTCAACATAGAAGTTCCAAAGAGTGCATGAGACATTCTTGACAAGTCTTGTGCTAGAGCTACAAATTAAAGGATAAAAGGTGAAGTTGAGAGTGTTTTTGAGTACTTCACGAAGATTGAAACTCTAACAAATTATACGAAGACTTGTGGTGAAGTGGGGAGTTATTACTAGGAAGCGGATGAGTTACGAATTAAAGAGGCTCGGAAAGGGACCTTGAGTAAGAACTGCAAGCTCAATTATAAAAGCAAATAGACAATTTTTTATCTAAGAAAATTGATCATTTTGGACTTAGTCGAAATTATGCAGCACTTGGTTAATTTTTATTAAGATTTGAGCTATTGAGTTGTTCTGAACTTTAGTTAATTTTGTGAGAAATATGAGTCAAATTTCAAGGTAAGTAAATTTTTATCAAGTCAAGTTCAATCAAATTCGATTTTAACTCAACTCATTTCTAGTATAAGAGGGAGTACAATAGACTAGTAGGACTATTTGAATTTTTCTTAACATTATTAATGTATTATTTTTTTTATTAAATCTATTTGTAAAATAAAATTATCTTAAAATAATTAATTCTTTCAATTTTTAATACACTTTTTTTTAATTTTACCCGTTAATTAATATTATTTACATTATTTTTAATACAATATTTTTTATTATATATTTATGACATTGATAATACATTAATACTTAAAAAAATAATTTAATAAAAATATATATTTTTTTTTTTATACATTTTTTCTTAATATATCTATAATAATTAAATGAGTCAATTATTTTGATTCAGAGGAGATAATGTATTAACATGAAGTATAATGAATCAAAAGAAAAAAATTTGTTGATGAAAAACCCAAATTTAAACTTAAAAAAAGTTAAATACACAAGTTTACATTCAATTTCCAATGATAATTTTTTATATTTGGACCACTAACAAATACCATTGAGGCATTTGTCTTAAAAAAAATTCATCTAATAACTATTATAAACAAAAAAAAAAAATTATTTTCACAGAGTATTAACAAACGTAATTTAGTACAATTGATTTTTGTAAAACATGAGATAAAATTATTAAATTATCATTTTAGATGTTGAATATTCAACTATAAATATTAAATATTTTGAATTAAATGAATAATATATTAAAAATTATAGCATTAAATAGAAAAAAAATAATTAACTTGTATTTCAATTTTAATTCAATTTATAAATATCGATATTATTAATTTAAACACTGATAATTAATTATAATGAAATTTATTATCTCTTTTAAAATAAAAAATATTAATTTTTACTTACAATAACGATTAAGATTTAAGATTTTTTATCTATAATAAAATATTTTGAATATGTATATGCGTGCCATGCCATGTTAAATGTACATAAAATATGTTTGGTTGAATTATTTGATAGTATAGTATATAAAAAACACATTAAAAAAGAAGAGTACAGTAGGAGTGGCCTTTTTAAGGTAAACAAACACAATCTCATTTCCCAAAACTAAAAAGAATTTCCACGGAACAAAGCACCACACTGCCCCGAGGAACCTTGGAAAGATACATTTCTAGATCTACATCCCACTCGAGACTTGGGTGAATGGGTGAAAGACCAATTAACTCTAAATATTAAACCCTTAACTCTCCATCAATCCCCATACCTTTTAATCAAAGTACACCCTTTTATTCATTTTTAATTCTACAATTAATCTTTTAACTGTTAATTCAATTTCACAAAATATGATAGTGCTAAATTAGATACTTTGTTACGAATTCAAAATTTTATAATTAAATTTATAGAGACGTTTATTATCTTTCATAAAAAAAAAATTATATTTTTAGAATTAATATATAGAAATTTGAAAAATTGTTCTCTTGCTTAAAGATAATATTTTTAAAAAAAATCTTATTTAATATAATATTTTATTTTTATTATATGATTTAATTCATATATTATCAATGTAAAATATTTTAATACGTCAGTTAATTACACTTATCAGATTATTAAATTTTTTTATTTTTTATTATAATTACCTTTAAAATTATTTCTATAAATAATTGATACTAATCATATAAATTTTTTATAATAACTCTCTACAATAATTCAAATTATTAATCATGTTCAAATTATTAATCATGAAGAGTAAGACACGTTACTTAATTTTATATTGAAATTACATAGATTAAATGTGATTGCTAATTTAATATGGATGATGTAAAACTTTTTTTATAGTTTCATTCAATCAAATCACTATGTTTTTATAGAAATATTTTAAAAATTAACTTAAAAAATGGATACTATAGTATAATTTGATTGTATGCATTTAATCAAATAATTTATATGTAGTTGAATGCATATATAAAAAAAATTACTCGTGGTTTATTAGATCTATGTCTCTAAATATAAATGGTACTATAGTATATATAAACACAATTTGAAAAAAAAATATCACTCTAAATATAGTACATCTTTTAAATAATTTTTTATTTACTTATAGATGAGATAATATAACTACCGCAAAAGAAATTGCACATAACTACAAGATATCGAATTTAACTTTACAAGATATCGAATTTAACTTTAGGACATGATGTTCAATTTTATTATATCGATCGATATTTGATAATTAAATTAAAATTTAAAAAAATCACACAATCAATTTATTAAGTGTGTTTATTTTATTTTCTTCAAAACATATATATCTCTATTTCCTTATTAAATCATTTAAGTACAAATATTACTTTATGAATTTTAATACATAAAACTAACGGATTAACTATTCTATCAATTTTTCTTAATAAGAATGAAAAAATAATGAATGTGAATATTATACTAATTAGTGTGTTAAGAGCATATATTAATAATTCTACAAATAATATTTATATTTTGAAAAAATGGATTGCTCAATTTTCCAAAACAGAAATGCACAATTTCCAATACAAAAATTTAATCTTTAGTATTTATTTGTTAGGTAAACTACCATTCTAGTTTTTTAAGGAATAAGATGTTGTATCTTTGATTCCTAATTGGATAAAAAACTTTAAATTATTACTGACATTTTAATAATTATACAATTAATTTGAGTTATTTGCAAGTAAAAAACCAAAACCACTTTATATTATATAAGTTAAAGATAGTGATTAATTTGAAAGAAGGAATTGAAAAGTGAGTAGAGAAGCGAGTTTGTATATTTTTGTTTATAGTAAGTAGTACGTAGTGAGTGATTTAAAAGAGGGAGTAGAAAATTGAGCATAGAATCGAGTTTGTTTTGGGAACAGAATGAAGAGCGGTTTCCGTGTCTAAAACCTAGCTACATGCGTGAATGGACCTCAAACCCAAAACAACTTCCTCATCATTTCCAACAACCCTATGCCCCCACACACCACCATTTTTTTTAATACAATAAATTATGAAAAACAAGAAACTTAGGCATCATAATAAGAAAAATAAACTTATTCAAAACACACTCTCTCTTTCCCTTCAACAGGCGTCACGTTCCATGATTTTACATCACTACATAATGTTCATCTTCAAACTTATCCAACCAAACACCGCACGAATGTTTACACTTTCTATACTACTATAACAAACACTAGCTGTGTGTCATTCTGTTTAATTAGTATTAAGTAAGCTAATTCTATTTAATAATAATAATAATAATTTATTTTTAATTAGATATGACATTCTTGAATAGTAGTATAATATTTTCGGTGACTAGACTAATGTATGGAGTGAGAGAAATAAGTAAAAAAAAAAAAATAATGTTGTTTTGACAACAACCATCATCCGTTGCTGTTGGTTGGCAGTGTGATTTAGACATGAAAGCGCCCATCTTTTCATGTCTATTTGATTTGATACTCATACTTCATACATCACTTGCCTACCTTCTTTCTTCTTCATCTCTTCTTCTTTTGACTATTTTCTTTTCTTTTCTCTCTTCTTCTTATTAGTATTTCATCGTTGTCAAGCACTCTATTAATCATTCAACTCTCTCTCACCTCACAACACATTGAAAAATGGGCTCTCTTCTTGCTGAAACTCCTAACAAGAAAGCAATGTGGTTGTATCCTAAGCTTTTGGGTTTTAATCCTTCTCAAAGATGGGGTCACTCAGCTTGTTTCTCTGGAAGACTTATGTATGTTTTTGGGGTATGAAATATGAATCAATCAAGTTCTTTTCTAATTTTTATTATTATTATTATTACTATTATTATTATTATTATTATTATTCTTATTCAAAAATATTATGTTTTATTTATTTATTTATTTATTTATTTATTTATTTATAATATATGTACTCTGTGTTTAATGTCTGAACTTCAGGGGATATGCTTGATAATTATTTCATTAACTCATAGTACATTAGTACTTTTTTTCTTTCAATTTCCTTGCTTTCTAGCTATCTTTGGTTAATAACCAAAACACTTTCTTCTCTGAATTTTAGTTTTTTCCTAATTTCTCTCAGCACACATATTTCTTCTTGACAAATCAACTGAATTCATTTTTCTTTCTCTAATTAGTGGGACAATACGTGTTTCCTTTGCATTCATATTTTTGCTTTCTTAATATAGAAAGAAAAAAAAAAAACACTCACAATTTTTCCTTCTTCTCTGTTTCACAATTTATAAAACATGCATATAGCTCTATACTTTTGTAACCAAAAAACCTTTATCTTGGTTATTACTTAATAAGCTATTATTTTTAACGAATTCTTTATAATAATCATTGCAAACCTCTCATAAGTATAATTATTTTTAATCAAAATAACTTAGAAGCTTGTTTATTTTTCTCTTCACAAAAATTCTTAGATATAAAGGTGATGGAAATAGTTGAATAGCTTTCACTAGAAAGCGTGAACTTAATGTCTTCTCTTTTTTAATGATTATGAAACTAGTTTGCTTTTGATATATTTTTTTGTTTTTATTTAAAGAAAGCTTTAAATTAAAATTAAACATGTTTTATTAAGTAACAAAATTTAATATGTGTACTAATTTAATTTCAGGGATGTTGTGGAGGATTACATTTTAGTGATGTTCTATGTTTGGACCTTGACAATATGGAATGGAGCAAAGTTGCTACAACAGGTGAAAAACCAGGTCCTAGAGATAGCCATAGTGCTGTTCTTGTAGGTCATAAAATGATAGTTTTTGGAGGTACAAATGGTTTCAAGAAAGTGAATGACATACATGTACTTGATCTTTTCACCAAAGAATGGGTTAGTCCTAAATGTGAAGGGACACCTCCTTCTCCAAGGGAGAGTCACACTGCAACACTTGTTGGTGGTGAAAGACTAGTGGTTTTTGGTGGTAGTGGTGAAGGTGATGCAAATTATTTAAATGATTTGCATATTTTAGACTTTAGAACAATGAGATGGAGTAATCCTGAGGTTAAAGGTGATTTACCTGTTCCTAGAGATAGTCATTGTACACTTTCTGTTGGGAATAAGCTTATTGTTTATGGTGGAGATAGTGGTGATCAGTATCATGGTGATGTTAATTTGCTTGATATGGAAACAATGATTTGGACTAGGGTATGGTTTTCTCTATCAAATTTGATAATTTTGTTCACCAAAAATCCTTATTTTCAACTTGATAATGACTTTGTTTGATTATTTTTTTTTTGACAGTTGAAAAATCAAGGTTCTTCACCAGGAGTCAGAGCAGGTCATGCAGCAGTGAATATTGGAACCAAGGCATGTTCTCTTGCTTGTTAGTAGCTTTAATCTCAAATTAAAGCAACAATAAAAAAATAAATTTAATTATTATTATCATATATAATGATATATATAATGATGTCATTCCTAAAATATTTCTAAATTAAATATGTTTTTAATTTTCAATGAATTTTATTCCTATGGAACAAGTTCTCGTGAACAACACTTTTGAGAATGTACTTTAGAATAATCCTCTCATGTATATGTAGTCCATTCAGCCAGAAGTTTATTGTTGGATTAATCCCTCATCTCAGTGCTCTTAGCTCTGAGCCATTGGATTAATCCAAATGATGATATTTGGTTGTTGCACGGACTGCAATGACATGAGAGGATGAGAACTTTTTTTCATAAACCCTTAGTTATTACTTATGTTATATTATACAAAAGGTACTTTTTTAGACTTAACAACTAATAAGTAGATGAACTCTTGATGATTTATAACAACAGGTATACATCATTGGAGGGGTTGGAGATAAACGTTATTGCAATGACATTTGGGTGTTTGACATATGCACTTGTCTATGGACTCAACTGGATATACATGGTCAACAGCCGCAAGGGCGATTTTCTCATACTGCTGTTGTTGCAGACACTGATATCGCCATATATGGCGGGTAGGTTTCGGATCAAATTAGCCTCATTATATTCCTTAATTCCCGAGACAATGCACATTTCTTTTTCTATTTTATTCAAGCATAGAATATTTTCATTTTAATAGTCTGTTATCACGTTGTAGCAGGTGTGGCGAAGATGAACGTCCTTTGAATGAACTACTAGTGTTGCAGCTTGCAGCAGAGCATCCAAATGGACCTAACAACATATCCAGGTGCAAAGTTTTTGGAACTTACTGGAATCAAGAAAAGAAGACCATCCTAGGAGATGGAGTAGATATTAACTCAGTAACGGTAAAAAGTTCATGTAGCAATTTTGTTTCAAGTAACAAGTAGCACCTGTTGTTCACATTATAGTTTGTTTTTCGAAAAAGAACTAACAATGTGTTTTGGACCAGAAAACTCCGCGAATCGGGAATAATAATATGGAAGTCTTGGGAAAATGGGGTTATGGAGTTGCATCAGAAAAAGCACAACCTTATCAGTTTGATTCAGGTGCGTTTTTAAGACTGTTAACTTGTGAAAGAAGACTCGAGTATTCGACTTAAAATTGCAATGGTTTGCAGGAACTTCGCAACAGAAGAGGAGGAGAATTGCGGCTACAAAGGTTTGGGATGTTGAATCAGAACAAGAAGAACATTCTCTTTCACTGTCTCAGCATTCATCTCCATCTCAATCTGATCAAGAACAGACTCCAGGTCAAAAACCAAAAGCTACTGTCCTGGAATCTCAGCGGTATCATCGAGCCAAACTCATCAGTAAAATTCCGAGTACTTGTCAGCTTGACAATTTATCAAGTAACAAGAGAGTTTTGAAGAATTGCACACAAATAAGTCAACAAGATGTTCAAGTAATCGATTATCGACCTAAGCAAGAACAATATCTTCATGTTAATGCGGATAAAAAAGGAGCTCGACACCAAGCTATAGAACCGAAGCCTGATGGGCGAGGGCACACTCAGAACCTGGTGAATCCTTTACTTTCAAGTTTTAAAATCTAACTTTGCTAAATTTTTTTTTCTTTTTTGTTATGGTTTGTTCTTAGTTTCTTATTCTTTGGCTCTTGTTTTTGAATCCTAGATCGGCGCTGAAGTTTGCGGAAAAGTTGATGCAGCCTTTGATTCAGGTTTTCTTATGACCGCAGTCGTGAATGGAAGAGTTTTCAGAGGAGTTTTATTTGCACCAGTAAGCTTTTGAACTTTGCTACCATAATGTCACATATTTTTTAGTTAATTAGTACAAGTTCTTTAACAAATTTATGTAACAAATGAATAATGTATCAGGGTGCAGGAGTGGCTGAACCAAATTGTTCTTTACCATGTTTATTTCCCTCTACTCAACCTCTAATAAACTCAAATCATGCGGATAATTTGAGGGATTCCCAACAAGTAACTACTTGTTCGCGTCCCGAGCCTTGCTATGGCGTAAGGCAGCCCGTACTTGCTCGACCGTCTCCGATCACAAGAGGTTCTACTATTGTGACCTTACCTGAAGAACATAATAAAATCAGGAGTGATCTTCAAGGGTTGGCTTTAACACTAGGAGGGCCTGCAGGCAACCATGTTTGATCCTTAGGTGAATTATTGAGGAGGTTAATAAGGTTTATGTAATTGCATTGTAATTTCAATGGCTGTGTTTGTAGGATCAACCATAAGTTATGTAGTACTATTTGGTTTTTGTCTCTTAGAATAAGTCCTATCTTCCTACCATACAATGGTAACTTAGATATTTATTTATGTAATGTATCAACGAGACAATTCCATGCTAATGGTCAAGAGCTTGTAGAGTTTCCCAAAATATTCAATTTGTTCTTAGGATGGAACATGTGATTATGATTAATGTGATTGGGAATCTTAATTTGGACAAATTTTGATGGAAACTATTTTTGAGCAAAACTAATTAATATCAATTGGTCAATTACTTTAGTATCTTGAGAAAAGAAAAATCAAGCACACTGATGATTGCGTCCAGTAGAAAAGTTAATTCCATATAACATTGTGATGAACTTACAAATTCCTATAAGCAAATGTTTAAAACTGTATTAGAAATGCAATTATTGTGTCCCGAGACAAATTTGGTCGTGGTTTTACTGAAGTAGCCTTATACACTTTTTTACACACACATATACGTATACTGGTTAACTTTATTTGTCTAGAGAAAAAATAGCAAAAAGTATACCATATTTGTTCTTAATTATCGAGTTCGAGTTTTATTAATAAAAAAATAATTGTGATATGTTGAAGTGGTGACTTGTGAGTAATTATGCACAGGTGAACTGATAATTTATATTCCTTAATTTGCTTCTTTTGGTGGTACCCCACATCAAGAATTCAATGTTCCATAACATGATTGCATAATCAATGATTTGCAATTAAGACCCAAGTCTAGTATTTTCAGAATACTGTTTAAGTAAAGACGTGTAAAAGTATTGAGCTAGGTGGTAATACAATACAATACAATGAATCTCTTCGGTGTTCAGGCTTAATATAAGTTAATTTTGATGTGATTTTGCATAGAATGTGGAGGCTTAATAGTTGAAAATAGTCACAGTCACATGGTTCTGTTTGCTTATAAATCAATAGGGTACAGTAAAAAGTGCGCGCGTCAAATGTCAAGTGTCAACATATACAGCAACCACCACGTAGTAGTAGTAGTGATTCAAAGTAAAATACATAGATACATATACATGTGCAGCTTCATTGATTATTTATTTTTTCATAAAAATTAAAAATTAAAATTAGAATGTTACTGGTGAATGATAGTAATAATTAATACGGGGTCACAGAGAGGGCAGAAAACAGTAGTAGCATATAGTATATAATAAAGTGATAGTGGTATTACTGTTACTATTATTATTATTACTGTTACTAATATTAATTTTGGTAGTTGTCGAAATTGTCGTTGTGGTGAAGCAGAATCAGAATCGTGGTACGAAGGATTTGAAGACAGTGGGTCTCCCAGTTAAGAATTTTCCCCCGTGTATCCCGCGGGATGCTACACTCCGTCTCCCTATATTCTAATCTTAATCTAATCTAAACCTGTCTACTGTTATACCATCATCACTTTCCCTTTTTCAAAACTTTTTTTTTTTTTTATTAAATTTTTCCCCTTCTCCTCATAATCTACTTTTTAAATAATTCGACGTTCAACTGTGAACACCGATTAATAATGTTCAATGAATATATATTATGCAAATAGCACTCTAATACCAAAGTTAGATTTAACATATATAATATATCATTGAATTAAGGATTCGATTCCACTAAACTTCCATAAGGGATAATTAGCATATATTTGGAATAAAGAGAAACAAAAAAAACCCATATATATAATTAAAGGACATAAACATATTTGATAGAAGCTACTCAATATTTCTTTCTTTTTTGAATTAAAAAGAAACATATTCAAAAATTAATGTAAAATACCAACCACACTCCTACTTTATTTATTTTAATTTATTTTATTAAATAATTAATTAATCATTTACTTTTTCATTCATTTAAAATAAATGATATTCATTCTATTTTTTTATTACTTTTTTTCATTTTCTTTTCTGTCTTTTTTTCTTAAATAAAACAAAGTGTTAGGGTTAAAAATCGCCTCAGACAACCCTTTTGTCCTACTTATCATAATATTATTATTATTAATATTATTAATATTATTAATATTATTAATATTATTAATATTATTAATTAGTTAACTAATTAATTAAAAAGTAAAAAGACAAATATATTTAAAAAAAGTTTGACTAAATTATTATTATTTAAATAAGATAGATTAATTATTATTAATAAAATATTTATACTTTTCCACAAGTACGTGGTTACTATATTAATTTTTTTTCAAGTAATAATTATAGAAAATTAACATACACAAATTATTTTTTATTTATACAATAGAGAAATGATTTAATTTATTTTAATTAATAATGAGCAAACAAATTAAAATTGATA
>JBBPBS010000968.1:25124890-25158042 GCA_037974835.1 Cicer judaicum
ATATTCATTATTGATAAATATTTTTTTTTTATTTAAGTGAAAAATATTTATCTCGTTATTTTTTTTATTCAATCTTTTTAAAATATATATCAGTGATCGATATTTTTTTGATAATTTTTTATATTTAACACTAACAAATATAATTGTCTAGTGTTTATTATACATTAATTATAAATATTTATTTCATTTTTTTTAATATTCATTAATAATCAATTTTTGTCTCTTTCTTTTATGTATTAATAAAAAATATTTATCTCTTTATTTTTTACATTTATTAGTAACAAATATTTGTTATGTATTTCTATATATCAGTGTAGCATTTCACTATATCTATTTTCAACATACTAGGTACTCTCTAAATAATTTAAATTTAATTGAATTTCATTAATTTATATAGGTTCTCCTTAAGTTTAGTGCCCCGCAACTAACCTTCTTGAACAAAAGAGAAATAGTGTTTTTATTTTTAACAATCAAAGGGAAATAGTGCTTAATCTCCGTATTATATATCTATTAATTTTTACATATTATGTATATATATTTTTGTTGTTTCATAGGAATTTTTTTTTTTTTTGTTGAATGAAATGTCTATCATTGACGTCAAAAAAGAAAAGGAAATGAATGTATATCACTTTTTTAAGCATAACTAATGATGTTACATAATTTACTATATGAAATGTTTTTTTTACTAGGCAACTATACTATATTAAATGTTTCTAATCAAACATTAACTTGTAATTAACATATTTACTAATATTAAACATTGTAAATTACTAAATACATTGGGTTTATCA
This sequence comes from Cicer judaicum, assembly GCA_037974835.1. NCBI lineage: Eukaryota > Viridiplantae > Streptophyta > Magnoliopsida > Fabales > Fabaceae > Cicer > Cicer judaicum. The sequence goes on from JBBPBS010000968.1 coordinate 25,125,682, forward strand.
AATTAAAAAAAATAGAAATAGAAGAAAAGTTTGAGCTCAATATCCACTATCTCATTCTTTGAAAAATAGTTCACATGGCGCATATATCTCTCCAACATAAAAAACGATGGTCTCCCTTACAACTTTATCTATCCGTCACTCTTTTTCAATATCAACAATCAACATATTATGTTGTCCTTTATTCCGCATTGCAACAACATTTTTTCTTTTAATTTATGCAAGCCTTTTCTCCCATATTCTCCTACAACTAAAAAAAAAAGTTAGTAGACAACTAATAAAGGAGATGATAAATAGATTATATGCAAATTTGAGAAGCTAAAACTCAAGAAGCAAGTATCATTTTTTAGAGAAAACAAATGAAAATAATATTTTTGAAGTGAAAACTTTAAAAAATCAAACCTTTATCAAGTAACATGACAAAATTGAAATGGTGAAAAAAGGGAAAACTCCCTTACAAAATGGTGAGTGTAAATATAAAGGAGATAACATTGAAACGATGGTTGTAAAAATTATTAATATAAACAAAAGTATATTTTAAAAAACAAGTTTAGTAGCTCATTGTTGACATGGAAAATAGAGACATTTTACAGTAAAATAAAGGAAAAATAGAATGAAGAGTGAGATATACCTTACTTGGAAATGGAATGAACTTGTTTTGAATTTTTTTAGTGATTCTTGTGTTAGATTGTTTGCTGTTTCCAAATGTCTAGAACATCTAGGTAACATTGAGAAGAAAAAGTGAAAACAATGAAGTGGTAGTTAAAAAATGGGAGGAACAAAACCTTTAAATTGTAAGCTGATAAGTGAGTCATGAATCAAATTATAATACGCTACTTTTACACTGAGTATAGTGACTTTTTAATGATTTTACACGATTATATTCAAATATCATCTAAAAAACAAGATAAATAACGGTAGTAATATATTTTCCTTTCTTAAATTTATATCGTATATTAAAAGTGAAGTCACACATTAACATGCAAAAAGTACAATTAGATTTGAAATGTGTCTAGAGTAGAGACGTGGGCCCAGGGTGGATGCAAATGGGCCATGCTGGGTCGTTGTCAATAGTCCAATCTGTCTACTTTGTGGACTTACTGGAGCGTATGTATCAAAATGTGTATAATTCTAAGTATTTATACTTTTTGAGTAAAAAAAAGTATGATGTAAGATGAATTGTTACGATGGTTGATTGATCTTAATATATATTATAACAAATCTACTATAGGTCTCGGTAATCGCATGTAAATCTTGACCGAAAAAGTTTCCAAACTACAATTTAAATTTTAAAATTATAAGACGATTATGTATTGATTTTTAATTTAATATTATATTTAAATTAATTTTTAAATTATTAAATATCAATGAATTTTATTTTTAATATTACAATAGTTATTAATTATTTTGATAATTAATATTTTTTAAATTATAATAAAAAATTAAATATTTTAGAAATTATTTGAATGATTCATTAAGCTTTGAATTGAATTAGAATTAAAATGATAATAATTTATTATTTAAAAAACAAAAATAATAATTTATTTAAAATAAAAATGAACAAAATTGTTGAAGTGAATACTAAATTAGTAATATTTATTGTAACATTTTAGAAAGAAAAGTAGTAGTGGAGTGAGTGAAAAGGGGGGAGTGATGTATGATTGATTGAACGTATGAGTGATTGATTAATTGTGAGTTTTTGAAGATTGAGTTGAGTGGTTGAATGAAGAAGATAAAGAAAGGGGCCCGGAGAGGGAGATGCTTAATTTAATTTACAAAAATTGATGTTCTTGAGTTGAATTGAAACACAGTAGCAAGCAAGCAAGCAATCATGTTGACAAGACTACTGCACCTCTTTTATACAGACCTTGGTTCCGTCATCCACGGCCCTACTCTCTCATCTCATTTTCACGTTCTCTTCCTATTTCACCTGTCACTCTCACTGTCACCCCTATTATGTTATTCAACCATCTATTTACATCTATTTATTTCTAGGGCCTTAATTCACCCACCCTAATTCACATGCTTTCGGCTCACCCTAACCTTAAATTTAATTTACCTTTTTTTTTTTTTAATCAACCTGAAAAGGCTACAACTCAAGGTTGTGAATATGTTGAGCGGAACTAATTTTGAAATTAGGATTCATCTGTTTAAAAAAATAAAATTAAGATTTAAGTTTAACCATTGTTTATTATTATTTTATTTAAAAATTTATTTTATATTAATATTTTAATAAATATGTTAGTATATTTTTTAATAAATTAATAAGTTAAAGTTAATATATTAGTGATTTTTTTAATATTTAATATGATATTTTAAATTTTTTGATATTATAAAATATTATATTTCAATTTTATTTTATAATTAGAGACATAAATAAAACGGATTATGTCGAATTTTATTTAATTAGGTCAATCTATTTGCTACTTAGAAAAATTAAAGCTTGATTCTTGTTTATTATCTTAGAAATAATTTATTTTAAATTTTGTTATAAGTCTATAAAATATATTTTATCTATCTCCAAAAAAATATAATAGACAAATAAAAAATAAAAAATTTATATAATTATAACATTTTTTTTCACTTTTTACAACAAACTTGATCTATGTATGAACAACAATTATTAATAAAATAAAATAATATAATACAAATGTTAAATTTATAATATAATAATTCTGAGAGACAATAATAAATATCAAGTAGAAACAAAAAATTATAATTAAAAAGTATTTTATCATAGCAATATTAAAAATATTTAACATACAAATATGATAAATCTTTTATTTTATTATATATATATATAGATACATATATTTATTTAAAAAATCAGATAAAATAAATCAAATTATTAATTTTTAAAATAAATCAATCAATTTAATAAATCAATAAAAATAAGCGACTAAAATGACAATCAAACATAATATTAATTAATTTATTCAATATTCTGGGCCTTAAGCAAACGGTAAACCATATGTAGCCCACTACCTTATGGCTTATGCCACTATATATAAGATTTGGGCTAACGGGCCGACCCATAACACTTAGCAGTTCGCGAAAGTTCTTCAGAAACTCGCCATTACGTTAACACATTCGTCTCTAGCTTACCTATGCTATAGTTTACACTTCGTGGTGGTTGTTTCGCTTTGAATTGAAGTGCACTTCACTGGAACCACCACATAACAAGATGGTACAATTGATTAATTTCTCACCGTACCATTTGATTTGAGCAACTTTAATAGTTCCTTGCTTCTTATTCCAACACTCATAATCGGTGATTTTTTATTATCAGGATTTTCAGGGATTCTTAAACGACTTGCAGGATTGGGAAATTTCTACAAAGAATAAAGCACCAAAAAGGAAGTCACATAAGGAAAATGTTGGTAATTTTATCTTAACCTTCCAAACTTGTTGCAATAATCATCCAACTGCAACTCTGTTGTCATACCTAGACTAAACTACTAAAATCAATTTCTATATGTTTTACAGTTTTTTTTTAATGAAATATTATTTTTACTGGTAGTATATGAATGATGGAGCATCATATAATGTTAATTGATGTTGAAAGAGTTGATTTTGTAAAATTGACTTTGGCTAATGCAAAGTGATTTATGTTTGGATATATTTCATGAAAGTAAGATGGACAGTAAATTTGAGACTAAAAAATCAAATGTTCAAGTTAAAAGCAAATGCAATTATAGAGACAAAAACAATTGTACTCAAAATTAGTTCTATACTTCTAGAATCAATATTGTCGCTCCTAAAATTGAAACCAAACATGCATCACCAAACACACGGCCATTTGATTAAGTGCCCCATTTTTCAAATTGTTGTGTTTGTTGATGCTGTTTTTGAAATTTGTGGAGATTTTTTTTTATCTAATTAAGTAGATAACATTGACTGTGAATATACTGTTTGAAAACTGTAACCATTTATAAAAGGGATAATTTATTTACTTGGTTCTTATCTAATTAAGGACCCCCTTATTTTTGTATATATTGGTATGCTATATATGTATGTGCTTGGTTATATGTGAATGGATTATTTCATCTGTGATGTATGATATTCTGATGGAAATTCACAAAGGTTTCATCATCTCAGAGTGGTAGATCAGTGGGTGTGGAGAATGGATCAAGAGAAGATACTATTTCTTTTGATCATGTGAAAAATTCTGCAGCACAGTATGATTTTTCAAGAAATAATGATCTGTTGAGTCGTGTGACTAGTAGTTTTGCTTCTGAAGATGTTCCCGATGCTGCTTCTGAGAAAGACCTGGTAGGAGCTTTTTTTCTTCTCTCTCTGGTTTGGTCTTGTGGCAACAGGGTTGGGGGACGTTAATTTATTAGGATACTAGTAAATAGTAAAAACCCATATAATGGGAAAATCAAATCACTATGCAGTGACATGCGTCACGCCATATCATTATTTTAGCAGTAGTAAATAGATTATGGATTGGTTTTTGTGTTTCTATTCTCTGTGATGCTGAAGGTACTGCAATCTATCTGTATATTTCAGGGTAATGAGTTTTTCAAACAGAAGAAGTTTAAGGAAGCTATTGATTGCTATTCAAGGAGCATTGCCTTATCACCAACTGCTGTAGCCTATGCAAATAGGGCAATGGCCCGTATAAAGCTAAGGAGGTAAGCTCATGTTTTGTCTTAAAAGAATTATAGCTCATTCATCAAATGAAAATATTCACTAACTGATGGTCTTTGTCAGTTGTGTGATCTTAAATATAAGAAAGTAGTTTTACAGTTACTGTCATATGTTGCTCTGTCACTTGAATGATGCTCTTAAAGGGCACTTCGGCTTAATAATTTATGCTTCTTTCCCATCTATTTATGTGAGCAGATTTCAAGAGGCTGAGGATGACTGTACAGAGGCATTAAATCTCGACGATCGTTACATAAAAGCATATTCACGGCGAGCAACGGCTAGAAAAGAACTTGGGAAAAATAAAGAATCCATGGAGGGTGTGTTAATATGCAAGCCACATACTTGTCTGTTATCTAAATACAAAAACATTCTGATATTTGAATTAGTTGACTATATGATTTGCTTAAATTGCAGATGCTGAGTTTGCCTTGAGGTTGGAACCTAACAATCAAGAAGTCAAGAAACAGTATGCTGATGCTAAGTCGCTGTACGAGAAAGTAAGCACAGTCTTTCCATAATTATTACATGACTGCTACTACTTCCAGTCATCGTTTTAATACCTATTATTTGTAGTTTTATTAGCTATGTAGGCCATGAACAATGAAGCAAGGGTTACAGAGTTGTGTGGAATTTTGAAATTTTAGGTTCATCCCTCAGTATGCTAATACATATTTAGAATTAAGATGTAATACAAAATCAAATTAGTTTATGCCTTAAAGTAAGGTTCTGGGATTAACGGGCCCTAGGTTAGTAGTCATCAATCATGATGGAATACGGAATTACAACTTTAGCAAGACTTTAGAGATGAAGGAATCAATGTAGGACTTATTGGATCTTTGGCAATTCACGCAAGGATTGGTCATTGGGGATCTATAGAAAGTCCATTTTTTGAAATTTCTGAATGAGGCATAAGATACTTGAGAGTAATGTTTTGGGTATTTTCCCTTTTTGTTTAACTACTCCTCCGATTGTCAAGGTTATGCTATGATTCTTTGCACCACCGATGCATTTTTCCAGCAGACCCTTCCTTATCCAGCAGCAAATATGTTTTCTAGCACCCCCAAAACTTATTCTGTCAGCCATTTAAACTCGTTGAGTCTCATTCAAGACTTTGGTCATAGTTTCAAATAATTGATCGGAAATGGGTCCGATCCTTTCCTGGGCCCTGCCCTTTAAAGATCTTTCTATTACCTGATTTCCCTAAAACTTTTTCCCACGAGGCCTTAATATATGCTGACACACACAAGATTAATGGTCTATTGGCTGTAGTGGCTGTGATGTATCCACTACTTGCCCAAAATCCAGGCAGCAACAACTGCTTCACGAAGACATGACATGATGGTACTTACTTTATAACCAGGCTTCATGATGAGCCACTAGGATACCTTAGTGTGCTGTTAACTGTTCTTGTTTCATGTCTGTTTTTCCTCACTTCTCTTGTGCAGGAATTACATTTTTAAAATGCCTTTTGTCCAGGAAATTGTACATAAAACATCTAAAGCACTAAGAAATACTGTACAAAAATTGGGAAAGTCTGAGACAAAAGTTAATGGAAGCAGCAGCATTCAATCTGTTTCACATCATATTCAAAAGTCCGGGTCAGCTGAAGCTCATCATCAAACTAAGGTACAAATAGCTTGAGTTTTTAACAAAACTTTTCTACATATATTGTTATCTCCGTGGATGAGGGAGATATGAGATTAATTTGTTTGGCATTTGTCATATATTTAGTGTCCAGTCTAGTTTCCAGCATAAAGTTTGATGATGTTGACAGGGTAATGAGTGCCAAATTCCTGCTATAGAATCAGTCTTAATGGAGGAGATCAATAATAAGGATACAAAATCCGGAAGCAGGACTCAAGGACAAGCTGGCAATGGTTCTAAGGAAGGTTATAGTGCAAGTAGCAGCTTGGAGCAGGTTAAGGTTTAACTTCAATTCCTCCGCTCTTCCCGTCTAGTAATGTAGTTCTGTTTAGAAGCAATTTTTATTTTGTTTCTTAATTTCAGAAGCATGAGGATATATTTTTATGTTCATCATTTCTAATTCTTTTTTAAGTTTTAATTATCCACTTTATAATTATTTGATAAGATTAAAATAAAATTTAGGGTTTTTTATTTTGCCCCTAATTTTTTTGCCAGCATTATTGTAATTTAAAGATATTAGTTTTTCAGTTTAGACACTAGAAATTTTGCCTATCCTCGTTTCTAGTCCTGTTTTACATGATTTTTTGTCTCATTTTTTAACAGAGAAATCACAGAACTAGAAAACCAGAAATGAAAGCATCTGTTCAACAGCTTGCTTCTCAAGCTGCGTCTCGAGCCATGGCTGATGCTGCAAAAAACATAACGCCACCAACCACAGCTTATCAGTTTGAGGTATCTTGGAGAGGGTTTGCAGGTGATTGTGCTTTGCAGGCTTGTCTATTGAAGGTATTCAAATTTGCTGTGCGATTATAATTTGATTATATTTTCCTTTTTAAGCATCTTTTCCATCGTCGATTAGAAAATAAGAGACCCCTTATATATGTTGAACTTCTGGTGTTAAATGATCTGCTTTGCTATTTCTTTTTGCATGTTAGGCAATGTCTCCCCATGAATTACCGAAAATATTCAAAAATGCCTTATCTTCTACCCTGCTAATTGAGATTATCAAGTGTGTTGCATCCTTTTTCGCGTAAGTATTTATAAAAGAAAAGTATTTTGTTGTTTTGACGTCTTTTCGAGCTTTAATTGTGATAACAAATTTGCTCATTTGGCAGTGAAGACATGGATCTAGTTGTCAGTTATATGGATAATTTGACCAAGGTACCAAGGTTTGATGTGATCGTAATGTGCCTTCCATCAGCAGCTAAGGATGGTATGCGCATTTTTTAGGCGTAAAATTCTTAAATTTAATTGTGTAAGAATATAATGCATTTATGTCTACTTATAACGTTAGACTCATGATGCTTTTCTTTTTGATATCACGTATGAAACATTGTTTGTGCATTCTTATCATAAGGCTTGGGCTTATGAGACGAGCTCGACCAAAATTGGTCTAATGTGGCACATATCGTTTAACTTTTGGTGCATAATGAATGTTGTTAAGTAAAGGCTAATAGAAGTTTACTTTGTCTTTTATTATTAGTCTATCTTAGGTATTGACACGCTTTCAAAGAAAATGATAAGTTCCTTTTATGGTGGTGTTGTTATTTGTGCTCTAATGTTTCATGTTGATCTGATTGACTCGAGCTGTTTTCTTTATATGCAGATTTGCGCAAGATCTGGAATGAAGTGTTCTGTAGCGAGGCAACTCCGATGGAATATGCAGAGATTCTGGACAGCCTACGATCCAAATTCTACCTTGGATAGTGGCATTCACTCGTAAGTTTTGATGCCTTTTTCCACAGTGGAGCCTCTCTTTTCGGCAACCATATTCAATTGTAAATTATTACGGTATTAAAGTATACAGGCTCTCTCAAGTTGGACCATCTTTAAGTGATTAGTTAAATGTGGAGGAAACAGAAAATTAGTGAACCTTGTGTGAAGTGGATGAACCTGAGGGTACATGTTGTTTTAATACTTTTTGTTTCGTGTGAGGTCAAGCTGCTAGGATTTATGTACGAATTCTGAATAGGTTTATAGTATTGTGGTAGCGTCCCTGGTTAATTAATTGATTCACTAAGAAACTGGATGACTTAGATGTTTGTGTTGCACGTAATGTGCTGGATATAGTTATAGAAAGAGTTTGTCTTACTGTCATTAACGATCAGTCCTTTTCAAACATTCTGTCTAACAACTAAGAGTGTAGGACCGTTTAGCTGAGTGTCCCATTTAAGATTTTAAGGTATATTTATTGAAACTATTTTGTCTACCTTGTTTTATTGCTTGTTGTATGGGTCCCAAAGTCATTGTCTGGTAATTGTGATTTTAAATTGGACTTGAAATGAAATAGTATATGTTTTGATTTTTATTCTAAAGCAAGTTTGGCTTAAATTTTGGGCTATCATTATACTATAGAAATTATTTTTGTTTTTTCTAGTCAAAATCAAGTTTTGGAGGAAATTGATTTTGATTCAAAATAATTATATTTAAATTGCACTAGATGTAATATTATATTAAGTGGTGTTTGCGAATAGTATATTTTAACTTAAAAGATCTATTTCTTATATTCTTATTCTTATATTAATACAAATGGATCCCAGTTGAAGATTGAAAATAAGAATAGAAGTGAGGATTTCCGAATAGTCCAAAATTTTGAAATAGAAAATTTAAACATAATTTTCAAGGGATCGGAAAACTCGATACAATAATTAGTTATACATGTGCAGTTGATATTTATCATTAATTTGATTATCGGATTAATGTTTTTTTTGGCTAAAAGTTTCATGGCAAGAAAGCTACTTGGCAACGTTCCCAATTAAAAACTTTTCAACTATAAGAATTACAAGAAGTGTTTTGTTTCTTTCTTGTTATAAATAAAATAAAAATGACATCTCAAAAAAAGTTTAATTTTGTTAGGAGTAATTAAGCCTATAACTTCATTATCAAGTCCACCAAATCACCTGATTTGTACATAAACTATAAAACAGTATTACGTTGATATTCAATGAAATTTATCTATTTTATTCTAAGCTTCACCTTGTGAGGCATCAAAGTTTGCCAAATAAGTTAAATAAGAACTAAAAGGTTGCCTGCGATATGAATTTAGTGCAATAATTACTACACCGATCTCTTTTATTTGACTTAAAATGAATTATTCAAATAATTTCAAGTTAATTTTGTTATCTCATAATTTTAGCCGTTATTAACTGTTGAGATACTTTATTGTGAGAAATAGAAATTATCTAGATCTAATTGCTTCATAGTCATCTCATATTTTTAAACCACTGATTTTAATTCTAAGCATCAGAAACAAATTTGTCGGTAAATAAATATGATTATACCAATTTATTAAGTGTATTTGTTATTATTATTTTAAAAATATATTATTTATTAATACAGTTAATTTATTTAAAAATATAAAAATTAAATTTAATATAATTTAATTTTATTTTAAAAATATTAATATATAAAGTAAACACATTAACTATCTTATCTGTTTTTTTAATTAAAAAAAAAGTATTTATAATAAGGGAAAGAGGTGGGATAGTCACATAATATTTTTTTAGTATTGTTGTTGGTGATTTATCGAGCATCATGGTAATTTTGTTGTTGTTGTATTCAATTCAAAACAACATTGCGTAAGCCCCAACATCGTAGGTGAAGTGACCCGAAAATTTTACAAGCTCCGACAACACGAGTTACGAATTTTTCTTCACGTTTTCTATCTTTTCAATTTCTTGTATTACCGATAGTTTTGTAAATATAAATGTAATAACAGATCTTTAACGAATTTAAACCTTTTTTTATATATTTCAAAACTGTAGTTATGGGAAAGAAAGATGAAGAGATAGATTAAAAATTCCGAGAACGCGTGTGCATTGATTTTATTATATCCTCAGCGATCTATTGGTTGACATCAACATCTCTCGTTCATTTTTTCCCGTATAATCTTTGATAAAATAAATGACGAGGCACTTTAAATAATAAAATTCATTCTTATGTTAGACTATACAATCATACCACATTCACGAATAACAAAATTGACTATTTTCAATCTATTTAATGATGATGAAAATAATTTAAAATATATTAGATTTTGATGAGCTTGACTACGCTACAAAGATTATATTTAAATTTAAATTATTATTTATTAGAAGTTTTATTTTAAGATTTGATAAGATCATTTTTAAAGTCTTAACAACATCTATTTAAACATTTATTTCAATATAATTTATACAAGTTTACACACTAAAAGCTAAAATTTTATTAATAAATTACGAGTCTAAATTATATTTTGATATCTAACATTATTTTTTAGATTATTTAATATTATATTATATTAGATTTTTAATTTTATTTTAAAATAATAATTTTAATATTTCAAACATTTGATACAGAATAATATTTTAAATTAAAAAAATATTAATAAATTTATAATTTAACATAAAAAAAGAATTTAATATAATAATAGTAAAAAATTTATTTATATTGAATTAAATAAGCAAATATGATTAATTTAAAAGATGTTTTTAATGGTTTTAGTTTAACTTTTTTTAACTAAATAAAAATTTAATTTATATAAAAGAGCCCCTTTATCTAATATTACATATTTAAATTAAAATAGAAATCACTTGATTCTTCCGTCAGGTGACCTATTTTGACTTCTAAATATAATATATTGAAATTTTCATTTAACTTTAGTTTTTCATATTAATTGTTCATTTTTTATGCAATTAAATGATATGAGAGTAATTTGAGTAGTAAAGTCAAACTTTGAGATTAACAAGAATAAATATAAATACTTATTTTAATTCGTAAACAATTATTTTTATTCATGTTTTAATGTAGAGACAGAGTAACTTATTTGAGCCGCCGGCGATTCAAACCGCCAAACAAAAATAGAAATCAATGATGTAAAAAAAATAAAGAAAACAATTTAATGTATGAACACATGTATTTTTCACCTTATATAATCATAAATAAGTTTTATTACAAAGATAAATAAGAATTATTAATCCAGTTATCAACTCCTTTTTTCCATAAATCTCGTGATTAACTCTTTAAATAATTATTCTAAAAAACATTAACTCTTCAAAAAAGCACTAAACATTCCGAGAATGGGGAACCATTCGGTGCCTCCTTACACAGAGAATTCAAAATAAAGTTTCAAAGACTTTCGTATTCAACATTTACATAAAAAAAAAAAAAGGAAGTTTTTGTAACATCAGTTTCCACGAGAGAGGTTATGTGATTCAACTTTGAATAATAACTGATCAAAATTTCCGTTGAGTTGTCTCTTGCAACTTCTGACATAGTTTGAAATAGCGAGACGAAGGTACCCTTTTTTACAACAAAAAAATATTAAATAAAATAGATTTATGTTGAATTCTGACACCATCACGTGATCCTGCAGATAGTACAACTTAGTTTTCCATGTTCCATTCATTTCTCTTAACCCACGCGCCATTCTTACTTCTACACCTCCTCTTTTTACTATCTACAGTGCTAATAACACTAGTAAATTTCAATTCGCACTTGTTTTTCTCCATTGCTTCTCCTTACTCTTTTTGAAACTTCACCTACTACTTCCAGATCTTCCTTCTTTCAAGGTACTTACTTGTTGCTACTTCAATTTTCTTTCATCCTTTTAAATTGTGTTTTTTTTTTTTTGCACTAGATTTTATCCGAAATTTGGTAGCTGTCACTGTTTTAAGTTTTTGATGTTGCCCTTTTGGAAATTTTTTTAGTATTGTTGATTAAACTTTGCAAAGTTTCTTTCTTTACAGTTTATGTTCGTTTTTTCTTTATTTTTATTCCTTTCTGGGTCTACCGGTTCTCTCTCTCTTTTTTTCTTCTTCTGCTTTTTTCATTTTGAAAACTTGTAACTCATGTACTCTTGTAACAGGTCTCATTTTTAATCTATCCCATTTTGCATTTCACGTGTTGTGCTACTGAGTTTGTCCTTTGGATCCTAAATAGCTACATTTTTTCTTTCTTTGTTTTTTTGTTTGTGTTTGATGTATGTGAACTTCTTTGAGCTTTTGGTTTTTTCTATGATTTTTTATTTTAAGATTTGTAGTTGAATATTTTTACGTGAGTTTGAGCTAGTTTTCAGAAAATGGGGATCATCTCACGGAAGATTTTCCCAGCTTGTGGGAGCATGTGTGTTTGCTGTCCTGCTTTGAGGTCAAGATCACGACAGCCGGTCAAACGTTACAGAAAATTGCTTGTTGACATCTTTCCTAAATCCCCGGTTCGTGTTTCATCACACTCTTTTATAGGAGTTTTAGATTATGTTTTTTTTCAAAACCAATATGATCTTATAGGAAAACATAATGTATGTGGAGAATTTAGTATTCTTAATGCAATGTTTTCTCATTGCAAGGATATCACTCTCATAGATAAAAATAGTTGAAGCTTTTTGTACATTCATTTTATGTTACTGTTATAAGTTAGAAATATCAACTTTTAGGTAGAACAGATTTTTGGACTAGAATGACTTCTAAATCCGGAAGCTATGCATAATAATAATTTATGGTCAAAACACGTTTGACTAACCCAAACGTGATCCTGGGAGGTACAAATGTGGAACCAAACGACTAAGCATGTTTGTTCGGTGAATCAGTTTACTCAATTTTAGGGCCTTCAGTTTACCGTTCATTTGTTCATGAAGTATAATCTTGATATTCACGTTTTATAATACTTCTCAGGATGAGCTTCCCAATGAAAGGAAAATCATCAAATTGTGTGAATATGCCGCAAAAAATCCTTTTCGGATTCCAAAGGTATTTATTCTTTTATTTCACGTATTGGTAATTTATTTGATTTTATTCAAAGAAGAAGAGGAAAATAGGATATACTTCAATTAGTTCAATCCATTTCTGAGGTTTATTATTTATGCTCTCTCCGCTAGATAGCAAAATATCTTGAAGAAAGATGCTACAAAGAACTGAGATCCGAGCACATCAAACTAGTCAAGATTGTAGCAGAATCTTTCAATAAGTTGCTTTCCATTTGTAAGGTGCAGATGTAAGTTTCCCATGATTGATTATTGTCTTTCCATATTCTGTTTGTGGTGTGTTGATATCAAACATTTTATATATTATGTATCTTTTTATCAGCTCATTTATGATATTGGTCTCCAACATAGAGTTTATATAGGATTCATGTTAAATTTTGTCATTTATCTTCTGCATATTGCAGAGCTTATTTCGCTGTTGATGTACTTAATGTAATTTCGGAGCTCTTGGGTTATTCCAAGGATGAGACCATTCAAACAGTTGGTTGCCAATCCTTAACAAGGTTTATCTACTGTCAGGTGAATAATACGATCCAAAAATCCTTAGATACTGTATATTGGTCTCTATGCTTATGTGGCATAATTTGTATCAAGGTTCATGCGCTCTCATGCTATTGACACAATGAATGAACAGGTAGATGCTACTTACACTCATAACATTGAGAAATTGGTGAGGAAAGTATGCATGCTATCTCAGGAGCCTGGTGAAACACATGAAAAACACTGCTTGAAGGCATCAAGCTTGCAATGTCTTTCAGCAATGGTAATTAGTGCTCCATTTGAATTTCTGTGTTTCAGTTCATCGTGTGCTTATTATTTCCAATGTTTATTTTCTGTAAAATTCTATGGTGTCGCAAGTTTGTGATTTTTTCGGACTCTTCTAGAGGTGTGTTATTTACTTAACTGCCTTTTCTCTTGGCAGGTTTGGTACATGGCTGAATTTTCACACATTTTTGTAGATTTTGATGAGGTAAGTAAGTTATTTAAACATTTGGTAACTACTATTATGCATTGGTTATCTTTTGATTGATAACTGTTTTCAATATTTCGTGGGGAATTTCATTCTTTAATATCAGTCGCGTGCCATCTTTAATTTGTTGGTTCGTTCAAAATGTAGATTGTTTATGCTACTTTAGATAACTATGAATGGAGTAGAAGCGAAGATGCTGACCTCACGGCAGAAGCCCATCATAATTGGGTGGATGAGGTTGTTCGGAGTGAAAGCCGGACCGGTTCTGTTGTTGGTAATGACAATCGCTCTAGTTGTTTGATCATCCAACCACGACCAGAAATAAAGGATCCTTCCCTTTTAACGAGGTATTTCTTATTCAAGAGCCTAGTATTAGGCCTTTTTTGAGCTGTTGCACCTGTGAAAAAAGGTTTGTTACTCAATTTTTATCACTCGTCCCATATTATTTTTATTTTGTATTATTTTAGAGAAGAAATAGAAAAACCAGAAATATGGGCTCAAATATGCATTCAAAGGATGGTTGAATTAGCCAAGGAAAGCACAACTATGCGCCGTGTGTTGGATCCAATGTTTGTCTACTTTGATTCAAGGCAACATTGGGCTCCTCAGAATGGTTTAGCAATGATGGTTTTATCCAGCATGGCCTACTTCATGGAGAACACGGGTATTGTTCCCTCTACCACTTCTGTGATATTCCATATTTAACATTTTTAAAACTTTATCAAGTTTTGGGCTTTGAAACTAAGATTTGAATATTAATTGCCATATGTGGTTCTTCTGTATAACCTTCCATTTTTTCTCATGATCATATTCCTTTATGTTTATATTTTCTTCAGGGAATCAACGCTTTATTCTAGCTTCTGTGATACATCATCTGGACCACAAAAATGTTATGAATGATCCCCAACTTAAGTCCTTTGTAGTTCAAGTTGCCACATCATTAGCCATGCAAATTAGATCAGGGAGGCGGTTGGCAGAGATTGGTTTTGTTGGTGACCTTTGCAGGCATCTTAGGAAAAGTTTCCAAGCCTCCAGTGAATTTGTTGGAGAACAAGAGTTGAACTTGAACATCTCACTCCAAAGTTCCATTGAAAACTGTTTACTGGAAATTGCCAATGGGGTAAGAAACAATCACAATTTACGATTTGTTCAGTTACTGCATTTTACTCAGCTACTAAATTACTAATTTTTGCTTTGTTTCGTTGACTAGGTAATTGATGCACAGCCATTGTTTGACTTGATGGCAATAACCCTAGAAAATATTCCATCTGGTGTTGTTGGTAGAGCAACCATTGAATCACTGATAGTCCTCGCTCGAGCACTCACTTCAGCATTGGTCAACTTACGTTTGCAGCAGGTGCGAGGAGCTCGCTGTAATCAAACATTTTAGCAACATTTTTGTAGATTTATTGGTTTTATCTCGAAATACATCCACTGACAAGTGTTTTTCCTTTGTTTCAATGTAGGGATTTCCTGAATCTCTTCTCTTGCAACTCCTAAAAGTAATGTTGCATTCAGATGTAGAGGCGCGCATTGGAGCGCACCTTATATTTTCTGTACTTCTTCTGCCAAGTTCCTTCCATACACATGAAGTTTCTTCTCTGCGGTCCAGATATTTAGATCAGCGCAATAAAAAGCATTCTCATAATACTGCATCTGCTTCAATAACAGCTTTACTTGAAAAGCTTCGCAGAGGCAGAGACGGAACCAGTGCAGATCATGGGAATGTTGTTCATGATGACAAAGAAAAGGATAAATCGGCAGAAGAATGGAAGCAGGGCTGTGGCTTAAAGCCTTCTCCTAACTTATACAAACTCAGCTCAATCATTGATAGGGCTACAGGATCACCAAGTTTGACTGACACGGTAAGTAGCCGAATTGATCTGCCAGTAAGTTTTGTTAATTGGACTTTTTATGGATTAAAATTTACAATATTTCGGTGTTGAATTGGGTTGCAGGAACCATATGTTATGAGGCTAAGTGAAGATCAAATGGGCCAGCTGCTTTCTGCCTTTTGGATTCAGGCCAATCTTCCTGATAACTTACCTTCAAATATTGAAGCTATAGCTCATTCTTTCATATTAGCGCTAATGGTTTTACGCCTAAAGGTAGTTTTTACCGTGCACATTAAAATTGTCTTTATTTTTTGTATCCCAGTGATTTCACCTTTACTGTGTAGTCTACTTTCCAACTTTTGTGCTTGTAGACAAGTCCTGCAAGGAAAATTGAATATTTGTAATATTGTATACTTGACTTCTCTAAAATTGAATTTTCAAAATAGAAACTAAGCAGTATAGTGGAAGTCATGTTTTCTGAATTGAATTCGGTGTGGTTTTGTCGACAATTTTTTCATGAATAACGAAGCTACTATAGAAATTTATTGATCTATATCATCTTAAGTAGTATTCTCTTCAACTTTAGTCTGGCTCTAGTTATAGATTATATTCACATTATACCCGAGAAACACGGATTCTCATTTTCATTTAATACCAAATTTTATTGCAATTTTAATCATCATTCTGTTATTTACCTCTATAACCATCCTTCTGATTGTTTTAATTTTTAAAAAATTGCAATCTTACAGAACCATAAAGACAGAGATAACCTGGTGATCCGCTTCTTCCAGCTTCCTCTGTCTCTCTGGACTATGTTGTTGGACTCAAGTAATGGTATGACTTATATAGACTATCTCAATGTAAACTACTTAACTTCAAAAAAACAAAAACTTGTTTTCATATTGTTTTAAAAAAAGAAAAAAGAAACGAAGAATTCAAAATTGATATACTATTGTTCTGGCAGGAACGTTGCCCCCGGCATGTCAAAGGTCTATCTTTGTGTTATCTGTTGGGATGCTGACATCTGCCTGCAAGATATATCAGATCCATGATCTGAATGATGTGTTCACGTCGTTAGCAAAATCTGAAGTGAGTACCTGATATGTATTACTCTTTAATGACAAAGGATTGCCTAGCCGGTCTTTTTACTCCAAAGAATACGTCTTAACGACTACCTGTTTCTATATAATCATCAGGTTGATCCATTCTTGGGTATCAGTGACGACAATCAAGTATATGCTAAGAGCCATGTGGATTTAAGAGAGTACGGTAGTGTTGCTGATAATCAGTTAGCCATGTCGACATTGTTCGAGTTGAGAATCAAAATATCTAAATATCACCAGACTGTAAAGAATGTTTTGGTTCATAATTTGGCGAACTTCACTGAGGTATTACATTTTAATTATTTAGGGACCATATTATTTTCATAACGTGCCGCTCCATCACTTTCTGGTTTTCCTTTTCTTTTTTTTTTAGAAGGATGAAGATAACCTGGCTGTGCTCCTGTCAGATACATTCAAGCCAGATGAAGATTTTGTGTTTGGTCCACAGTCAATTCTTGATCAGAATCAAATAACTTTTCATTCTCAAGAGTCACTTTCGATCGATGAGGTATGCTATATCTGGTTAACACGACGGTGGGGGTAAAATAATATGTTGAACTTTAAGCACAGTGAAATAAGCAAGAAACCAGTTCTAACACAATTGAAATAATTGATAAGCAAGAAATTGATGAAAGTAAATGCAAGGAAACACCAAAAATTGGTAACCCAATTCAGATCTGTGCTGCTACATCTGGAGGGACTAAATCTGACTTTAATGATTCACGATGATTTGAAAAAATTACAGCCATGGGAGTTGGTGAACAATTCTCCAATTATTCCCTTGTGTTTCCTTCTCTCAGTTTTCTCTCTCCCGTGGTTCCGAATTTTTTCAGTTAGTTCTCTTTTGATTACATGCACTAGGCTTTATTCAACATAATAGATCAGAAAGTTGAAGACAAATCTGTTGCTCATATTTTTTTATTTATTTTTGTTTTGTTTTTCAGGATTTTCCTTCTAATTCAGGAGGTGAAGATGACGCAATCAGTGAAGCTTCTGTTTCTGAGCTTTCTCGATTTATTCCAAAGATGCCTGTATCACCTCCCCAGCCTCATGTTATCAGCATCGGACAACTTATGGAATCGGTACACATTCTCTTTGTTTTGCATGTGTACATGTTGGATGGGGGTATTTTTTCTTCTCATGCATAAATATCATTAATTAGTGTTCCTATAAGCTCAATAGTGCATCAACTATTTTTAGGCATTAGAGGTAGCAAGTCATGTGGCAGGAACAGCTGTCTCCACCTCGCCCCTCCCGTACAACACCATGGCTAGCCAGTGTGAATCACTTGGGACATTTTCACGGAAGAAGCTTTCAAATTGGTTAGCTTTCGAGAACCATTACACTCAATCACCTGATAAGTCGTTTCTAACGACATTTCCTCGCAAAAGCAACTCATCACTCGAAAAGGTATGTCTTGAAGTCCATATGTCTTTATTCTAAGAAAAGTTTTTTCTCACGACACGTGATAAACTCGCACGGATGTGTATTAATACTTCCTCAGTCTTAAAATGTCACTTTAGCAAATTGCACACAAATTGAGAAAGATAGTTAATTTTGTATTACAGAGAAATTATGAGTTACTTTACAAAATTATCCATCATTAAATTTTTATGGGAAAGAGAAATTAAAAGAAGAGTAATAATTAATAATACTATATTGATATTATAAAATGACATACGAAATGGAACAAATATTGTTTGCTGGTGGATGACATTTATTATGAGACGACATTTATTGTGAGACGGAAGGAGGATGTATTTAACAATATAGTGCTTCTTAATTATATGTGATGATTCCAATTATTTTATATTCTTGTAGGTAGCATATGAGGGTGGGGATGAACAAGTATCTGCATTGCCTAGGGACCTTGGGCATGCCATGAAGCTGCCTCCTGCTAGCCCATTTGATAATTTTCTCAAGGCTGCTGGGTGTTAGTTATCTACCTAGCTATGTTAATTTTTGTAAACCTCTAATTCTAGATATATTTTATTAGGCACGAATTTCTAGGAATGTTAGGCTTGACAAAACTTTAATTTTCTCCTTCTAAGGACTATTATGTAAATCTAGGTATTTAAGGCATGTAGTAATATTTGTATTATAACTAACAGTTTGTTAACTAAACTGGTCATGACTTAGTGGTGGATGGAATCCTGAACTGTTTTGGGTGGGCCAGAGAACTGAATGCCTGACTGGGCCCACTAACTGTTTTGAAGTCAATGAGATTGGTGACTTGGTAGTGTTTCTGTAAATCTAGTGTGCAATATTAAAATTATACTAGTAGTATTGTTCTGCTCTGCTACATTCAACTGTTTGTGTCAGTTTATAATTTATAACTGCTTACATGGATTGCACTTGACACAAAAGACACATTCAATGGGGATTTATTGAGCCAATAAAATTGGACATTATTGATTGTTATGTCTGATATTTTGAAACTTTTTTTAATTGATTGGATACAAGTGTGTAAAAATCTTACATTGAGAGCAACATCTGTTAATGACCAAGATCATCGAGAGGATTAAACACGACATTTCTTTTGAAAAATAAGTCTGGAAATATTGCACCTGTTAATGCGAAGAAGGTAGCAACAATTTTTAAGAGTGAATATCTAAATTGGTTTTTAAAATTAATTTTTTGATTTTGTGAATTCATAAATATATTATTGAAATTAAAAAATATTTATTATCATAATTTCTTTATAAATTTGTGTCGTTTTGATTTTATCTTATAATTGAATGTCACTATAAATTTTTTTGGAGGGAAATTTGTCGTGAATTTTTGTTATAATTTGAGTAAATTGTAATTGTGTAAAATTAATTTACATTGTAAAAATATTGATATGAAATCAAAAGTTAAACGATTAAATATTTAATTAATATGTTAAATTATAATGTTTATGATAAAAATTTAAATAAAAATTATTTTAATTCTATTTTATAATTTTTAAATATTTATTTATTAATTTACAAAAATTAATAATTAATTTGACTGCTACTTATAATTTGAAGAACTAATTTGTTTATTTATTTATTTTTCAAAAAATAGAACATCTATAGCGGCTACATCGTGTAAAATTTTCATTAAAACCAGAATCTCCACAGGTGTAATGTATCCAATATTAGAAAATTATACTAAATGTGGTTAAGTTTTATGAAAAGTAGCTTCGTCTGGATTGGATTATTCAAAAGCTGAAGGGTTGGTAGCATTGGTGCGGGTGTACAAATAGACATATAATTGGCGCATGTTTAGTTTCCATTATATAGAAAGACTAAATCATGCCCTTTTATCCCAAAAAAAGGAAAAGAAGACACAAACATGTCCCTTATTATTTAAGTCATGATTTTGATAAAAATAAACCATCTCGCTCCCTAAACAATCACTTTCTCTTCCATTTTATTTCTAAACTATCAAAATAAAATGAGTACCTTTAAACTACCATTAATTCATTAATAGCATTATAATTTTTTATTTTAGTTATAAGAAAAAAATAAACTAAATATACTAATAATTAAAAGAATTTATTACATCACGTGTTACATTGACTTATATAATCAATTAAATAAAAATAATTAGTGTAAAATAAATAATTAAATGATATAACTAACTAGCCAAATATATATAATATTCCCATTCAAGTTAAAAATGTGTTTATACACTTCTAGTTTAAAAAGTCTCAAAAAAGAAATGCCAAACACAAACATTGCTTTTAATTAACTAAAAAAATTTGAAACACTGAAAAAAATTTCAACGAAAAATATATATTTTTTGTTTAACTATCTGTATTACAAAGAAACTAATATTGATAAAATATAAAATGTCAATTCAAGTTAGAAAGAATGAAACTATGATCAATAGTTTGATATATAATTTATTTTTTGGATAGAAGTCGAAATATCATTCAGACTAAAAAAATGAATTTTACTTAATCGCACATTTCTTTATGATATAAGCTAGAATACAAATTAAGGTTTATAGAAATAATAGAATTTGTAGAATGTCAATTAAAACTAAAAGAAATAATAAATTATGTAGAATGTGATTGCCAACTAAAGTTAAAAGAAAAAATTAATTTTGTAAAATATTAATTAGACTAATTATAAAGAAAACAAAAATATATTGCTAAGTTTTGTATGTTCTTGAATTTTTTTTATTAATTTTGATCATAAAACTCAATCAACTATCTCGCATTGGTTAATTTCATATCTTCCATATTTGTTTTTCCTAAATTTTAATGTATACTTTGAACATTCAGTTAAAATAATGTCTTGTATATTTGAACTAAGAGATTGATAAGTGTATTTTCCATAGTCACAAATTGAATCTCTTAAAAAGTTTATGTGGTCATAGAATTAGAATGTATAAAACATATGTATTTATATTGAGATATAAAAAATATAGTTAAATAATTAATATCCCATACCAACTATTGATTTTAACTATTAACAAGAGAAAAATACTAAAACGTAAATGTAAGAATATTAACTATTGAAAGGATTATTTACGTCACAGAAACATATAAATTTATATAATCAATTAAGTAAAACAACTAACTAGTATATAATAATAAATAATATAAAACGATTAAGTAGATAATATAACCTACTAATTAACCAAACATATTTAGTAAATTGTGTCTATGAAATATCGTCCTTTCTTATAGTCTTATACTTTTAAAGTAATTGAGAAACTAAATTAATAATAATTCAAGAATTCCTTGTTATGTTTCTATAATTTATAAACAAGTTAGAGAGAAAATAATAATCTAATGATCCAATCGGATTTGTTCTTTAAAAGTAAAGAATAAACACCAACTTTTTAAAAAAATTTGTCGTGTGTCCAAATCCAATTATAAACAATATCGGAAGGGGTATCCAAATCCCATCTCACACTTAAATTTGTGAAGACAAATATGGAGCCATTTGAACCAAATTAAGAGTTATGATGGTGAAAATGATGAAAAACATTACAATTAAAGTAGATATATTTAATTGATAAGTTAAAAAGACGTCACAGTTGACTATAGAAATAAGTCACTGAAAAACATACAATATCAATTTTTTACCCAATCAAATTTTATCTTCATTTCATAGAATCCCTTACAACATGTAGATAACATATAGATGATAGCTTCAATTGACTCATAAACTCTAATAAATAAAATATAATCTAATTAAAATTTAATTAATGAAAATTAAATTCTAAAACTAACCACAGCAGACATTTGGTAGATAAGCCTTTCTAATATTATAATTTTAAACTTAAATATATGCTAATTAAGATTAAAAAAATTAGATTTTTTAAGAAATAATTTTTTTAACTCCTGTATGTTTACTATCATAAAAATAAATTTTTTAAAAAGTATTTTTAATTTATTTATATGCAATTTTGTAAAAGTAATTTTTTTTAAACTATAAAATTATCATAAAATAATATCTTCAGTAATTAAATTAATATCATGACACTTTCAAATTGAGAAAACGCATCTAAAGATAATTTTAGATTTTTATAAAAGAAAAAGAGTAATTACATTATTTTATTTTTGTGTATTTTTAAATTTTATATCATTTTTCTTTCTCATATATCATAAAGTAAATATCAGAAACCACTATTTTTAATTTTTATTTTTAACATACGAATAATTTTTCAAACATCCGAAACAAATATCATTCTAACCATAAAAAAAAAAGTTTTTCATAGAAAACATCTAAAATAAACCCATCCTAAACGATGACATCCTTCCATAACCATAACATTTGGACTGAGCTTCCAAATCATGATAGTTAAATGACAAATCTTTAGCCGATTGGGAAGGAAAATTGTTATATGGTTCCAAATCTAATCCAACGTGAATTATCAATTGAAGACAACTAGACATAACTTTGGACCAATAAGAGTTAACTAAATTCCACGTGCACTCAAAATAATAGCGCCAAAACTATTAAATAAAAAATAAATCGGCGTGATGAACTTCATGTGCGTAATTGCTAATTTGTTATATGTTTATTTTATAAGTTTCTTTACACATATTCAATGAATCCATGATCTCATCGATTGGTCAGACTTAGTTCAATCCAAACAAATTGAGGAGCTTATTTCCTCACACGTCTAAGTTGATTGAACAAAATGAATATTTTAATCTAAATTAACGAATGTAAATGTTTATGTTAAAATGAACATTTGAATTAAACAATTTAAAAACAAATTATATTTTTAAATATTCTTTTTAAACCGATATTTATTTGGTTTGGAATAATATTTTTTTAACTTTATTTTATTATAAATTAAAAAAAATTAAATCATAAAAAGAATTATGCACTGTAGATATAATTTTTTTTTATATTGTTACATATTGCATTTTATCGATGTAAATATTTTTTTAAATATTACAACAACATTTAAATAGTGAAAAAAAAAATATAACATTTTCCAATTTTCAAAAAATGTTTTCAATATCTTTTTATAAAACTGAAGAAAAAACTACTAGAAGTAACCTAAAAAACTATTGTATAAAAAAATAACTAAACAAACTTCAATATATATATATATGAAAATAGATGTAAATAAATGAAAAAGAGGAGGTCATGTATCCATTGGCTGTAAAGCAAAAGGAAAGAAAGTATTTATGTGGGAGGGTCCTACTGAGTAGAGGTCATTAAGGAGGGGGTGCGAACCCAGAATAAATGATTGAAATGTTGTCAGGTCCATCTCCATGAATGAGGGTTCCACTCCCCTGTGACTTGTCTCACTTCTAAGCCTTCGTCACTTGGTTTCTTATCATGTCTTTTCTGCTCCCACTGCTGGCAATTATAAAAGCAAACTCATATTCAAAATCAAATTACTATAAAAGTATTTAAATAATGTATCATATACACTTTTATGTGGAAAAAAAAACTTTGAATATCAATTCATTTTAATATTATTAATATATTACAATTATTCATAAATATAATTTTAAAAATAGTATAATAAAAATAAAATATTATTAATTAATTGATTATGATGGATTAATAGTATATAAATAATTTATACTAATAGTTATATAAATTAATTTTTTGTAAATTTAATTTTTATTAATAAACAAAAAAACCATTTTCATGTTACTACAACAAATACTTTTATGTGAAAATCAGTTGACTCTGCCTTTTAAATTTACTTTTTTTAGTGGAATTACGACTTAATACACACCTAACGTGATTTTGTCTAAAGATAACCCGATAATTCTTTTTTGCATTTGAATCAAATCATGACCTAACATTAGGAGCATAATTTCATAAAAGGAAATGCATGTTTTTAGATAAAATATTAAAAATAAAAATTTAATTTTAGAAATTGTTTATTTTCTACACAATACTTATCTTTCTAGTTAGGTGCATTCATGGTTGTATAATAAATTTGTTGAATTAAACTTTATAGGTTTTAGTCATTTTCTTTTATAATTATTACAATTTAGTTTGTCTAGCATGAAAATTAGGCATATAGATAAAGTTTTAGTAATCTAGGGTGTGTATAATACCTTAGGTTGCATACATGTAAGTAGGAAAAGAATAGTTATGTTTACACGGCGAAACAAATGGTACCTCACGTAGAAATGGAAGAGCTTAGTTGATTTCATGTTGAATGAAGCAAGTGACATAAAAGATAAAAGATGGTGACCAATTGTATATAGTTACGTGGCTAATTATGATGTGTTATGAAAAAAAAGCATAGATAGGTATATCGTTGAGTTACTGATATATGGCTACGAGTACGGCCTACTACTACTTAGCTAATAATGACCTTAACCTTGTCAAATCTTCTCTCTCTCTCTCTTTGCACTTCACACAAACACAACAATTACTTCTCTCTCTCTCTACATTTTGTGTCCGTGTATATACTGTATTCATTTCGTTTTCCCCAGGTAGGTTTTCTTGGAAAAGAAAAGCTGCTCTTTTCCAGGTGCCGTATTTCCCACTTCACTTCTTCAATTCCATAATTATTTTTCTCTTTTTTTTCTTTAAACATGCTACCTGTGCTCTCAACCATAATTATTTTCTTTTATATGTTCAAAAACTATAATACTCCTATTTATTTACTAATTAGCAAGCTACTACTTTTATTTGACTGTTGTGTACACTATATTATATATAGTTGAATATGAATTAGAAGAGTTTGGAGTTCAAATATATATTAGTTGAATATGAATATCCCTTTTCATTATCCAGTTACTGAATTGCACGATGGAAGCGGAACCCGTAGATCTAAGCGGGTTGGATCGGATTATTAAAAACCAGATCGCCACTCATCCTCTTTATCCAAACCTACTATCTGCTTATATACAATGTCAACAGGTACTCAAATATACTGATATTTGAGTAAATTAACAATTAATTAGTAAATAAATTTAATACCATATGTTTTATTTGAAGGTTGGAGCACCGACAGAAATTGCATCTCTTCTTGAAGAAATAGGGCGTGAAACTCACCAACCTATTTCTATCCGTCAGATAGGAGATGATCCTGACCTTGATGACTTCATGGTACTAATTTAATATTTGTATTTTCTCTATTTAATTCAAAAACTAATTTGTGATATACTATAGGAATCATACTGCCAAATTCTTCATAGATACAAAGAGGAGTTATCCAAGCCTTTCAATGAAGCAACAATATTTTTGTGTAATATCGAATCACAACTAACACAACTCTGCAAGGGTACGCTAACAATCTCATCATCAGATTATAACAACCCAGCTTTAGGTATACAATAATGATTCTAACAGTATATATTTTTGTTTTTTAGCTGAAATAGTTATGAACACGAATGTCCCTCTTCTTTTTAGTTTTTGTTTTTTATAACACAATTGGCCCTCTAATTCTGCACTACGTTAAAGAGGTCGACACGCTTTCATTTTACATTTCTTTAATTAATGCCTACTAAATCTCTACTTTCAGTGTTAAGGCCCACCACATGTTTCATGTAATATTTTATTTTCATTTTATTTATTACTTTCTATCCTATCACCAATATATTTTATTTTTCATATTACTCTCTCCTTCTTCCTCACTCAAGATGTCAAAAAATCTTTTTCTTTTATCATTTTTATAATTGGCAAATGTTAGAAATTATTACTTAAGGTTAGTTTTTGGTTTGAACTTTTAATTTGTGACCCTTCTTAATACTTATTTGGTGTTTCTTAGTTCATAACCAAATTATAAATGCGAATGGTTTTATATACTAGTTATAATACAAGTCAATCTTTCAAACACAGGCTTTTAAAGGTAATTAAGTATTGAATATTGAATGAAATGTCTTTTTCTTTTTCCTTCCAGATATGGATGTCCTATTTTGTTTCTATTTTAAATTTCAATAAGAGCAACACACGATTTTTGAGTGAATGTATGAATTTCAACATTAGACCAGGAAGTAGTGTATAATGTAGGTATGCTTTTATAGTTTTGATATATTTAAGAACTATTGTGATAGTGTCTCACATATTTAAAGATTGAAATTGTTGTTTACTCCATATATCTTATACTTTAATCATTTGGTTGTGCAATAAGCATGCGAATGATAAATGTTGAGATAATATTATTTCTTTTTTGTTTCCTTTCCATGTCATAACTGCACTGCATATATCTTTTGAATGTCAATATTGAATCTCTCCGTAAAACAGAAGTTGTTTGTTTGGCACTGAATTGCATTGCATGCATGGTGATAATATTTTTGCATTTGGATTTTATGTTTGTTTCTATATATCGAGTAGTACAAATTTACGAAAGAAGATGTCAGCATCATTTTGCTTTCCGTAGGTGAAAGCGAAAGCTTGATGTTGGATACTCATTATAAATAAATGATATAGAAAATGTTGGAGAGGGGGGACCATTTTCATACATTGCCATGAAAATTTGAAGCAATAGAAAGTAGGGCTGACTAGTTTGGTATATAATAATTGGGATATTATATCTTAGGTAAATTTTTATTAAGGTGTTCCACTTATGGCCGATACTGAAAACTATTCAAAACTCGAACGGTGAAGAACGTTGTTTCATGGGAGTAAAAGTTTATAGTTTTCTCTAGATTGAGATATTGACTTAATTGGTGCGATTTGTTTGATAAAAACAACAAAAAAACAAATGTGTTTTGCTCAAAATTGAATTCGTCGAACTGATACTAATCGTGTCCTTTTATCAATCGTAACAACAAATAGGGTCGTAAAGTTCTACTTTTCTTAAGAGTATCGTTGATTATCATTAGAGTTTGAGGTGGACCAAAATGTTGTGTTGATCCTTTGAAACCATCGTTTTATTTCCAATATATATACTTCCAATTGATGGTTATAGTACTACACCATAATTCTATGCGCTGTCCTTTAATTTTTCATTTTATCCATTTATTGTATGCATACATTGAACAAAAAATAAGAAAGTATAATGCTAATTAAAGTTACATATATGCAGCTTGCATTTCTTGGTTGAAATAAAAATCTTAAAATTTTGTATGTTTGAATGTTGGAAGCATTTTGATTTAATTTTGTCCTGCATATTTATTTTGTCAGATCATGAGGCATCAGAGGATGAAATGAGTTGTGTAAAGGTTGAAGGATTAGTAGGTGGTCATGGCACATCATGTTCAGGCAATAAAGAGCTTAAGGAAATGCTACTTCGTAAGTATGGTGGTTATCTTAGCAGTTTGAGAAAGGAATTTCTAAAGAAAAGGAAAAAGGGTAAACTACCAAAAGATGCCAGAAAAACATTGATGGAGTGGTGGAATGTTCACTATAGGTGGCCTTATCCCATGGTAATTAAAATTTTAATATCACAAACTATACTAATTTATTCCATATGTTTTACTGTGCAATTAATGTTTACTAATGGATTAAAAAATATTTTGCAGGAAGAGGAGAAATTGCAGCTATCAGAAATAACAGGACTTGATATAAAGCAGATAAATAATTGGTTCATAAATCAGAGGAAAAGGCACTGGAAACCATCTGAAGATATGCGATTTGCCATAATGGAGGGTGTAAGTGGCACAGCAGGAGGAGGAGGAGGAGGACATCTCTAATTTTATTGCTCCATTCCTGTTTCAAAGTTTACCCTCTGCTTGTTTGCATATGTTTGGTTAGTAGAACTTGGTCAGCTTGTATACTCATTTGCCATCAAAATGGTAGTTAAAATATTAGCAGTTATATGTGATATGGATAATGGATCCATGTTTCAGTCACAATCTCATTATTTTATGACCATAAGCCATCCTCATGTTCATTTAGACATGGATATCGACTATAATGTTTATGTTAAATTAATTAATTAATTATGGCTCAGTTATTCAAAATTATTATAAATTAATTATAGTTAATTAGTACTAAATAGACCGTGATGGTTGAACATTTTGTCAAGTTTTAAGATAGGTACGTGAAATAGTAGAAACTACTAATGAGTGTAGTTTGGTACTCGTACTCCACAAATTTTATTATCTTCAATTCAATTTCACTTAAATAACTTTTAATCATAATCATTATCATTTATGTATGGTTAAAATTTAATCATCTCATCTTTACATTGTAGCAAAGTGGCAATAACACGATATCCACAATTTTTCATTTGCCTTAACATTAACTATGTCTTCAATGTATGGATCAATTAGAGAAGGTTTGTTTGGTTGTTTGATGGCATGTCGTCATAGGTCCTTACCGAAAGGCTTGAATAGTTGTTTTATCATAATAAGATGCATCCATATGCTTAAAAAACCAAGGGTCACGATATACATCAAATCATTTCTATTTCTTACTTTTCTTCATCTTCACACCACCTTTAATTTTAATTTTATTTGGTGGTGCACACATTGATGTTGTATTTGTATATACTATTTCACGCAAACTTGTTCTTCAATGTCTCTCATCCAACAACATTAATTATTTTCTACAATGACACAAGGTTTTGACATTACCGACATAGTTAACTCTTTTGTATTCATCACATGAGTTAGATTTTTCTTTTATACAACTCAAGTCAAATTCTCATATAAAGAATTATTGTGTATACTGCCTTTTACGATAATTTTATCTGTATAATTTGCGACCTCAACATCTTAAACAATACCATCTTATGTGTTACAAACCTATGTCTTATAAATAATTTCATTTATTGTGTTTCAAAAATCTTTTTAGTGATCAATTGGCATACTCAACCCTAATATTCAAACATAAAAAATAAAAAATAATATTTAAATATAAAATATATCAAACATGCATGCATAATCCTAAACATGTATAATTGTAAAAATAAAAATAAAAAAGAATTAATTGCAGTTTTGGTCTCTCATATTATTACCAATTCACATAATTGGTCCCCCTATTTTAAAAATCAACAGTTTTGGTCTTTTCCTCATATTTTTGAACCGAAAATTTATGATTTAACATATTTTTAGTGATATGACATACAATTCTATAATATATAACCATTTAGATGCATCAATTATTTGTATATCTTTAGTTAAATTAAAAATATTAAAAAATTATAAAGTTGAAAGCTAAGTTTTTATGGCGTTTTATTCAAATTTCATGAGTATTAATCATTATACATCATCCTATCATATGTAACGTTATTTAAAACACTTCACATCATCATTTTTTAGTTAAAAAATCATAGGGATTGACCAAATTTCTCAACGTTTGAAATAGGGGGACTAATTTCATAAATCATTATAAATAGGGTGACTAAAACTGCAATTAAGCCTACAAAAATACAAAGTTTTAATGATATACCTATTGGTCGTAGTATTTTCTATGTGTAACACTAGATTAATCTATGCTTCAACTAATTTTTTCTTGTGGAGAGTCAATCATGTATTTTTGACATAGTAAAGAAAAATATTATCTACACATGTTTGTTCAAATTTTTGCAAAAGTTGCTCGTATTCCTTCTCTTCTTAACATTACACAATTTTCTTCCACAAATCTAGAATGTGTTATTGCATGTCATTATTCAATATAAATTGTTTACATTTGACTCTAACATATTTGTTGATTTGAATGAGAGAAAGTCAATTTGTTGAAGATGAAAATATAATCTTATTCATCAAATCAA
Organism: Cicer judaicum; assembly: GCA_037974835.1. NCBI lineage: Eukaryota > Viridiplantae > Streptophyta > Magnoliopsida > Fabales > Fabaceae > Cicer > Cicer judaicum. The sequence continues at coordinate 25,155,694 of JBBPBS010000968.1, forward strand.
TTACTCTACGAGTCACAATCACCTAAAAAAATGAGGTATTTAAAACAAACAACTATTTTAACTTTTCCAAGACCCAACAAATTTTTTTTTTACGCCCATATCCATGTAAACAAATGTAAAGTTGAATGTCAACTCAATTGAAGTTCTATAAACAATTTCAAACAATGGTAACTTGTAGTTGTTGGTTTTGTAAATGTTATTCATGATCAATACAAGAGAGAACATGTTGACAGAGTTATGGAGTCCGAATGCGTCCAAAACATGTCTCTCACAACGTTGGAGTCTTTATGGGTCATACTCCAACAAACATATTTCTCAACTTCAAGTAACTTGAGCAGACGTTGTATATTAGTTATGGACCCTTTAAAATTCATGTTCTCCTTATCTCAATCTCTCAAAGATGTTAAGTTGTATCTCGGTGCAATGTGTCACTTTGTCAACACATTTTTTTTTAACCATCCCACAAATGCATAAGTCTCAAAGGTAGCCACTAACTCATAGTTGTGAAGTCCACACATTAAACTAATAATTTGTATCTCACAATTCTTCAATGATTTCGATTTAAGTTTAAACGAACAACTATACATTTTAGTTGAAGTCATTAAATTACCTTTATTTAACTTATATTTTTATTTTTATCGTAATCGAGAATTAATTTTGATATTTTTCATCTCTTTTCAATCTTTGCATCAGAACTTCTCATAACTCAAATATTTAATATTTAATGAGTTGTAAAAATTTCATTCAAATTTATACATAATTGTGTTTTTTCCAACTTTAAACCTAATTTTTCAACAATATAAAATTTCCAATATTGCAAAAAAAAGAAAAACATACCAAATTTTTTTACAAATTTAGAGCATATTTTTTAGATTGAGAAGAGTGAAAATTAAAAGGATAAAGTTGAATTTATTTTATATGGTGGGGTACAAGCCTAATAGGGGTACCATATTCAATTTTCAAACAAGTGTACTTGTACAACTCTTAAGACTACCTCCAAGCCTAAGCACTATAAGTTGAAAAAACATTTCCGGTGCTCACTGGATTGATCCATTCGGAGGTTTATTTTGACGGGAAAAAAAAAACATATCCAAATTAATTAATCTAAATATGTATTTTGAAGACTTTTGAAGAACATACCAATACAATTTTACACGTTAGGCCCTGTTCCGGTCCTTGGGCCGCACTCAGGTGTGCCTTTTTATTGAGCTGATCTCTCTTTGATAAAGAAAAGAAAATTTGACCCTGTACCCCCAAATTATCCCTATACCCCCAAACCGTATGTCAAATTTGAAAAAAAAACAATTAAGTTTTGTATTATATTTTTTTCAGAAATTTTTATAGATAATTTATTTTACCTATATGGAAATTAACATCATTATATAACTTATTATATTTTAAAAATAGCAATTCAATTTTTATTTTAATTTGGATAGTCATTTTAACAAACTCATATTTAGAGATTCAGGCCTAAAAAGAATTTATTTATGCCAAAATTTGAGAACGTTTATTTTTGCACATTAAACTTTTACTGGCAAATACTTAACACACTACTGAAACTGTTGGTAAAACTTTTACAAACTTCGAATGACATTGTAATTGCGAGTTAGTTTTTTTATTTTTTTTTAATATTGCTACTAAATGGTTTGGTTATATATATTTCACTAATATACATGATAATTGCAATTATTATTTCCTCTATCTTAAAATAATTATCACATTAATATATATATATATAAATTATATCTAAAAAAAATATTATTTTCAGTTTTCAATGGAACTTTAAATATTTATTTTCCAATTGTATTTTTAATTAATGTTGTGGGAATTACTCTCAAATTATTATTCTCTATTTTGCATTTATTATAATGAAAATAAATCAAGTTGATAGTAATAATTTGATAAAATCAGTGTTCTGTTTTATATATTTATCATATCTTTTTAATCTGTGTGAAATAGTCAACTATGGCAACGATATTAGAAAGAAGGAAATAACAAATATTAGTTCAGTGAGACATGCAACACTAATGGTCAAGTGGAGTGAAAATATTTGACACAGAACAAGAGTCAGAGCAAAAATTCCACCTTCTATCAATGTTGAGTTTATCATGAGACAAACAAATGAGGCAACTTATGCTCTTGCTAGAATAATACCCCATCTCTAGCTAGTTTCTAAATTATGATTGATGCATCCACATGTATTGGGCATATTCTTATAACTGAAATGATAAAAGCTTCTTTTCTAAAAAAAATTATGGTTGACCTTACTCCATTAGGTTTGATCGCACAACTCTACTCTATTGTTACAAAATTGTGTGTTTTTTTTTTTTTTTTTTTTTTTTTTTTTTT
>JBBPBS010000968.1:25162826-25206104 GCA_037974835.1 Cicer judaicum
ATATATATATATATATATATATATATATATTAGTTTTAAATATATTTTTATTATTTATAAATATATTTCGTTTTGGTTTTAGTCAATGTAATTTTTACGTTTGATTGATAGTCTTGTAAATTCTAACGAGTTTTAGAAAAATCATTTATAAATTTTTTTTAGTAAAATAATGGTAGCATTACTAATTTTATAGATGAACTGTCTAATTGTTGTTGATTAAACAATATTTAAAATTTAAAATTAAATTTTATTTTATTAATTTATTTAATCATTTAATTAAAAATTTAAAAATTAATTAATTATTTAATAAATTAATTAAATAATAAAAATTTAATAATTTTCATCTTTAATCTTAATTTTTTTTTAAAAAAAAACCTCAACTTAACACCGTTCTTCTTCAACCTTAAATTAAGTATCTTTAAATCATAAATTCTCAAATTTAAATTCAAATTTTAAAAATTATAATCTATCATTTTTCTTGCACCATATCACATATAATTGAAATATATAAATTATTATCATACTTATCATGAATAGTAAAAAATCAAATAATAATATACAATAACTTGGGAACGAATAGAAGTTCTCCTTCTTACTTGTGATGTGCTTTCTTTATTGTTTTTATTATGATTTCATTCAAGCGTTGCTTCTTAGCGGCTTATGTATGTTTTGACTAACTTCATTAATTTTTAATTAAACTCATAAGAAAATTCCTAAATATTTTAGATTTTAGTCCTAAAAAACGTAAGTATTTAAATTGTTGAACACAAAGCGACTAAGGGCAACCGACAACGCGCGCAATAGCTGGATTTATGACTGTTTTAAGCCAACAATATATTGGAAGAATAAGTAACCTATTTTCCTTCAATATTTTTCTCTCTTATAATAATTTATGTATTTCAATTATAAATGTGGTGTAAAAAAAATAAGAGATTAAAATTTTTAGAGTTTGTCGTTAGATATAAGAATTTGTGATTCGAAGATGAAGATATTAAAGTTAAAGAAAAAGGTTGTTGAATTTTTATTAAAAAAATTAGAGTTAAAAATAAATATTATTGAATTTTTATTATTTAATTAATTTATTAATTAAGTAATTAGTTTTAAGTTTTAATTAAATGATAAAATAAATTTTAATTTTAAATATTAAATAATGTCTGATTAACAACAATTACACAATTAATATATAACACTTCATTCAAAATTAATCATACCATAATTTTTTTATTAAAAAAATTCATAAAGATTTTTTAAAAACTTATTAAATTTACAAAATATAAATAAATAAATAAAAAATTAGAAACTAAAATCTAAATGAAACATATTTAGAAAGACAAAAATATATTTAATTTTTTTATTTTTTATTTACTGTCATACTCATATTTTTAATGTCATTTATGGTTCCCAAAAGAAGATGAATGGCTGTTACTTCCTTCTTTGCAAAGCATAATAAAAAGCCTTCAAACTATGCCACTAGCATTCATAAGTGTACAGTGTACTCTTCTTACTCAAAAAAAAATTGTACGGTTCCTCCTAGTACCCAAAATATTTGGCGGTACAGTATTAAGATTTCTATGAAAAAATTCAAAGAATTAAAGAGTTCGGGAGATAAAAGTTGTTTAGTAATCAAGAGTAACTATTGGAATGTTTCCATACCCAGCAGCCGTCGAGAACATGCATAATTAATACATTCATGTTTAAGGCGTATTCTAGGATAATTTCTGCAGTTAATTTATTTATTTTTACATTATCAATAAAAATTAATAATAATTGGTTGATTTGTTATTATGTGTGCTTTTTTTTTCTTAAATATAAAATCAAAGAAAATATATTTTTCAAAATTAATGCAGTTGACTAAATATTCTTAAACAAATAAGTATTATTTTAACAATGATAATTGATGGTCGCATTTCCGCTTGTGATAAAAAAAATTGATATATAAATTTCAATATAAAATATAATAAAAAAAAAAATCAACCACACATTCCTAAAAGATGTGATATTAATTAGATATTTATACACTAAAATTCATATTAACAGTGATGTTCATTTATTTTAAGAAATGAAGAGAATCTCTACTGAAGTAGAGAGGGAAGGATATCGAGTAGAATCATTTTCTGGTTTGGGCAGAGGAGTGTATTTCTCTAAAAGGATTCTAGCTCTGTGGGGAGCTGGGAGTCTTGTTCCCATCATTAAAATGCTACAATTCATCCGTGGTTATCTCTTATTTTCCTTTCTGTCTCATTGCTTCATTTTGGGTTCACATGACAACAGCTCCCAGTGTTGACCAAGAATAGAATACAACATGTGCAACTGTCCCATTGCAACGCTCAGAAGATAAAATGTAATACAGTTGAATGTGCATGTATGTTCAAAAATTGTTAAATTTATACAACTATGTTGAAGCAGAGACAATGATATTGAAAGGGGGAAAAAAGACATGTATCCACCTAAATTTTAAACAAATATCAATAAATGAACTTCAAATTTTCATCTCAGTTCAGAATTCTCATATGTTTCATAGCTCTGATATTCAGTAGATTCATACGCATTGGATTCTTCGCTGGGAGATGATTCATATAAATTGGAACTCTCAGAGCTGTCATAAGTAGGAACTTCACCATCAAATGAAGTTTCTAGAGCATCCGAATTTTCATCAACTGTTGTTTTATGAACTTCAATTTCGCCCGTTTGAACGAATTGCAACAACAAATGCACTCCATTAACCACGTCGTAAACCATTAATCCAACTCTGCCACCAACCCAACTGCCCATGTGACTTCCAACAAGATAGCCAATTCTGCCAAGGCTTTGCTCCCCGAGGAATCCTCCCCCGTATGCACCAAACAAAGTACCAGTACCCCTAAGGAACCCTTCCGTGACTGTACCACCATAGTAAATAGCTTCGAAAAAGTCCCATCCAGAAGATATGATGGGGCCTATAATCCGTTTGGCTTGACGGGAGGCCAATTTTGCTGCCTTTTTACTTTCTTTCTGCGCGTGTTTTGCTGAATCTGTTGGAGACATCCCCTGACTAACAGCGTCAACAAGAGCAGTCTCGATCGCTCGTTGCCTTGCTTTTTCAACGTGAGAAGATCTAATATTGTAAAAATAGAGCTTGACACCTTCCTTTACAGCACACGCCAAAGTTCCAGAGCCCATATCAAAGCAGTTCAAGATTGTGAATTTTCCACTTTGAGATGACCCCTCCTCACCGACAAGCTCCCTGCATTTTTCAGCTGAAAGGAGTAACTTATATTAGCAAGAGCAGGAACTTCAGACTAGTACTAAAGGACAGTGTAGTTGAAGTTCGTCAACAGTCAGATATAAAACATACAGTATCATATACAAGATCGGAATCGAAACGTGTATTTTTTGCAAGAATCAGAAAGTCTTTTGTTGCCAATGAACAAACAATAAGAAAAGTATAAAAATACAAAAGGATAGAATCAGATCAGCCATTTTCATTTCATTCCAATAAGGGATGTATATGGGATGCAATCTGCATTTTTCTTCATTGCATAATATAAATATCTGAATAATACAATGATAATATTATTTAATGTAGTTACATTTAACTCCATTCCATATATGTTCAAGTATATTTCTCCATTTTCTCGTAGTAAACAAGTTTGAAAGAGCAAAAAAAAAAAAGTCAAATATGATTGAACATGAAAATTTACAGATTTGTCATGTATGGTTATTAAACTACTCAAACCCTCAAGAAGGAGAAAAATAATAACCTAACTAATATACTAATATTTGCCTATAAAAAATAATTTTTCAAATACTGCCATATGATCTCCAAATCATACCAATAGATTTCCAAATTTAAAAATGAAGCATGTATTGGCAATAAACGAAAAAGCATTTAAAAAATGTATAACATATAGTAAATAAAATTTTTGTTTGAGGGTTAGACATTATACTTATAAATTATAATGAGTTATGAAATAGATTTACGATTCAACTGTGGATTATCCTTGTACACCACAGATCTCAAGAACACACATGAAGTCACTAATAAGCTTAATTAAAAAAAGCACCACATAAGTAAATGGCGTAAGAGTAAGCGAATCCACCAATCAGAAACATTATAATATTGACTACGACAGTAAATCAAATGATCAAGTAGCGAATCTTCCTCTAATCACGAATTGAATGGCAAATACTTCAAAATCGTAAGTAGAATAATTTGAATAGAAGGAAATGAGTAAAACACCTGTGATACTAAGAACAACGACGGCGGCAACAAATACGAGCAACCGAACCCTTCGATTCTGGAAATCCATGGTAGTAACGGTAAACCTTAACTAACACTCTAGATGTATAATGATATACGTAAATTAACGTCGTTAAAAGCCAGATGGAATGGTTCACAAAGAGGGAAGAGTTTTAATACTAATTTCGAACGAACTTGCTTTCTCGGCGGCTTTTTAACGTCGATGATGTTGACCATTGACCGCTGATACACGGCTTGACCGGCAGCAGAAAAACTACTCGTAATTGTGATGAAGGAACCACCCAATTATTATTTTATTTTTTTGGTCAATTAGGAACCAAGCAATTCAAGTTCCAAGTAGTTCAGAACCCGTGGTTCTAAATTTCTAATTAAGGCCCACATATGTTTGTTAGGAACGGAGGTGTTATTAGCACATAATTATTTTTGTTATATACACTCCCCATTAATTAAACATTGGAGAAATTACATCTACTCTTCCATGAGATTTCATTGAGACACTCACACCCCCTCTTATTTTAAAATGGACAATAATCACTTTAATTTCTTTTTTTTTAAATATTCCTCTTTTGACTGACTTTTATTTTTTCACAGTAAAAATTATTTAATGCGCTATTATTCTCTTTCGTCGTCATTTGTAAATTTTATGGTCTCAAATTCTCTGTCTTTTCTTTTTTATGGACGATTTTGATATATTTTTTGCATTTTGTCATTCAAATTGATTGACGTTTTGTGTATTTTGAGATGTTACATATGTAATTGCAACACTCTTTGTTGATTTGTCTAACTAAAATCTAAAGTAGACCTAGGTTCTTTTCATGAAACATCAAGCAATGACATCTTAGAGCATTGGTGGAGCTAGAGGATGATTGGGATATTGTAAACTTGTAATTAACAATATAGTAGATGTGGACATGTTGCCAATTTATGAGATTTTAGGTCCGACAGTGATTTGAAATCAAGCAAGAACAAAGTATTGGACTAATTTGTTCTAAAACAAAGAGAAAATATGTTATCAATGATCGCGTAGAGAACAAGGTGATAATAAGAACAAAGATGACTTGTGATGTTTCAATTGTAGAAGTATGGCTTTTCATGTTTCTTGGCATGGTTTCGTGAGAAAATTTATGTAGGGCGAATAATTTTAATTTAATTTAGAGATAAATTGTGAGTATTCAAATATTTAATGGTGTCTAACGAAGTTAAACTTTATGGAAGGAAAATATTTTTTTCAAACTAGAGAAGATATTAATTTCTTTTAATGAGACCTCATAATTAAGTAAACAGTCTAACTAAGTATTTATAAGATAATACTTATGATATAAATATTTATGCATTGTTTTAATTTTATGTCTATTATAAAGTATTTTCATAAATTATCTTATAAGAATTTTGCTTAAAACAAGAAAGAAAAATTTCTGAAGTTCTATTTGGAATATATAAAAAAACTCAAACTTTTCTATCTTGTACACAATTCCTCGAAATCAAAATTGAACTGAAAAATACATATTTAAAAGAGCCGTGTATATATATTTTGAGAAAAAAAAATCTAAACACAGATAGTTAATTTATTTGAATTTTTATAATTTTTCTTATAAAATTAAAAATATATTAATAAATAGCATGTTGATTTAATTATATTTAAAGAAGTTAACGTTATATTTTTCTCACAAAATTAAACTGTAAGCACTATTGCAAATATTTATAGTTAAAAAAAGTTGTTCATAAACTGGCACTAAAAGGAAATTTGACATTACCAAACTGTCAAAAGCCTTTGAAAATGTTAAAAAGCTCTCCACAATGATACTTTTTCGACGGCCACATGACACTCAATTGTTTACTCTCGGGAACAATTCTTGGTGGCCGATTTTAAAGAAGCCTTCCGAGATTTATAGTCCTCGAAAATTACCGGAGATTTTATGACTTCGGATAATATCGAAGTTTTTTAGTAATAAATATATATAATTATAGTTTTAATTTCTTATATCAAATTCTACCTGTTCTAATATTTTTTTTTTAAATTTTAATTTAAAGAAATATGATAAATTTAAAAAAAAAACTTCAAATTTAACTTTCAAAAATTATACAATATTGGTCTATTTAATTTGACAATTACAATTTTAACCCTTTAAATTTGGTCATTTACACAAATAAATGTCCTACTTAATTATGACTTTATCAACGGTAAGACAGTGTTATTATTATTATTATTATTATTATTATTATTATTATTATTATTACATGGACTTATTTTTGAAAAATTATCAGCTCATTTTTATACATATAAAATAAAATTCCATGGCATTTTATATTTATTATTTATTAAGAAATTGTAAATTCTCACTATTGATTAAAATAAACAAAATAAAATAGGATGGTCAAAAGTGTATTTTCACCTTTTTAAAATTATTGTAATTATTTGTACACCTTTGAGAAAAAATTAGAGATGTATAACCAATTACAATAATTTTTAAGAATCATACAAATAGTAATCATGTATTACAAACACAATTTTTAACTTTTTGAGAAATAGAATGTAAAACTTTTAATATAGTTTTTTTGCAAACAAATTTTTTATCTGTAATACACTAACAAATACCCTACAAGGTATGTGTGGTTCAACGGAGGAGAGAAAAAGAAATGGGAGGCAAGATATATTTATTTTCAAAAAGAGAATAAGAGGGGATTAGAGAGAATTTTAATGGTTTTGAATTTGGTTCAAGTCACTCCAAAAAAATAAGAGAAGTTTTAAATGGTGTTTAAGTTATATTCACTTTCTTCCCTCTACTCCAAGTCCCAAAATAGGGGAGAACAAAAATCACTTAAAGGAGATATTTTGCTTTCTCCTCTCTTACTTCTTAAAATTTGAGATATTTTACTTTCCTCCTCTCTTTCTTCTTAAAATTTGAACCAAATACAATTGTTTTAAAAACATCTTAACTCCTCTCCAACCAACCACATCATAAATGTATATGTTATCATTTCTAAATTATTTATTTAATTAAAGATATTAATATATTTTTAAACAAATTAACAAATCACATTCGACTTTTATAAAAGACAAACTCAAACCTAGTGACTTTTATATAAGCTAAATTCAAGTCTAAACAATTCGATGACTCTGTTTGAGTATTTTTTAAAAAAAATGAAACGAATAAAATATCTCACACTATTGTTTAAATATTTTACAACGTAGTAGAACAAATTTGATATTCCATTTTTTTTGGAATGTAAACAAAATTAAATGAGTTACAACTTTTTTACTATATATTTTATCCTTATATTAAAAATGTCATTTATATAAAATTAAAATATATTATCATTTATTAAATCAATCAAAATTATATAAATTGTCTTCATTGTAGTGTATAATTTTTTTAATCTCTGTTGTAAAAAAAGATTGTATTTGCGAAACTATTGGATATTTGAACTAATTGGAATGTCACGACTTCTTTAGTTACACAAGCCAAACACTATAATCTGAATTATCAATGAATCACGTCTCACGTTTCAAAATCAAAAAAATAATGGAACGCTGATGGGCTGAGATGTGGACACGATAGCACTAAGATGTGTTAAAACGTTGATACACTGGACCAGAATAATTATGCATTGTGCAAATGGAAATTCGTTATTGATAAACAAATGTGTGAACAATGGCTTAAAGATGCATGATAAAGCTGTGTAGCTAAATAAAAACAGGGTACATAGGAAGAAGAAAAAAATCGGTCAATGCAAATCAGCATAAACAAAAGCTACAAAATAAACAGAGTACAAAAAAGCGGAAAGCTTGAGGATAAATTGAATGAAAAAAAAGTAAATGCTATGCTTGACAGTTACATTTTAAATTTTATTTGAATATTTTAAAATTGACATAATATAATTGATTGATGTAAAGTGGAACAGAGTAAGATAAAATAAAATTTTCATTATATTATTTAGATATTTTATTATGGAATAAAATAAAACTACCATTCTATAATTTATGCCATAAAATGAAATATAAATTATTTATTTCATATTTACCCTAATTCAAAATTATTAATATTTAAAATAAAAACATTTTATTTAAAATAATTAAAATTCTATAGCTATTATGATTTCACATCTCTCTTTTTCCCTTGCCAGATGCAAATGTGATGTGTAGAATAGCAAGATAGTATCTATAGTATAGCAAGATAATAGTATATATAGAAGTGTATCGCATCTTCTTTCTAATTAAGAAAGTTTAGTAGCTCCCTAATAAATAAAGCTAACAAACTGATCTGGCGGCAATGGAAAGCAAACAAGCCGATCAGTATCGGATGTTAACATTCATTCACATTTTAGCATCGAGTGATGAACATAATAACCTTATGAAGAAGACACGAGAGAAGAAGAGCAAGTTGAAAAAGGAAAAAAAAAAAACACTCCAACCTGATCAAATAAAAGAATAGGGGTCAATAATGGTATTGGATTAAATAGATTCCAATTTTATTTCATGTAACTTCATTCATTTTTTTTATAAATTCAAACAATAAAATCTAATTTTGTATCATTTCATTTCATTCAATTCTATCTATTCAAACAAAATCTCAAAGTATACAAATTTTACTTTGGAACTTGTTCATTTAACTATTTGAAAGGTTAAATATTGTTTTTTCAACAAAATATTTATATTTTGAATTTAACATATATCTTTAGGAACAAAAAACCATTATTTCATTAAATTATAAATAAAGTAATATATGATTTCATTTCATTTATTATAAATTAAAGAAAAATAAAATTTAATATAAAAGATACTATGCGATAAAATATATTCCATTATATTTCAAATAATCTAAACAATAAAATATGATACCACTCTATTCAATCACATACCACCAATGCAAACAAAGCCTATAAGAAAATCTCAAGAGGAAATGGAAGCCTAATTTTACAAATATTAATCCCATTATACCCCCACACTAGTTAGTTCCTAATTCATGCATCTCCCCTTTTATTACAAATGAAATAGTGTTAAGACAAAAGAGTACTTATGGGGCAAGAAAGGTCATTTTGGTAAAACCAGATAGACGAGGGTTTATGAGGGGCTTTTACAAATCTCCTTTCCAGAATCGAACACACCCTTCTTCTACATCTCTGTTTCGCTTCCACTAGGACCACTACCATCAATGGTGCTTATTACCACTGTCTAAATATCTTAAACACTTCAATTTCAATTTTCACAATCCATTTCCACACATTCACCTCATCCCCAAATTCAATGTTGAAGCTCATTTCATCCTCTTGCATCCACCGTCTAAACCCCGCCTCGGTTCCGGTGCTCCGACCTGTAGCCGATTCCGCATCTCCGTTGCTTAGAGTGTTGAGTTCTCTCAGCTTGAGTCGGAGTAACCGCTATTTAGGAGGTCGGATTTTTTTCTGTTCCGATTCCAGCGAGGGATCCGATCATGTGGTTGAAGCCGAAGTCAAAGCGGCTGAGGAGTCTCCGTCAAAGGCATCTGCTATCGTCTCCACGTTTCCCAGACCCGAAGATTACCTCACTGTTGGTTTCGGATTTTACTTATTTCTTAGTTGCTGAATTGTTTTTAAGTACTCTTTAAATGATTCGTAAATTGGCTTCTTTTTCCGTCTTTGATATGAACATTACGTTTTTTATTTGATTGGAAAATGGGATGCTGAAATTGTAATTCAAGGCCGAAATTTGATAATTATTACTACTGTATGTGAAATTTGTGTTTTTATGGATATAGATGTCGTGTTGTTGTTAGGGTTGTAATATGTGAAGAGTAGCCACAAATGCTAGTTGATCAAATGTTGGGTATGAACTTAACATTTGTTGTATGCTTCTGCAATGAGGATTTTATTGGCTGAGCCAAATGGAGTTTTTACCCTACAAATAAGTTATTAATATCCTTGCGATTTTCTGCTTCCAGCTTCTTTGATGTCATCTTGTTGGAGGGTGATTTTCCTTTATGTTTTTTTGCTTATCCTATTAGAATAGTAGTTTCTGTTGTTATTGTAGTTTTCTGTTACCATAGTTAGATAGTTCACTATATATACAATGTACTGTAATGGACTTGACTTAGTTAAAATCATTCTTACCCATTTTCAGAATTCACAAACTTCTCCTTTCTCTCCAAACTCTTACGCCCATATACTCACATTTAGGTCTAAGACTTTTAGCTCATGCTAGTTTACCTTTATATTGGGATCATGCATTCTTGACCTCCGTTTATCTTATCAATAGACTCCCTATTCAGCCCTATACTTTGTAGCACCCTATAGATATCACCCTCTTTCATTAACCTCCCAATTATAGTTTTATCCAAGTGTCTGGTTCCTCATATTCTTTGCTATATTATCAGCTTCCTTGATTACTTAATAATTATTTCTTCTCATTTCCTTTGGATCAGGTTTTGGCATTACCATTGCAACACAGACCCCTTTTCCCAGGATTTTACATGCCAATCTTTGTTAAGGTATGGTGAGTTGCCAAGAAAGATGGTTTCAATCTCTGTCTTTGCTCATTACATGCTTCTGGCTTAACCATATGATAATTGTAATCTCTGATCAGTGCATGTATGTGTCCATGAGTTGGTTAGACGTGACTTGGAACTTGAAAGTATGTTTGTGTTAACTATATTGAGTATTTTACTATGCGTCCAGGACCCCAAAGTGTTGGCAGCTTTACAGGAAAGTCGTGATCGACAAGCCCCTTATGCTGGTGCTTTCCTCCTTAAAGATGAGCCAGACTCTGATCCCAGTGTAGTATCTAGCTCTGATACTGAAAAGAGTGTATATGATTTAAAAGGAAAAGAGTTGTTTAACCGTCTTCATGACGTTGGGACACTTGCCCAAGTATGTGATTTTGTATGCAGCTTAAAAGTTTCTTTATTGCCTTCAACAAATTACTTGTTTAGATTTAATAACTTCCTAACCTTTTGTCAATAATTCTGTGTTTTCAATACCAGATTTCAAGTATCCATGGGGACCAGGTGATCCTGATTGGTCATCGACGTCTTCGCATAACAGAGATGGTTGGTATTTAACATGCTAACATTAAGAAAAAAAATGGTGTTTAATAACATTTTGGTGCCATTTTCTCTATATTTATGCTCGAGCTTTGTTCACAGAGATGCTGATTTCTGATAATCATTTATATGTGGCTAAAGTATTCTGATGGTTGTTTAACACTTGCTTTTTTTGCAGGTCAGTGAGGACCCGCTTACTGTAAAAGTTGATCATCTCAAGGCATGTCTTTATTTATTATTTCCTCATTTTGTATTTTCATTAAAGTGAAAGATTTCTTTTACATTTTTATTGGACAAAAACCCTTTATCTTTTATTAATTTTTACTTAGTGCTGCAGGATAAAGCTTATAACAAAGATGATGATATCATAAAGGCCACATCTTTCGAGGTCATATCGACCCTTAGGGATGTCCTTAAAACAAGTTCTCTTTGGAGAGATCATGTTCAGACTTACACCAAGGTTTAGACTTTAGACCCTTCTTTGCTTGTGTTTATTGGAACATGGGAATGGGGTGGGGTTCAGAGTAGCCCTTCGTTATGCGATTGGTTTGTTTGCATTGCTTTGCTAGAATTTGTAGTTTGTGAATTTTAATCTACTTGATTATTATAATTTTCTTTTTTGCATTGCAAAAACTATTGTCTCTATATTGCTTCTTCCATGAAGACGGACCTAATGTATTTTCTTAGGTTAAACTGTTTCATTCTATTGTCACATAACTTGTTCAAATATGGAATATAGTCCACTCAGTAAAAGAACATTTTTTTAAATGTAGTCTATGTCAATCTTTGTGATCATTTTACCACCAGTGGGATTGTAGAGAGGGAATGATGAAGTATAAAAAGACTAATGACAGCAAAAAATGTTAGGTAAAGACTTCTCGAGCCCTGCCACATTTTAAATACCTTGATAGTGGACCTTAAAAATTAAGATATCTTGATAACAATGAGAGACTGTTTAGATGAGCTTATTTAGAGCTTACTTGGGTTTATTTTATAATATAAGCTCTTATTTAGTATTTTGATATACTTATGAAAATAGCTTGTAACATATTACCGGCTTTTTTAGCTAGCTACGAATAAGTGTTTAAATTAGGCTCTGTAGAACAGCTTATTGAATAAGCCCTTGATTAAGAGCCCGTTTGTCTTTTTTTAGTATATTCAAATAAATAATCTGATTTCAATGAGGATAGTAGATGAGAATGATTAAAAAAGTGATTTTCATTAAGTGGTTTGAACATGCAAAGAGAAGACCTGTAGATTCTGTTTTAAGGAGAATATATCAGAAGGAGGATAGTCAAATCGCTAGAGGTAGAGGGAGACCTTGAAAAACTATAAGAGAAACTATTTGAAAATACCTAGATATTAATGAATTGGATAGAAATGTGTTATTTGATAGACAATTATGGCGTCATTTGATCCATGTAGCCGACCCTACTTAGTGGGATAAGTTTGGTTATTGTTGTCGCTGCTGTTGTATACAAATCTGCCTTTGCTTTGCAGAAAAATGTCTAAAAATTAATTTCTAGTTAATTTATTTTGAAACCACTTTATTGAATCTTAAACAAACGGGCTCGAAGTTGTTTATCAATTTGCACCCTGAATCTAAGTTATTTGAAGTTTTTGGCTGTACTTTAGAGAAGTTTCTTGTAATTGTGTCGTATATTAAATTTTACTAGGATTTATGGATTGTTGGGGTTTCTTCTACTAAACTTGCTGTATAAGTATAACACACTATGCATCCTGCTTTTTTGTTACAAGAGTGTAATTTACTTTGAAATGCATAACTACATTTCTTGTCCTTCAATAAGATCTTGTTGCATAACTACAGTTTGTGAACACATAGATGTGACATTTTCCACATGATTTTCGAGAGCGTATTGTGTATCATCAATGAATTTTTTGCAGGAACTAAACATAATAAGAGGGTATTTTATATGGGCTAAATATATTTTTAACTATTTTAATTGTAGTTTTTATTGTGAGAGATGAGAGAAATAAATCTTAGCCACTGATCAAATCATCAAAGGCTAAGATTAAAGTGGTCATGGGCCACTTAAACTTATTTCAATCATGACCATCCATGTATGGTTGTATGGTCTTGATTTAATCCTCCCATATCTCATTATAACATTTCCTCTCACTTGATATGTATATATATTATAATTATAATCAGCCTCTCCCACCATGAAAGCTTGCTTCCATCTCTTACTAATGGCTATTCTGTTTGGTAAACAACAAATACATAAATAAATTGTTGATTTTCTCAGAAACTAATGGATAATGTATCACTCGTTTTCCTACATAAGCATGAATAAATCAATAATGAGTGCCTCTCTTTTACTCTATTATTGATTCAAAACAAAAATGAATTGAAGTACTTTATATGGTGGTTACATGTTATGATACTGGGTTACAGTCATAACTTTTATCATTTTAATATGTTGACTTTGTTTCTTCTTAAATTTTGCAGCATATAGGTGATTTTACCTATCCAAGGCTAGCTGATTTTGGAGCTGCAATATCTGGGGCAAATAAATTGCAATGCCAGCAAGTTCTTGAAGAGCTCGATGTGAGTAAATTTGGTGTTGACACTTAGAATTGTCAACTTTGATGTATTGCAGACTATTTTTTTCAGTTTTTATGCTGTCATAAGATTTAATTTCTTGGGCCCAATCCTTGTCGATTTTTTTGGTCTGTATTACTATCAAGTTAACATGTAAAGATTTGAACATATGAAACACTGAATTTGTAACATTTGGAGGTGCATTTATTGTGTTGTTGAACAGGTATATAAACGACTGAAACTTACACTCGAGTTGGTAAAGAAGGAGATGGAAATCAGTAAAATTCAGGTAATAATGTATTTGGCTTTCTTGTCTGCTGCACTTAATTTTTACATCATTTATTGAAGTTTGTGATAATTATTGCAGGAATCAATTGCAAAAGCAATTGAAGAAAAGATAAGCGGTGAGCAGCGTCGTTATTTGTTAAATGAGCAGCTTAAGGCCATAAAGAAGGTACCAAACCTTTGATTTGAAATCCTAGACAAGCTTGTTTTTCACTGATATCAATAAAATTTTCTACAATTCAGAAAGGTGGTTGATTACATCTTTCATGCATCCATTGTACATCCTTTATGTTAGCTTTGCACACAAGATACTGTTTGAATCCTTTCTTTCTACATGTGGGTAAAGCTTATAATTTTGGTTAATTACGACACTTGACAAGCTCTTGGCTTTAACTAGTTAGCTTAGCTGTGATTTATGCACCATTATTTTGCAGAACCTCTAGTTCTATGTGTAGAACCTGAGCTCATAATTTACTATTCACGGCTACAGTAGGCTTTATAGTTTATCCTGTGGTCTAGAAAGTTTTGGTGTTGATCTGGGCCTTTGATCTTCCTGGTTGCATTTCCCTCTATCCTAATTCGAGTGCAATTATAATGTATATGTATGATATGCTTTGCTGAATGCTCTTCAATTTGCAGGAATTGGGACTGGAGACTGATGACAAGACAGCTCTTACTGGTTGGTTTTGATCTAAGTTTTTATAACAAGATGGTGGATTTCATTTTATAACTAGTTTCATGCCTTAAAGACTGATGTAGTGGTGTGTATACATGATATAGATATGAAGGTGATTGTTTCTTGTAGTTTGTAGGGCCTAGACTCTGTGCTGGAAATAATTTTGGTTGCCAAATTACTAAAAATGTTCACCTTTTTCTTTCTTTCTTGTTCTCCTCTTTATGTTTCTCTACTAAACTTTTTTTGACGTCATAAAATTTTATTTTTTTTATTGTATAGTGAGTATAGGGGTGCTCTTTATATCCTACTTGTTTGTGTTTTATTTGATGCTTCTTGTCTCCTTATCAAAGTTAGTTTATATAGCTTACAGTTGTCAATCCACAAAGTAATATGTTTTCTGGAGTATACTTTCTAATGAAACTTTTTATATGATAATATTAACTTTACCTTTTATTTCAGGTAAATTCAGGGAAAGGATTGAACCTAAGCGAGAAAAATGCCCACCTCATGTTTTACAAGTTATAGATGAAGAACTCACAAAGCTACAGCTATTGGAAGCTAGTTCTAGTGAATTCAGTGTTACCCGTAACTACTTGGACTGGTTGACTGCACTGCCTTGGGGTGAATACAGGTTTGTGTACATTGAATTTCATTCTTATTACTATTGCTAAAGTAATTTAAATTTGTTTGAGATTTCAATACGCGTCTCATGGGAAACACAACCCCTCTAGGCCCCTACCATTCATGGTGGTGGGACGGATGAATTTGATGGCTTTACGAATGCCCTTAGAAATTGACAACTAAAACTTAGTTCATTCATAGTGGATGAACTAAGTTTTTATTTTAAAAGTTACTGTCGCGAACCTCACAAGTCTGAATCTGTTAATTTCCCAATCCAGCGATGAGAACTTTGATGTTACTCGGGCACAAAAGATTCTTGATGAAGACCATTATGGATTAACGGACGTGAAGGAAAGAATATTGGAATTCATAGCCGTTGGGAAATTAAGAGGGTCGTCACAAGGTAACTATGGTCATCTAGTAATGTATTTCAAATATTTATGTGAGTGTTTAGTGTGTGACACATACTACCTTGCTAAATGCTGGTCTTGGTTTTAATGTCTGTCAAATTCCTATGGTTTCTTGAAATAGGTTTCCAAGTAGTCTAAAATCACCAACTATGTTGATGTCCAATTTTTATTCTGTATATTCATATAAACATTTCAAGGCAATACAAACCGGCTCTGGAGTATGTACTATTGGTTATTTTGACTGGTATAAATTTAATGTGAAATTTGAATATCAATTTAAAATGTTACGCGCATACTTGACTTAGTCAAGCTTTGAAATGTGATGCCTATTCTTTTGTCCAAAATTCAATCAAGACAAACTTAATTTTATCTGTTTTGTGCTGATTCTAATTCAAAATGTTTTAATATATTGGCCTCTGTAAGCTTATTCATTTTTGTAAAGTTCAAGCCATTGGTTCTTGCTTATGGTCTTTGCGAGTTCAAAAAGTGTGACATGGTTCCCGATCTTTCTCATATATGCAGGAAAAATTATTTGCCTTTCTGGTCCACCAGGAGTGGGAAAAACAAGTATTGGCCGTTCAATTGCCCGTGCCTTGAACCGTAAGTTCTTCCGATTCTCTGTTGGAGGATTAGCTGATGTGGCTGAAATCAAGGTACATAACATATCTGTTTCCTTCACTAGGTTGAATTGATGGCAGTTATATAGTAACATGTGGTGGTGTTTTGTATCATTAATATTGAATCTTACAGGGGCATCGTCGAACATATATAGGTGCAATGCCAGGAAAGATGGTACAATGCCTTAAGAATGTGGAAACGGCCAACCCTCTTGTTTTGATTGATGAGATTGACAAAGTAATACATCGCTAGACAGTTCAATTTATTTGTGGCTTAGTATTTTTGTTTTCTGATTATCCTTTGGCATTGGTTCTCCTAGTCCTAATAAATATAATGCACAAATTTCAGTTTTATTTATTTTCTTACAATTCCTTATCTCGTAAATATTCTATAAAACTGACAATTAGTATTGACACTGTATCATTCAATTGGTAGTTGGGAAGAGGACATGCTGGTGATCCAGCTAGTGCTTTGCTAGAGCTCCTGGACCCTGAGCAGAATGCTAATTTTCTGGACCACTATCTTGATGTTCCCATTGATCTATCGAAGGTAAGTATTTGATAATCTGGGAAGTGTAACACTCAGCATTTGTGCATGGTTTATTTGTTACATGCTCATTGCTGATCTAAAAGGACCCATTTTATCTTTCTATAGCTAGTCTTGATAGTCAACAATTTTTTTATGGATAGTTTTCATGAAGTACCCTGAAGTCCAAGTTGGCACGCCGTCCATGTTTTTACCACGACAACTCATGCATTGGAATCTTGCTGCAGGTTCTTTTTGTTTGTACTGCAAATGTAGTGGAGATGATACCAAACCCCCTATTGGATAGGATGGAGGTTGTTGCTATTGCTGGGTATATTACTGATGAGAAAATGCACATTGCAAGAGATTATCTGGAGAAAACTACACGTGAAGCTTGTGGAATAAAGCCTGAACAGGTATTTATCTTTTCCACCCATTTACAGGGTTCCTTTTCCTGCAATGAATGGGATATTAAAAACTGACATGAGCTATTGCTAGCATAATGATGTCATTTTTTTTATTACCTTTTTTGTTTGAATTGGTTGAAAAAAAAAATTGACTATAAAGTTTAACCTGCTTCAGGTCGAGGTGACTGATGCTGCTCTCCTTGCTCTAATTGAAAGTTACTGCCGAGAAGCAGGAGTCAGAAACCTTCAAAAGCACATAGAGAAAATTTACCGGAAGGTATGTAGTATTTTTCAGGTCAATACTGTCAGTTACTGTAAAATATGCTATGGTGTGTATGTTTGAAAAGACAGCCTTTCTTGATCTATCTGTTTCAAATTATTGATTGCATTTGTTCATCACAATATCTGAACTTAAATTTAGTAAATGCATCCTGGTCCCTGAAATATTCTGTTTATGGCATGACAGATAGCACTAAAACTTGTGAGGCAAGGTGAAACCATTGTTGCAAACTCCGTGTTAGTTGAGAGTAGCAATTCTGAACATGAAAACTCTGAAGAAGTTGATAATGTGCAATCAAATCAGCCAGCCGATCAATCTCTTTGTCTTGACAATAAATCTACAGATATGGAGGTAGTATAACACTCTGAAAGCGCTATCATATATCTCTCTTGTAAAATAGTTATTTTCCGAATATGGTTCATTGAGCAAGAAAACAAAACCTACTAATGCCAAGCATTGATGGGACGTTGAGAACTATCAGTCTTTTTCTTAATATTTACTTCAATGATATGCTAGTGCCATATACTTGCATTTTTTGGGTTTTGCCGGCTTTTCTATGACTATCGTACAATTGGTACAATAGTTTCAAACTGGCAAAATATTATGAGGTATTCAGTACGAAGACTTCAATCTGGAATCTGAAATATTTATGTGGTCCAATAACCACTACACAATTATTTTTCCTGTGAAACCTTAGAGTTTTATGTGGTCCGAAGCTACTGATTCACAAATTTGATATATATGGATCTTAATTTTGGCAGGTTTCAAAAGAAAGAGAGGAAGATAAGGAAATTGAAACAAAGACTATTGATAAGGTGTTGGTTGATAATACAAATTTAGATGATTTTGTTGGCAAGCCTGTCTTCCATGCGGAGCGCATCTATGACCGGACACCAACTGGGGTTGTTATGGGTCTTGCCTGGACTGCAATGGGTGGTTCTACTCTGTATATAGAGACTACACTTGTTGAGGAAGGGGAAGGAAAATCATCACTGCATGTCACTGGTCAATTAGGAGATGTAATGAAAGAAAGTGCTCAAATAGCTCACACAGTTGCCAGAGCAATACTACTGGAGAAAGAACCAGGAAACCCTTTCTTTGCCAATTCAAAGTTACACCTCCATGTTCCTGCAGGCGCTACACCAAAGGATGGACCAAGTGCTGGTTGCACGATGACCACTTCTCTGTTGTCCCTTGCCTTGAAGAAGCCTGTGAAGAAGGATCTAGCAATGACTGGGGAAGTGACACTTACAGGGAAGATTCTTCCCATTGGCGGGGTATGTTGAGAAAATTGATTTTGTTTTTTCATAATTTTTAGATACAAAAACTTGTGTGCATCTTTAGTTATCACTGGTTTTCAAGTTGTGGAGTTTCTTTTTTAAGTTATTTATTTTGTGGCTACTGCTTTCAGTATCTACTCACCAACAAATAGCATTTAAGAATATATGAAAAATTTCAAGTGATTATTCATCTGTAGCGGAAGCATTTTTTGCCATGACTTATTTTTGTGTATTTTTTGTCTCAAACTGCCTGTCATGCAATGCTGTGAAAATTGCAGGTTAAGGAGAAAACCATTGCTGCAAGAAGGAGTGAAGTTAAGACTATAATATTTCCTTCGGCAAACAGGAGAGATTTTGATGAGCTAGCACCTAATGTAAAAGAAGGTCTTGATGTGCATTTTGTTGATGACTACTTGCAGATCTTTGATTTGGCTTTTAGCGAAGAGAAGTCTCACAATACGGAGAAGTAAATCACTAATGCCCTTGAGATGAAACTCGATTCTTTATTGAGCTGGGAACCGGCCTGAGTTTTGTACTATATTGATTTTATTAGTATCAATGAATTTTCGGAGATTTTATTCATCTCTAACCTTGTGCTCAGGGAGTAGTATACTTTTCTTTTTCTTTTTTCAGTCTGGTGCATCCCAATTGTAGTATGTATATTCAATTTATGTTTATATTTGATCAAACCAGTTGTTTGTTTACCAAGTTTTATACTTTTGCAATGACGGGAAGTGTTCAGAATCATACTCCAAGGGACAATATAACATTTACAATAATACAATTTTATTTTTTGCTTTGGAGAATAATACTTGGATTCGTTGTTGGTCTTTTTTAATTTATTTTGGCTCAATCATGATTATCTTTTATAATTTTTGTCACGGTCCTTTGAAGTATGGTAGCACTAATTAATAATAATTTTCGCCTGCCCCAATTTTATTTATAAAAAAATATGACAGCTCCTTATTGCATTACCTTTCAGCTCTTAAATAAGGTGTAGAGATAGGAAAGAAGAAAGAAAGTAGATAAGAGAATAGATGTGCAGCTAAAGAAGATACAAGTCTACTGATTTATGTTACTAGTACATTGTACGCATTAAGAATGGAACTAACATTCATTTAATTTCTTTGATGCAATCAAAATATTAATTAGAATTTGTAAGTTACACATTCTTTTCATTTATTTTTCTGCAAGAATTCGTTATATTGAAGGATATTTTGAGAAAAATAGCATTTAACAGAATGAAGTTCGTAAAGTATTTTTTTGGGTAAAAAGGGAATTAGGTGTTGGGAAATAGTAGGAATGGATTTATTTCTTATGTTTTTTGGGGCAAAGTTGTTGTACCGACTCAATTGTAAGCAAAAAAAAATATGTGCATTTGTTAGATTTAAATAAATATAAGCAAAAACTAACTTATTTACATTTAATATTATAATTTTAAAAATACTCTTAAACTAATTTATTTAAATTTGAGGATATAATCATTATAATTAAGGATATATTAGTAAACTTAATTTTATTTTATTTACAAGTAATCAAGAAAAATCAAAGGCCCTTAATTATAATGTTTAATAAATATGATATTAGATTTAGTATTTTTATTTGGAAATTGAGACGAGGAAGTAAGTATATGCCACTGAGGCAAGCTATTTATTTATATAACAGTCAAGTGTGAAATGTAAAGTGGTGAATGACAGGAATTTAATGAGATCGTCATAAGTGGTTAATGATGGTAGCTTCAATCAAAGATCATTCAAACACATTTTATAAATTTTGCGACTTCATTTACAAAGCGCACGTGCTACTGTAGGTATAGTGTGCTTCTGCTTTTCATCCACTTTGAATTTGATAACAAAAAGTATGGGACGGATATCATTACTTTGCCGACGGCTGATTAATTCTTCATTTTAGATTTTGTGACGTAAGAGCTGCCAAATCTTTATCTTCATTTGTTCACGCCCACGCGTATTAATTTATTTCTTTTTTACAATTTTTTTATATTTTCTTTTATACTGTAGAGCAAAGATCTATTAGAATTAAAAAGTCGTTAATTTTTTTATATTTATCATTGAAGAAAATAATTGGTTGATTTTCTCATTATAATGTATTATTTTATGTCGAAAAAATTAATTAAATGTATATTAATAAGAAAGACAAATAATGTTAATGTACATAATTTTTTTTAGGTAAATATAAAGAATAATATCCTAAATTAATGATACGCGACGCATGGGTTAGTCCTAGTCATCCATTTTATTCACAATAACTTTATGACATTAAAGCTGATGGATCTGAAAGTGGGTTGCTGTGATAGTGTGAAAGTGACGGTTACTTGATCACTCGATTCATTACGGTTGCAATACAAAACGGTTTTAATTTGTTTCCAGAAATATCTAAATACGGTTATTTGATTCTATTTATTAAGTTAATAATAAACGAAGATCATGTCATGAATTGGATATATCTATATATATGTACAGATAAAGTGTATACCAATAATTTGCGCTAGCATGATATATAATAATAATAATAATAATTATTATTATTATAATTGGCGATTGTGACAAGTGCGTGCGGTATTATGATGTTTGAGTTGAAGATTGCAGAAATTGACTTCGCATTTGAAGCTATGAAACGTCACTTAATATCCATAAAGAGTCCCAAAATGATCATATCGAGTATGATTTGAGAGAAAGTGGAGACCCTACCACTGCACACGCCACCATATGGTTTCAAATTCAATGCATTTTTAACTTGCAAATATTAATTACGAAGTAGTAAAAATAAGTTCATACTCTCGTATACTGTGAGATAATGTTGGTTAATTTCCCGATCACAAAAAAAATAAAAAAACTTGTAATGTCTTATTTACCAAGTTTTAATTCCAGTTCTTTAACTTGTTATAAACCTCAAAACTAGATAAAGCCATCCACGAAATAGAAGTGTGTGATTCTTAATGGTACAAATGAAGATTGCATAAATCTTTTCTTTCTTGGATGATTGGATGCCACCCTACTTTCCTACATTCCTTAAATTATATTCTTGGGGAAAACGCACGTGTAACTTTATCATGTAGAAAATCCAACGTCACCTCCTCAAATTGCCGCTGTCCTATGCGGTAGTATACTATAAAAATCGATAAAATAATGAATAGATTATTACTATTATAACTAATTATAATAGATTATATATACACAACAATTCATTCATTTAATTATTAATAATTGTTGTTATTTATTTTATTCTTTAAATTAATTGTTCACTTTAAAAAAAAAATCAACTACGTATTATATATATAGCGCTAAAATATTACTATATAGATAAATAGCTATATGATAAATCACGTCGAGTCATATATATATATATATATATATATATATATATATATATATATATATATCTTATAATTTATTTTAAGAGAATAGATAGATATGTTCCTTCTTACGTAGTTATTTATAAAATAATATCACCTAATTGGATGGAGATTTAAACGTGTGTAATTTAGTATAATTTAATTTTTGAAAAATAATAAATATTTAATAAATATTATTTATTATATATAATTTTGATAAATTAATTTCACACGTAACTGATTTTAATTGGTTAAACATGATTTTACTTTTCTACCTATAAAAGAAATGAAAAGCAAATAATGCTGAAAGCATATATTTTTGTGGCAAAAAGATGGGAGCAATCTAGTAATTAATTATCGTCGTCACCATTTTCTACATGGGGCAATCCTTAGTAATTAATTATCATCGTCACAATTTTCTACAGAAAAATTATTGGTAATTCATTTATACATCTCATCAATACTTTAAGAGAGAAAAAATAATGTGATATGTTAGTAATGGTTATGTGATAGATAAAATATAAAAAAAATTAAATAAGTGTTGAAAATTTATAAACATTCATAATTATTATTGTTTTATAAAGTACCATGTTTGACCCACAAATGCAAATATAACAACCATATGGCTAACTCGAACAAGTTTGCCATGAGATAAGGATGAAAACTGACTTGGTAGGATTTTTTTTCTTTTTAATTTTTAGTTAAATAGACCACTTTTAAGATAATATTTAGTTTATTAATATCTGTCTTTTTTGATAAATTATAATTACATCGAATAAAAATAATAAAAGTAAAGACATTTGGCACGATACTCTTAAGGTTGATGTCATATTTTAGAACTTTGCAATTTTATAAATTAATTATAATGATATTTATCTTTTGTTAAATTAAAAATAAAAAAATATTTATATATTTTCAGCTAATAACTTATAATTTTCAGGATAAATTGTTTGTGAACCTAAACTTCAAATTTACTATAAAGTGATTTAGGGTGTTTGATTGAACTTTTAGATTTGATGGGTTTATGAATATTCGACTATGCATTTGATCTTGTACTTTATCTTATTGTTAATATTTTTAGGATAATGAGTTGGAAATTGTATAGGCGTAATATTTATATTTTCCTTCATATTTAGCTTTCTTTTGTTTATATAAAAATATTGTAACCTTGAAGACAAAATCATATCAAAATTTAAATTTTAATTAAAACTTAATTCAGAATAAATAAATAAAAAGCATAGCATTGAATGATTGAATATCGGATATCATATCCAACAAAATTCTAAAGAATTAAAATATTCGCCTTTTTTTCTTTATCCTATTAATTTATCCATGATATAGCTTATTCATTTAGCATTATCAATTAGTTTAACGAACCACCTTAAAAATATCATTTTTTTTAAATGAAGAAAAAAAATTTAATTAAATGTCTATTCTAGTCATAATAGCCGATTCTGAGGGGATAAGAAGCTTCTACTTTAGAAGTTTTATCCTAATTGGCTTTTACTAGCTAAGAATCAAGTTGGTGCGTCTTTCTTTTTTTCAATACTTGATTGATAAATATTTAATAGTAATATATTATAAACATACCCGATCAAAAGAAATATAAAAACACATGCACTCGCACATGTAGAGTCACACTCACACACAAATAAGATGTGATATCAATCTTAATTGAGTCACTATAAAACCAACCATAAAACTCATGAGATTCCTCTCTAGTTTCTACTTGAAATAATTAACAAGGTCTTATATATGGAGCACATTAATGGGTACTACAGGACTCCCTTGTTATCCAACAATGATGATGAACAAACTGCATATAATATGGTATTTCATTTGTTTTTTATATGCAATTCTTAATTAATATATGCTAGTTGCATTTTTTTCTCACCACTCTATCTTCCTTTGTTAATAACGTGCATTCCTCTACTTTATGTTAGTAGCATATGCATGATTTATTCACAGTGATTAATTAAAGAATAAAAAAATGTTTTTTTTTTAATCTCTTCTTATAGGATAATCTGAACTTGAAAGAGTTATCCAAGTATCCGCTTCCACTCGGATTAAAACTCACATTGACTCCTGAGATGCTGCCATTAACAAATCCTGCTACTAAAGTTGAGAAGTTGAAGGCTGTTCATTTTCCAATGTATATACTCAACATCGGATTTTTCAAGGTATCTATCACTAGATTCACTACTATATATAGAATATTTGACTTATACAAATAGTGCAGTCTCAAATATTAAACATTTGTTCTAATCTTAATTTTTTTTTTTTAATAATTGACCTTTGTTTTTTTGGGTTCTATAATGTAAAGTAAAATTTTTATCTCTTAGTAGTATTTTTTTGGCTTAATTGCAATTGTAGTCCCCTTATTTTATCGCAAATGTAGTCCTCCTATTTTGTTTCTCCCCAGTTTTGTCTCAAAACAGAATGTTGGTCCAAAATTTGATGAAATTTCATTTTTTTTAAGTCGTACTACACCATTATGATCATATATTTCATGTACAATTGTTGCAAATAAGATCTTGAAACATTGTGTGACTTAAATAAATGCAAAAAAGTAAAATTTCATGAAATTTTGGACTAAAATTCTGCTTTGGGAACCAAAACTGGAGAGAAATAAAATAAGGAAACTACTTTCGCGATTCAAGTAAAATAGGTGAATAATTAAACCTATTTTTTTTAACTCTATTATACTCTTAAAAAAAATTAGACTATGTGCAGTTGGTCTGCCTTCACATGCCCATTACCTTGCAGATGAATACCATCTTATCAAATATTTATTTTGGTTTCAAATATAAACAAAAATAAAAATATAGTTAAAGAAATTTAATGTATTTAATTTAAATATTAAACTAAATACATAAAATTTTCTTAATATTACTTTTATTTATATTTAAGACTGAAAGATGTATCGTATTAAAAAAATAATATATTTAATTTAAATTTTTAAATTAAATTCATTAATTTTCTTTAACTAGTAATATTTGTTTATATTTTGAGACCTGGAGGAGGACATACTCACTTCTATAGTATAAGTTTTGTTTTTAAGAGACTCCCATAATATAAGTTATCTCATGTTGTACCGGTTACTGTATTACTATCAATTTATATGCACTCACTTATTTATATGTCCAATTAAATCTTTCCATTTAAACATGTTATAATATTATTTTATAAAATATCTAAAGATGAAATTTAATTGGCTCATTTGTGTAAATTTATTTTAGTTTATTACTGTCTCATTGCATACAAAATCAATTCTTTAAATATTTTGTATCAAACAAATGTTCTGCTATATTACCCAACTTGTATAGATTTTGAGTTCACATATGATATATGATATGATGGTAGAATGACTTTTTTCTTTTCAAATTGGCACATGTTTCATTCCACTTTAATTGTGATTTTAAGATTATTTGAACATACTAAGAAATTAGTAACATTTTTTTCTTTTTTACTTTTGATAGAATTTCTTTTACAATACTCTTATATTTATTATCTTATTTTACATATTTCTTTTTATGCAATAAAAAGTCAATATATTTTTGTCAAAACAATAATTAATACAACTTTCAACAACGACTAATAGAAAACAACTTATAAATTTTATCTTTAAGAGTCAATACATGATCCCTTGTGTTGGTTAAATTCTTGATCACAATTAGTTACATGCGCATGCAGAACGAGGCTAAATATCCCACAGATTTGGTAGCCAAGTTTTATTATGCTAAACGAAAATTGGTGTGGGAGATATTACGTGATGGTTTAAAGGAAAAGATTGAAATACAGTGGCCAAATATTTCAGCCATCCGAGCTGTTATAGAGGACAACTTACCGGGTATTCTAGAAATTGAGGTACTTCTTTTTTCCCTTTAATGTATTTTTTACTATTCAATAAATTGTTCTTTCTTTTAAATATTAAAAAAAAATGGACAGATGTTAATTTTCATTGTTTTTAAATAAATAAAAAATGATTTGAACCCACAGCTAGACAAAGTGCCATCTTTCTTTCGCGAGATTGAACCAAAGCCCGGAAAGCATACTGTGTGGACTTTATCTCATGACTTCACTCATGGTCAAGCTTCCAAATACAGGTTTGTATATATATTTACTTCTAACCACATTTTTATGCTTTCTAGCTTCTTTTTATTTTTATAAGTAAAATGAAATCTTTTCCACAACTAGATACACATGCAACTTCGCTATATTTATATTATACAATGTATACTTTTTCAAGTTGATGGCAAATATTTCTATTTAGGAGGCACTATCTTCAATTCCCTCCTGGAGTTCTTGACCGATACTACATAAAGCTCTTGCAATGCGATAATCGATTGTTGCAATTGAGCCAGAGACCCTTTCCTAGTTCGCATGCTATTTATTTTGATTCATATTTTGATAAGAGGACAACACAACTTGTTTTCTGTCATGATTCAACAAACACCTCGGTTATGGATCAACAAGTTCAACTACTTGGGCCATTGCCTCTAATTGATAATTATAACAACCTAACTTCACAAACATTAGGTAACAACAATTTCCATAAACTTTTATTACATAATAATGCATGTGAGTTCATTAACACACTATAAGCAAGGTTAATGTAAATTAATCATCATATGCTACAGATGAGGCAATCAACAATCAAATGCTTCAAGATCCAATGATGTCTACATCTTGGAGTCAAGGTTTTCATTATGACACTTTACTTTCAATGGAGTCTGTGCCACACGCAAATTGCATACAAGCACAACAAAGTGGACAAGAAGGGTTAAAATATGAACATCCTAGCGACTTTAATAACATGTCGTTTAGAGGCTACCATATCCCAGAAATTGAATTCAACAGAACATATATGAGGGATAGTGGCAATGTTGTTTGCGCAAATGTTGGTCAGTCAATTGATGCGAGTTCTGTTTACAATACCAATACAAGCACACAAATTGATTGGTCTATGTTAACTTAATTACTCCCTGTCTCATATTTTCGTTTTTGGGTTTTTCACGTAGATTAAGAAAAACAGTGAATAAATAAATGAGTGTTACACTTTTGAGCTGTTAGAATGAAAGTCTATCTTGATGCTAGTGATATGTGGTAAGCTGTTAAACAAGAGTATGAAGTCTGATACCTGCCCTTGAATCTGCCCATCGCATACAAGTGTTGATGTCCATTGTTATTTGGCCCGAGACCCTGAATGTGCACCTTCTAAGAAGCCGCATAGATCTTGGCCCTTTCTAAGGAATTTGCTGGCTGCCTCCTCATTTAGGGTGGGTGAAGTTGAATACATATGGCGCTCTAAGGGTGTCTGTCAGACAACTTAGCAGTTTGTGGGGGCATCTTAAGAAGACATCACTTTGGAACCTTTACTTTTGCCTCTACAAGAATATTGGTCTCTGTTCTGTTGTGAAAGCATAGCTGTGAGCTTGGTCTTCAGATAGCATGGCAAAGATGTTTCAATAGAATTTGCTGCGGAATTTGACTCTAGTGACTATACAGCTAATCAAGGATGGCTGTTTTTCAGTTCACATCCTTCCTACTCATCGAGCAGTTGCACATATTTTTCCATTTAGAAGAAAGCATCAGCTGGAAGCATATTTTCCGTATAACAAATCAAATATTGCAATGTTAATAAAGAAGAGACAATAGTTGAAATAACAGTGAGACTGCGAGAAGAGAAAATTCAAGGATTAAATTGTAATTCTGTATGTAATCTATTGTGAAGTGTGAACCACCTACATGCTAGAATTTGCCCATACAAGAATTATGTTAAAAATGGTGTTACTAATATTAGTCATAGCTTGAAGCATGACATTCAAATAATAATCCTCACGTCTCCTAGACTTCATAAGTTCAAAGATGAAAAATCGGTGGATCTATATAATTGACTAAGGTAAAGTTTCATCATTCAAACTCATAAATTATATGTAAGGCATACAAGGTGTTTGTTGCATAATACACAACTTATATGGTTGGAAAGATTCTTCTGAGCTCCAGTGAAGTCCTATTACTACGATATATTTACCAGATGTGATCACTTCCATTACAGAAACTAGTTGAACTCATTATTCAAGTCTTTGAAATCGATAAAGGCGATTTGCCAGAACCTTCTGATATTGCTGCAGGATCAGAGGACCGGGTGGCAGTTTCATCTGCTCCTTCCAAATTTGTTTCACTAAAGCTTCTTTTCTTTGATGGAGTAATCAAATTTGTATTTTCATTTTCTTTCTGCTTTCCTTTACCTTTTTCTTTTCTGCTGTCAGCCTCCTTATCGGGTTGTGGCTCTCCATTTAGAAGCGGAAATAAAGGAGGTTCCTGGCCACTCAATCGGCAAAACACTCTTTCAACTGTTTCACTTATCTCTTTTCCCAAGCCATTGTTGTCTAAAATTAAATCCCAAACTGATTTTGAAGCTTTCTCGAGTACAGAAGCTCTGCATGAAATAGATATGGATATCAGGAAAAGCCAGGAAACCAGCGGAGTTGCAACAAAAACTAAATAAATTGATAGTTGTGAAGATGAAATCTAATCAGGACTAATGACTTCAAACAAGTATTCTATGACCCAGACCCACATAAAGCATCTAGTAGAAAATACAATGAAATAGACACTTTAAAAGGTATTACCATACGAGGAAGCAACTACAGAGTTAACCCCTATTTCAGTCCATAATAAAGATATAAATGTCGTCACCAAAATTTTCTGAAGAATTTGGACATCAATGAAGGCCATTGATCGAAGAAAGTGACATCGAATTCATTTTCTGAAGAATTTGGACATCAATGAAGGCCATTGATCGAAGAAAGTGACATCGAATTCGCCACTAAAAAACCAACATTAATTTAGTTCCTTAATCCTATGGTATGTACATAATAACAATTTTCATGATGATAGCAATAAGTTGATGGCAAAATTCTTTGAAAGACCAAAGTAACAATACATCCGTCTTCGGAGGACTGGAATATGATTTATAATTATATGCAGAAAGTTAACTGTTCATCCTACTTTGGCCATTTATCCATGATTATTAGAAATTTAGGATAAGTCTATTTCACAGAATATGATTTGTAATCAACTAGAGGTTCTACTTAGACTACTTTATATAAAGAGGTTTAATGGTTGTAAAATAATATAAATAAAAAATTTATAAATAAAAGAAGGGTTTGCAATCCTTCTTTTCGCAAGGTTCTAAGAAACCTAGATACAAGATTTGATGCAACCTAGATACAAAATTTGACGCAACCTAGTTACGTCAACAGAAATTTATATTTATAAATATAAATATAAATGCATATATTTGCAAAGAGACATACTCACATAAATGAACAACAGAGAAAATAACAAGCAACAACTTTGTCGCATCTGTTGTGTATATTTATAAATTATAAATATTATGTTTGCCATTCACATTACAAATGTTTTCATTGGCGCAGTGGTTAAGCCAATTCATGTGCAAAACTGGTCACACAATCAATTCCTGGTGAGCCATATTTTACATTTTCATTTAATGCCACTTACTCTAGGGAAATAATTGCTGCCAAAATAACAAAATACAACGTTTGTTTGGAAGTATTACGAGTATGACCCATAATAAACTTTATAATCTATACTCAACATTAATTTTAGTTCCCTCGGTGAAAGCGGTCGAGCTCCACCTTTGATCCTTCAGAATTTCAGCAAGATGGTTAAGGGGACGAAAAAGTTATTGACGGGAGGTTTGGAACTGTACTCCATTATATGAGATAGAAGTAGATAGGCAAACAGAAATCAATAGGAAAGAATAAACTATATAGTTTAAACAGAATCTGGCTTTACTTCTGATAGCGCATAATCAAGACAACGATCCTTGATTTGATCAGCCAAGACATTACGTGGTCAAAGGAATATGTCGTACAGGATCAAGCATGGAAAACCAGCAATAATAGAGAATATTTATACTGTGGATAATTTCATAGAGAATAAACTTTAAGTCTTCAAACTCTTTCAAAACATTCCAGAAATGATTGCATTGAGTTTATCAGATTTCCTCTCTTTCATTCAAAACTTTAAAAGTAATAAACTGTAACCACTTAAAGGATAAAGGATTTACAGATTTTGGGAGAGCAAGTTGGGAGTTTGGACAGAATATCAAGATCTTTAAATATTCACACTGTACTTTTTATATGGGGCAAGTGATTTCAAGGTAAACCCAAGAACTTGATAATGATATTTTTGTTTTAGTGATGTGAAATTTCTGCAAGACAAAAGTGGCTAACGATATGTATCATGGGAGTTGTTCATGCAAATGTAGCACTGTGGCAGATTTACTCCACATATTATACTTAACTCTTCTAGTTTCATTCCATTTGCCTCAAGTTAGAAAGTTGTGATGAGACTTATCGTAAGTACCCATATTTCATCATCTATGTTTCATATGGTCGGGTTGAATTGAACATCTGAAACAGCAAACACTTTAAAGAATAGCCCAACATGCAACAACCATGGCGAAAAACTATACTCTTCGAGTTCCTTAGGAAGGACTCAAAATTTAATCCAAACATAAATGTAAGCAAATGTATCACTTACTCAAGTTCTTGACGAAGCGCATCAAATAGCTCTCTTTTAGTCTGTTTCTCAGCACCAGGGGTGTTCAGAACTTTACTCTGTTCAGCCATCTTTATAGTAGTACTCTTCAGTTCTTCCTGCAAGAAAAAAAAACACCACAAACTTATCACGATAAACTTTACTGAAATATAAGAACTTGTAAACCAATCACACCATAGTTCAAATTAAATAGAAGAAAATTAAAAGACACATCAAACTAGTATTATTATAATTTATATAAATTTAATTTCAAACTCGGAAAATAGAAGAAATAAAAATAAAATAAAATAAAAAACGGAGGGTAGAAACTACATTGGCTTTGAGCTGGTTGATGATCTTCAATCTGAGGGCATCAATTGTACCGTCGTTCATAAGCGATTCCAACACATCTTCGGGGGTGATTACCGAAGAAGAAGCCATGAGTAATAGAGTAAGTATCGAAGTCTATTCGATTTTGCGCGTAACCGAATAAGTAAAAATACGGAAGAATTTCGATATGGATTGTATCGTTAGATAGAGACAAATGAAGGTTTTGAAAACGCAGTGATTAGCGGTCGTATTGATGGGTGGAGTGTGAGTTTGAGGAAACGGGAAGTTAGTTAGGAAACCCTAATACGGTGAAGGAAGGAAGAAGACGATAGCGGAGGAAAAACAATATGGTCCGTCACACACCTGGCACTCAGCCACTCCAGCCCCCGTCTCATAAATAATTTATGTATTCACTTTTTTTTTTTTTTTAAGAAATAGGTAATGACAATGGTTATTTTGATTTTATATCTTTTTATTTAAAACTCTTAACTAATATACTTTGAGATTTATATACCGCGATATAAATTTCTATATCTCAATTTTTATATATGAAGCTTTGTCAAACGCCAGTACTGGGTAAAAAAAAAACATTCGTAGCATGGAGTTTATGAGTTAGGGTTTGTTTTCTTATCAAATATATTATTATATTTGGTTCTTTATTTTTTAATTAATGTTCCTTTAAATATTTATTAATATTTTAAAAATAAAAACTAAAATTATTAATAATTTTACTAAATTTTTATTACAAACTTTAAAAGAGCTCAAAATTAAATTTGTCTTAAGTTTTCATATATCTTTGCTGATATTGTTATAATGAGGTTTATTGTTGTTGTGCAAAAATTATATTTCATTGTATAATCACAATTTATTATTAGTTAATAAGATGAGTTGAGTACAATTCTTCCAAATCCAAATTATATGTATAATAATTACATATTCAATTTAAATATCTTAATTTTTAAAAAATAAATTTTTAATTTTTATGAATATACTATATTTTGTTTTTAGTTATTAAATTTTATTTTGAACAATAATTTAAAAAAAATTTATAGATATTTTAGAATAAAAAATTATTTTTTAATTAATATAATTAATTTTGTGTAATATTTATTTTCAATTGATAATTAATTTAATATTTGTTGACATATTATTAGTTTTAGATAATATTTATTATTTTTAAATTTAAAAATATTAAAGTATGAGATCTTTTTATTAAATAAAAATTTATTTATTTATTATTAGAGATCTAAAACACTTGTTTGAGTAGCGTTACTCTTGAGATAGCCACATGCCTATGTAGTTTACTTAAAAGTAGACAAATAATATCAAAACTTTTCTTTTACAAGAATTATATTAAGACTTTAGTTCATCGACTACAGACTGAAATATATTAACACTTTAGTTCATTGAATTATACTAAGACTTTAGTTCACGTGACAATGAATGAGTAATTTACATCGGAACGAAGGGTGAGAAAATAAAGATAGAAAAGGAGATATTTTAAGGCTTAGATCCTTTTAAAAATAATCTCTTATTTCCGCTCTTAAATAATTTATGTTCAATTTTGAAGTGTATTTTTTTTGTTTTCTTTTTCTAAGAATAAGAAATTAAATAAATATTTAAGAAAGAACATGAGGAAAAGACACTCATGTACAATAATCGCGTACAAAAATACTTGGAAAAAAAATGAAGAAATTCTTCCATGCTACTGACATTCATATTATGAGGGTGTGAAAATGATGTTTGGTGGGTGTAGGTAGCAAGCCACAAAGTAGTACTGAAGGGGTAAATAAGCTTGGTCCAGTCATAAACCCGTGCAAGGTGCCACCCATCGTCCCCGCCGCCGTAGCCATGATACCGTCACGCCAAGCCAAACAATCACATCTTCCCGAAACTACCTCCACCGTCGCGGAGAACTACCCAGTACCATTATCCCCTCAACTCCCAGCAATCTCAAAAGAAATCGAACTAAACAGAGCCGAAATCGCTTCAACAAACTCACAACTCTTCTCTCTCTCTAAAACCCACATTATATACGAAGATGAATGGCTCCTCGCAGTTAACAAACCCAACGGAATCTACTGCGACAGCGTCCTTACCTCTCTTCAATCACAGCAAACCCCACCTTCAGAGCTTCATCTTGCTAATCGACTCGATCGCGACACAAGTGGCATTATGATAATTACAAAATTACACAAAGTTGCTTCCAAGCTTGTCAAAGCCTTCACCGATCACAAAGTTCATAAAACCTACATCGCTCTCTGCACCGGTTCTATTCCTAATTGGGAAACGATAACCGTTAGATCCGGTCATGGTAGGTCGAAATTCGGCGCGTGGAGAGTTTACGCTTTTTCCGATTCCGGTCGCGTGTTACCGGGTGGATCGGTTGTTCGTTCCATGGAAACTTCGTTTGAGGTGCTATCCGTTAACGGTAAGGGAAGTTTTAGGGATGTTTCTGAGTCGGGGTTTGAAGGGAGTAGTAGTTTGGTAGTTGAAGAAAAAGCGGTGAAATTGGACGGTGGTGATGATGGGAATGAGAATCATCACGAGATAGTGGTGAGAGCGTATCCTAGGAGTGGAAGAACGCATCAAATTCGATTGCATTGTCAATATTTAGGGATTTCAATAATAGGTGATGTGAAATATGAGGGTGTTTATGAATGGAAAGGTGAGATTCATCATAGTCATCATCTTCATGCGGAAACGTTGTCATTTGATCACCCTGTTACTGGTATTCACCTTATGCTGCGTGCACCCCTCCCACAATGGGTGAACCAGGCGCTGCAACGTTAACACATTCCAAATCCGTTGTAACCTTCATGTTATCTTTCATTTTCACTTTGATTGTAATTACATAATAGCTCTGGTATTGAAAATTTATTTATTTACTGTTAGTTAGTGGTGCTTTTAATTTTGGGAAGCCGATGCTTGTATTTTTATCAGTGACCATATTAATTAGGGAAGCTGAATTCATTTATACAAGGTGGATTGAAAAACAATCCGAATTGAAGAGACTAGTATCTTACTCTTTAATCATAACTTAACTGCTAGTTGTTCTTATTGTCAGTATATATCTGTCAAGATCAAATTAGTTGAAAACAACCAGTTTTGTATCCCCTCTTGTTATTCTGCCTTTTCTATAACACATTTTCAACTGTGGCATATTGAAATAGGGATTTTGAGTGAAAGCTCTTACTCAATCTGATACATGTGGCTGCATTAATTGGAATTGTGTTTTCTTTGCTTCAATGGCTTTTAGTTTTGAGGGTCGGGTTGTTTGCTTTTAATCATACTGATTAATAAGAGATTCAAGATCAGAGAATGGTGTTTAGGGTCTTGAAGTTAGCATTAACTTTGCTTAAATTCAGCATGCCAATTCCGTTGGGAATTTCCTCCGGCTTCCCATTTTTTAAGTTTATGATTGAATTTAGCTATGGTACTAGCAAAGTAATTCGTAGCTGTTAACCGAGTAAGTATAGGTAGGTTACGTTAGAGTAATTGGTGCAATAATTTTCCTCTTGAAAGGCTTTAGTATCAAAAGTGAACCTTGCATTAATATAAGGCAGTCTTTATAAAATGTAAACCAGCACATGCTAATGCTACCTTTAGTACTGTGTTGCCTTCTTGTTTGGGGCTCTAACCTCTGTCCTCTTTGGTTTTCTTGGGATCAAGATAGCAGCAACCTACGGCAATGTTAGACCAAATCTTAATGCCATGAAGGGAAAAAGAAAGGCTTTTGTTGTTGCTTTTCACTCTTGTGCACTGCAAATGGCCTGTTGATTGGTGCTTAGATGGGAAGCAGAAAAGGCATCAAAACAGTGAACTCCCATTGAGGAACTCTATCAGAAAATCATTGTGTTGTCTTTTTAGCCCGTCATTGCGTTTAGAATTGACTATTGTCCATTGTGTTGGTGCCTATAGGCAGGTACCTGGTATTACCGTTCTTGCGGTATCATTGTTTTTTATCTCAAAGTATCCTAGTATATTTCCTTCATGTCTTTCTTTCTGGAGTTTGAGCTTCTTAACAATAGATATTTGGTAAATATTATTTGAGACATGCTTATCATCAACATATTTAATTTTTGTGGCATATTGAAAGTTGGCTTTCTATGCATGTTTCATGATTCTATAAGAACCAACATTAGTAGAAACAATAGTTACTACCAACATAAACATATATATATATATATAATCAAAGTACGTCTCCCAGTAACGTCAATCTTGTCTTTACATAAAAAATTGTTTCTCAATATTAAATGGGGTTTATGATCGTATAAATGAAAAATTGATCATTTTATGCAAATTGTCCATGAACTACGAAAAAAACTAAAATAAAGAGCTTCCAAAAGAAAAAGGAAGTTTGTTACGACTAATGACTCTTACAAACCACAATAACGTTTACAAACACTTATTTCATAAACAACACATAGGAGTAGAGCCGTCAAAAAAATCCTCAAACTATAAGGTTCTTTTATTTATTTATTTTTATTATTAGATCCCCTATTAAAATAATTTTTTAAGGGGCTTTTTCATTTCGACACATTATTTTATGGGGTCTAAGGGAGGGGGCTCTAAGAGCCCATAGGCCCCCAATATTTTGTTAATTTTAAGATTTTTTTATCGAAAAAAAAAATCATAAATTTTTTATCCAAAAAAAGTCGAACATTTTTTATCGAAAAAAATTAGAAACTTTTTATCGAAAAAAATCGGACATTTTTTATCGAAAAAAAATTATAAATTTTTTGTCGAAAAAAGTCAGAAATTTTTTATCAAAAAAAAAATCGAATATTTTTTATCGAAAAAAAAGTAAATCGATTTTTTTTTTTTTAAAAGTGAGCCTATGAACTCCTAGGCTCCCAAATTTTTAGGAGATTTTTAGTTTAAGGGCCTTATTTTTAAGGGTCTTTTAATTTATTAATTTTTTTGGACCCTTCAAAATGTGAACTAGGGCTAATAATTAGAGAGACTTATCAAATTAACAGCTATATCTGGGAGAAAAGAATTGAATAATTTTTTTTTTGAAGAATAGAAGAAAGATTTCAATCAGAAAAAAAAAGAATACAATAAATTTTGTTTAAGTTTTGTCTTTTTGAACTTTGGAGCTATGATGCTAGACATCCAAATTTGTGGGGTAAGTTTGACAAAAATATTTTTTTTAAAACTACATATAATATACTGAATTAATCACATAATAAAAATTTTGAATGAATGAAAAAATTGTTTCCATAAAACAACAAAAATACTAAACTCAAAATGACAATTTTAGCAGCCAAATGTGACATGCCAGCGAAAATTTATTGAAAAATCAATTCATATTCTAATTACCAATTCAAATGTCCATTCATTATATTTGCCTTTTATTTCCTTATATTTCCTATTCATATCATGATTATTAATTCCAATTTTCATTTATTATATTTCTTTTTAAGTTTTTAGAAATTCATTAATTTTGTTATAATAATAATTATAATTATTTCCAATTATTTATATAATTCAATTTATTAATTTGACTACATTTAATGAATTTTGTTGACATCCATTTTATTATTATTTGTTGACTGGAAAAAAAATAATTAATAATTTGATAATTTATTATTTTATTTTTTTCACGAGCATCTAATGGGATATTATGAGGAGGTCTATAGTGCAAAGACTAGTTAATAAGTATCTTTTTAGATTTATTATTGATGGAATATATCTGAACTATTTATAATATAGATATAGATAATAAATTAAAATAATCGATACATTTTTAATTTCTTAGCAGAAAACTAATTTGTTTTTTCAAAGTCAAATTTTATGTTATTCTTTCTAAAGTAAAAGACTGCAGCTTAACATTTGTTTTAGGGTGTGATTGGAACACGAGAAAAATAAACGAGAGACGAAGATGATGAATGAAAATATGGAGAAGTGTGTATTTTTTCTTTTTTATTGAAAGAGGAAAGTATTTAAGGCAATAAAGAAAACTGCATGGGACCCACTTTATTTTTTATCTCTTATTAACAACAAAGAAAAATGAGATGAAAGAACATCACTATTACTTGTTTTTCTTTTTTGCCCTTTTGTTTTAGCTGTATGTGGGATAATTTTTTTTTAATTATTATTATTATTATTATTATTATTATTATTATTAATTCAAATAAAATAATAACTGCATCAATATTTAAATGCGATTAATTTGTTTAAATTTAAGAATTAATTACTAAAGTAATAATAAAATTAATTTAGTTAATAAAAAAATAAAATGATAATGAAAATGATAATTAAATTGTAATTTAAATGAAAATTATATTAATTTTTATAATTTTATTCTTTTAAATTTAAGTATATTTCTATTTTTTTATATTTCTTTTCTTTTTCTTTTAAACCAAATAATATATTAAAACTACTTTATTTATCACATATTTTTTATCTGTTTATCTTTTTTTATGTTTTTTTTCTTTTAAATCTGTATTTCTTTTCAATTTTTTCTCGGAACCAAAAACACCTTTAAAGTTCGGTATATGTTAGGAGTGCAAGACAAATGTCTTATCTTATCTTCCCATATATTTTTTTCACCTATTTTATTTTTCACTTTCTCTCAATAACATCCATAAAATTTAAAATTTTAGTCTTTTATGTAATTTTTTATTAAAAAATTATGACTGGTCTCAATAAAGTGTAAAAAAAATTGATATTACAATTGATAGAGTTCAATAAAGTGTAAGAAAAAATGATATTAAAATTGATAGAATAAAAAGATCAGTTATAACTAAGTGTGTGAGATGCAATTTATATACTTTTGTTGTTACAAAAGCGATAACAATTTACATAGTGGTTACAAAATAGCTTTATAACCAATTAAAAACTAATAATAGTTACTTGTACCTAAGATATCCCAAATAGATATCTCCCAAAAATATTATCACATTGATTACTTTTTAATTCAATTTTTTAATTAATATTATATACATTTGAATGCACCGATAATAATAATTTTTTTGTCTTAACTTAAAAATGATATTTTAAATAAAAGTATTATTATCTTATTAATTAACTATATACTATAAAATAGTCCATTGAATTAGTGTGAGAAAGAGATATTACTTCATAGAACACTCAAATCATAAATAATTTGGCCCACTAAAATGACTCATAGATTATGTGGTAGCAACTCTTATTGGTTGGATAGGAACAACCTTTGGGCTTTCCTTAAGGCTATCCACCTCTTTGAGGTCGGATCTATAACCCAAATTTCTCTATTTTTTATAAAATAAAATTACTGTCGTCGGTATTCTCCGATACTTTAACCATGGAATTGTGTTCTTTTTCCTTCGGCTTTATATTATTCTTAAATTCATAGTTGCTATAAACAAAAATTAAATTAATAGTTTATTTTTATTATTAACACTTCATATTGCTTTAGAGCCAAATGTTCACATTGTTTTTTTCTCAAAGGTTTGCTTTGTTAGAATAAGATATATCCCTTTTTTGTAATTTTTTCTAAACTCTGAAAAATTGGAATGTGGGTTAGACCACTAGTTGGTCAATGGTGTCATCAACGACGAACCTATGCATAACAGTATAGGGGTATGGCCCTTCCAAACATTTTAGATTTTCTTTCTTCAGTAATAAATATAAATTAGTGCTGTGATTTTTCATTTGTTTAATTCAGATCCTACACGTAAAAAAGAGAGAGAGAGAGAGTACAATAGGACGAATAGATTGAAGAAGACCGGTTCTTTAAATTATAAATGTCCGACTTGTAAAAATAAATTGATATTTCTTTCTCACGATTTTTATTTTACTCTACTCATATATAATAGTAATTATTTCACGACCAGCATTACAAAACTAATTAATTACTTTATGCTATTCGAGTAACTGATGGTTTGTCTATAGTAAAATATAAGAAAATATAAAATGTACAAAATTTAAGAATATTAGTAAACATCATTTAAGATTTTTATATAATATATAAGTCATTATATATAATTTGTAAACTATTATTTCTCTTCATTTAATTTTTCTGATGGTCGTTTATTTCATGAGAATTTCAATAAAAGGGTATTTAGGAAGTGATAATATTGACCGAGGAGGAATCAAATGATAAAGATGTAACATTTGTGTAAATACTACACCATCCAATAATAACTATATATAGTATATTTATTTAAATTTTGTTTATATTTTACTCAATTAAATATATATTTTTCTTATATTTCAGTCTAAATAGAGTATACATTATGGTAGATAATTAAGTTATTATTTATGATGAAAATTTAAAACAAGTTTAGGGACACAAATTATCTTTTTAAATGATTATTGACATATTTAATAATATTATCTTTTTAATTAAATTTAAGTATATTTACGGTCCCTCTTATTCCTAAATCCTAGGTATGCTAATGAGTATCATGCCAAATATTTTGTATTGTAAATAAGAGTATAAGAGAAAGAGAGAGTTGAGACAATAAAAAAAAATAGATATATTTAATTTAAATTTTATATTAAAGTGTTACATTTATTTTTGTTGACTCAATTTTCTATTATATATAAAACTTGAGGTAGTAGTATTTTTACAATAATGATAGTTGATGGATCCTAAGCACTTTCAGGAGGAACGAGCCCTAAACTTAAAGGCACCAAACTTTTTCTTTTTATTTCTCTTATTATTTTCCTCTCTCATTATATTATATTATTTTTCCTTCATCACTTATCCCTCCTTACTCACAAAATCAACTGATGCAATCACTATAACACAACATCAGATGAATTAACTTCAGTTGAAGGTAGACGGAAGGGATGGTGTGAGAGCAATTTTTTGTAATTTATATGTTTGGTTCATTTTTTAGAAGGATAAGAGGAGGTGAGCATAATTTCTCTTGAATCTATTTTTGCTACACAAAATTAGGAGATTCAGATTAAAAACTTGTAAATGATCCAAATTTCTTTTATTTCATTTGAACCAAACATATTTTTAATTAAAGTATGAAAAGTGCTAACACACACATATGTTAATAAACTAAATATGTAGAAAAAAAAATCTTGAAATTTGTGTGATCACTCAAAACTTTGAAAATGATTATTTTTTAATAAAAAATTACTATTCTTTTATTCTTGAAACACGTATTAGCATGATACTTAAAAATATATCACCAGTAAGACGGTAAGACGCACTGTTATAACAATTTTTGTTTATAGTATGTGTGTGTTCATTTGCAACTTTGTTTCAGTATTATAAAATATATTTGATGTGTGTTTCACACAATGCTTTTCTATATTTTTATGTATATATTTTGAATATATAACTTGTTAGAAAAATAAGTAAATGTTACAAAATTTTATGTGGTTATTTATAAAAATTAAGATATGTGATAGATAATAGATATATAATACATAAATGTAGTAAGATTCAAATTCACAATTAATTTATATCAAAAATATATATAATATAGAGTTAAATAAATTTTTCGTCCATATAAAATTTTAAAATTCTATTTTTAATCATGTAGCAAAAATCACATTTTCTAACCCCTATAAAATTATTATTCAAAAAATTATAGTACTCAATATTTTTTGAATAACCACAAGTTGTTGATTTTCATGTCCATCTTTTAAGAATTTTTATCTTAAAAATGTTACGTTAAAAAATTCAACAAAACTTTTTTAGCAAATTATAGTTGATGGCCCTCAAGCACTTTGAGGAGGGGCGAGTCCTAAACTTAAAGACACCTATCTTTTTTTTTTCTATTTCTTTCATTATTTTCCTGTTTTATTATCAACAATATGATTTATCTTTTCATCAATTTTCTCTCCTCACTTACAAATCCGATGATGCATTCCACTACAACACAACATATGAATCAAATTCAGTTGAAGGTAGATAGGCCGGGAGGGTATATATGAGGGGGAAATTTTGTAACTTATATATATGTTTGGTTCTTTTTTTATAAGAACAAGAGGAGGTGAACATAATTTCTCTTGAAATTATCTTTGCTAATCAAAATTCGGAGATTCTGTCATCGAGTTAATTAAACAACTTGTAAATGATTCAAAATTTCTTTCATTCTATTTGTAAATGATGAAGTTATAAGTTTTTCGATACATATTTGTTTTTACACACCGTAAATAATAATTAATATATCATAAATATTTTTAAATAATAATACACTATAAATAATTAATATATCATAAATAATACATCATAAATAATTAATATACAATGATAATTAATAATTAATATACCATAAATAATAATTAATGCATTATAAGTAATTAAGGACTCATAGATCAACTCACCCTCACCCTCGTGTATATGAGATGTTGTCCAAGTCTTTCCTTAGAAGTATCCAAAGACGATTAAAATTCAAAAATATTATTCTTCATACAACTTTGTCGTCTCTACCTCTAACCTATTTATTGAGAAAAAAAAATAGTTAAAATCAAATGAATTAAATTAATAATAATATAATAAAAATTAAAACAACACAACTATTTTAAAAAATATTTAAAAATAAAATCAAACAACTACTGAAAAACTTGTGGATGAAGTTTTTCGGTAACTTCCAAAAATGTCGTTGAAGTTTTTTGATAGTGTAATTTTTTTGAAAAACTTGAAATAAGTTTCCCGGTAGTTCTAGAAAACTTCAAAAATAATTTCTAGAAGTAATGTTCTATACTGTAAAACTTGAAGTTGAAGTTGTGTAAGGAAAAATTTAAAAAAAATAAAAAAATAAAAAAATAAAA
Organism: Cicer judaicum; assembly: GCA_037974835.1. NCBI lineage: Eukaryota > Viridiplantae > Streptophyta > Magnoliopsida > Fabales > Fabaceae > Cicer > Cicer judaicum. Next base: position 25,204,729 of record JBBPBS010000968.1, read on the forward strand.
GAATTTTTTGACACTCATTTATGTGTTTTGCAAATGTTGAAATGAAAAAAATTGTCATTTTTAGTATATATATATATATATATACACCGATATTTTGCTCTTTACCTTTATATTTATATTTTGGGACTACATAAAAAAAATACGGAGTGCATCTTAAAATTTTCTTAAAATTAAAAAAAAATATCAAATTTATTTAAAAAGTATGTAAAATTGCACTATGCAAGCAACAAACATTAAAAGAGTCGATAAATCTTTTAAGATTCATTGTTTGCATTGTTTATACTATAGATCAAATAACTTATTTAATATCAAAACTTGAATAATATAATACATATGAGGAGATGTTTAGTATTGAAAAACTTAAATCAATTATCCGATAATGAACATCTTAAAAACTTATTTAAAACACGCTAGTTTTCACAATATCGATGATAAAATTATAATTGAAAAATAAAAAATTATCATAAATATTTTAATAACTGAATGAAAATTAAAATTTATAATTTTAAATTATTTGATAACATTAATTGTTATCAAAATATATAGATTATTTATAGAATAATATAAGTCATCGTTATTATCGTTGCATTTGTTGATATAAATTACTCTAAATTAAAATTATTAAAATCTTAATTAATTATGATCTATTATGTTATAAAATAGATTAAATAGTGTTATTTTAATTTTTATTACAAATGATATTTCATAAAATATTTTAATTAGAATAAATAGATTATTAACTTTTTTTGTTAAAAAAAAAAATACTTAATAATTCTAGGATGATAAGTCTTCAAAATAAAGTAAAAAACCGACCCTGATGATAGTGTATGTCTTTTGTAACCTTTTATTTTTTAAAAGGTTGATAAAGTTAGCATATATATATATATATATATATACTTTGAATCCAACCTTATACTAAAATGTGAGTTTGCGTGTGTGGGAGAGAAGCAACAAGTGTTAGATGTTGTTTCACTCAAGCTCTTACCTACTTCTCTTATCTTAGAAAGACAAACATTTTAGTAAAACTCTTAGCTGAATTTTTTTTTTCTTTAAGGTAAGAAACTCAATAAAAGGAGCTTAAAAAAGTGTTAACTTTTAAGAACTTTTGTGTGATTTTATAGGTTCGCTATTTAGTGAAAATATTTATTATTTTTTAAAATTTGTTGTAAATTTAATTTTTGAGAAGGAAGTAAATTAAAATTAAAGTCGATGAATGTTTGTGTTTTTTTAGAATAATAAATATATTAAAAAAGAGTTTTTGTTATTTTCAGATATAAATCACTTATAGTTAATATTTTATATTCTCTTCATTACAATAATTCATTTTAAGAGTCTTACAAATTACTATTTTATGTTAATAAATTAAACTAAGTTAT
>JBBPBS010000968.1:25206405-25277876 GCA_037974835.1 Cicer judaicum
TATAGAATTATTATAATTTGACATCTTGATATCAAACTTAATATTATAACATATTTGATAACTTTTAAGTGTATATTTGTATTATAAAATTAATAGTTAAATTAAAAATTATTATCACATATAACATATTTATAAAATTTAATATCAATTATAAATTATTTTATATATATAGCCATTCATAATCAAAATTCTCATTGTTATATATATATATATTTAAATAATCATTTAAAAATTGACTAAATATAGGTACTTAGGTATATAAACAATTTTGTGATTTTTTATGATTATATATTAATTACATATATCGTTATTATATAAATAATTTTATGTTTATTGTAATGTAAGATGTTTTTAATATTTTATACATTTTACTTTCACTAAATACTATTATTTATAATATTTACAAATTGATTTAGAAGATATTTATTTTGTCATATATTAAGTTTTAATATTTGTTATTTTTTACATTTAAATTAGAGCTAAAATATGGGAATGACAATTAAAATTGTCTGGAAACAAACCGTGTATAACATTTTTTTCAAATGTTGATATGAAAATAAACACTAAAATAAATGTATATAATACAAGAATATAAATCTTAAAAAAAAAATTATTTAATATCACTTTTATAAAATTAGATATGCATTAAAAAAAAATCAAAATCATTTAATAACACTTTTATAGAATTGGATATGTATTTCCGTTAGAGAGCAGATGATAACTATAATGCGAATACAAAGCCCGATGGCTAAAATGTAGATACTGAACCTTTCAGCTTAGGTGTACGATTCCTATAGTCACGGTAATTACCAATAACAGTATGCCACACATTATCAATGACAATCTTCACCTACGTGGCATTCATATATTGGTTAGAATCCGCCACCTCAGCTCCACATAGGCAGAGTCGACGCAAATTTCCAAATTTACCCAATGCACCGAAAGAAACAAAGCAAGAAGGAGCCTATATAGAACCAGAAGCTCAGTCAAATTTGCAAGTAGCTCTCTCACTCATTTCTCTTTCTATCTCAGCGAATCCATTCCCCTAAACAACAATGGCGATTAGGGTATGCCACCCTAACCTCCGCTCTCTCATTTTTCTCTCCCTTCTCGCCATCGCATCAGCTAAAGTATTCTTCGAAGAACGCTTCGATGGTATCCATCACTCTATATTTCACTCTATATTTCTATTGATCTTTTTCATTTTCATTTTCTAGATTGTGAGCTTGAACTTTGTGTTTGTAGTGTAAAGGATTTTCAATTTTGTGCATTGTTGTGAGTTGAATTTTGTATTAATTGTTTACGATCCATGATTTTATAATGTGTTTTGAGTCCCGATCTGTAAGTTTAGATAGATTGATTTTGTAATTTTAAGGTCCGGCATGAATTGTCATTTTCTGGAGTAGATCTGTGGATGTGTGTACTGATTTTGTTTTAGAAATTAAATTGGAAAAATTATAGTAGTGCACTGAGATCCTCCGATGTATTTTTTGTTTTTTTGGTTAAATTCACCCATGTTATTGGGAATTGATTAAACAGCTGTCACAGTTGTTAACTGTATTTTAATTTTCATTTTGTTGAAGATATCTCTAAAATGAAATATATCTCATTTTTTAAGACATTAATAGAATAATGGCAGTGTATGTAAGGTGATATTACTGCTTAAACATGCTGCTGGTAGTAGTTACTCTTTTTTTTTTTGGCAAAAATGCTGAGCTTTTTATAAAATTTGAACGTTTTTATCCGTTCCGTTTGATGATAGACTGTATACATTACTACACGAACGGTAGCATTTTTATTTTAGGGCTAGTCTATATTCACGATTAATCAGTAAAATACGCATGTTTTTATCTTAAATCGGTATTTTTCTTTTTACTAACTGATGTGCTGGTACATTTCGGTGAATGCTGAAGATGGATGGGAAAATCGTTGGGTAAAATCTGAATGGAAGAAAGATGAGAACTTGGCTGGGGAATGGAACTACACCTCTGGTCAATGGAATGGAGACGCTACTGACAAAGGTAAACTAAATTGCTTCGTTGAATGATCTTATATTATTGTTGGTGATGTTTGCTTTTAATTTAAAAGTGATATTAAGGTTGGTTTTGTTGAATGTTTGATATCTCCTCAGGTATTCAAACAAGTGAGGATTACAGATTCTACGCTATTTCTGCCAAGTTCCCTGAATTTAGCAACAAGGATAACACACTAGTCTTCCAATTTTCTGTTAAGCATGAACAAAAGCTTGACTGTGGTGGTGGTTACATGAAGTTGCTTAGTGGTGATGTTGATCAGAAGAAATTTGGCGGTGATACTCCTTACAGGTGATTTATAATAACCCCTTTTGGTTAGTTTCTTATTCAACCATAATGACGTCTTGGTGGATATATGGGAAAATAACTGATGTTCTTATACTTGTTGATATTTTGCAGTATCATGTTTGGTCCAGATATCTGTGGTTACAGTACCAAGAAAGTGCATGCTATCCTAACCTACAATGACACAAACCAGTTGATAAAGAAGGATGTTCCATGTGAGACTGACCAACTTACTCATGTTTACACATTTATCATCCGTCCAGATGCAACATACAGCATCCTAATTGATAATGTGGAGAAGCAAACCGGTAGTCTATACACTGACTGGAATCTTCTTCCTCCAAAGAAAATCAAGGATCCCGAGGCCAAAAAAGTACTTTTTCCGCTTTATAGCTTAATTGCCAGTTTCGTTTAGTTCTCTGTATTCATAATTTAATCATAACTTATATACTCACAGCCAGATGATTGGGATGATAAAGAGTTTATTCCTGACCCTGAGGATAAGAAACCCGAGGTAATGCCTTTTTCTAAAAGCCTGTTATCTTTTTATGAGTTTTCCATATAGTATGCTGTGTATTTCATATTGACTGTGATATCCTGTATTTGCAGGGTTACGATGACATCCAAAAAGAGATCCCAGACCCTGATGCCAAAAAGGTTTGTTGTTTCCCATTGCTGTATTCATTCATCTCTCATTGTATTGTGGTTAGTGGTTACTGATTAGACTGATCGTTGCTGTAGCCTGAAGATTGGGATGATGAGGAAGATGGTGAGTGGACTGCACCTACCATTGCTAACCCAGAGTACAAGGGCCCATGGAAGCCAAAGGTTTGTGTGGAAACATTAAATCTATGGCATATATTGCAATATGTTTAGGAATGTATTTGTTTACTAACTTTGTGTACTATGCCTCACAGAAAATTAAGAACCCCAACTACAGTGGAAAGTGGAAGGCACCATTGATCGACAACCCAGGTTCAATTTTTATTTTTGTTTTCACAGTAGATGTATTTATGTAATTGCTTTTGTATTATGAAATATATATTTAACATTTGAAATATGTTTACCAGAATTCAAGGACGACCCCGAGATCTATGTTTTCCCTAAGTTGAATTATGTTGGTATTGAATTGTGGCAGGTAAAGTTTCTGTTATGTTTACTTTACTTACTTCATTTGAGTCTTTTGGATCCGAATTCTGACCAGCAAGCTACTGAACATGGCAGGTGAAATCTGGTACCTTGTTTGACAATGTCGTTATTACTGATGATCCCGAATATGCTAAGCAACTGGCTGAAGAAACATGGGGCAAGCAGAAGGATGTAAGTTATTTCTATTCACTCATTTTTTTTTTACTTTTAGGTATAATGCTGAATGGATGCTGATCTCTATGGTGAAAATATATTTTTGCAGGCTGAGAAGGCAGCATTTGAAGAGGCTGAGAAGAAGAAAGAAGAAGAGGTAGATTTTGATTCTTAAAGCACATTTGAAACGTATCATGTTCTAATTTTATTAATCAACTCTTCTGTGACACCTCCCTTGCCTTGTACCCTTTTTACCAGGAATCAAAGGACGACCCAGTTGACTCTGATGTAAGTAGATTTATAGTTTCATAAAATTTTGGTCCATCATCAGTTACACAAATTCTGATGATGTTGATATGCTTGTGTATAGGCCGAAGAGGATGACGAAGATGCCGATGAAGCCAGCAACGACGCCGATGCCGAATCAAAGACAGAAGCTGGCGAAGACAGTGATGAAACCAACAAAGAGGATGTACATGTAGGTTTTATTTATCCCTCTCCTCATATTTACTTAAATCAAGCTTGATAACAATGTATTTAACAATTCTTTCCCCGTCTTTTTGTTTGCAGGATGAGCTCTAGAGAGTTTGCGGAGTGAGCTAAAGTTTTATTCCGAGTGGAAGTTATATCTTTTTTAGCTATGTAGAATTTTTCTCTTAGATAATGAAAGTGTTGAAAACTGCAAGCAAAAACTTGAGTTTTTTGCTTCACCATTAAGACTATTTCAGCTGATTAGAACAAACAACAATGTTTCATTTGAATTTATCTTTTTCATCTTTTTGATAGTTTTCTGATTATGAAGCTGTGCCTCAATCTTAATAGCTAGTGGATTTTCTTTTCAAATCACCTGCCTCTGAAAGTTCCAAAAAATAATTAAGTAACGGTGGAAAAAAATTGAGGCATAAAATGTGAAAATGTGTTTTTTTTTCGACAGTAAGGAGGCATAAAATATCTGAACAAATTAATTCTACTTTCACGTATTCAATCAATACTAAACAAATAATTGCGAACCAAAAGTTTTTCTTCTGTCTAATCGGAACATATTGCAAAACCAAACTGGTTGACTAAGAAATAACGGTGAATAAGATTCTAATTAAAATTAATAATAACGATAGCTTTACATGATAATGATATCTTCACTAAATTAAATATAATAAACATATATATTCCATTTCTTTCTTTGATAAGAAAAAACAAATAAATTATAAAAAGATATTCAAATAGTAATATTAATTCCCAAAGTTTTGCTTAATTACATGAACAACAATATCAAACAAGAGTTTGTATTCCATGTTTAATAAAATGGTTAATTTTAAACAGATAATTAGAATTACAAAAAGAAAAATAATCCAGAATATTTAAAAGCATTTACAAACAAAACTGAAATGTCTACCTTCATATTTACTTTCTTTATCACATATATTCAATCAAAAGCATAATTTTGTTGTCATACAAGTCTAGTTAATGAATTATTTTTTCTTCTACAGAATTTATGAAATATTTTAAAATTAGAACAATAAATGATATACGGTATCCAAAGGTTCCTTTATTTTTTATTTTTTTATCAATATCCAGAGGTTTCTTGGTTGCTATGTTGGAAGTGAGCATTTTTTTTAACAATAGAAGTGAACAAAGTAAATTGTGCAACTCTATAGTCGTGTCTTTTAAGTTTGTTTTACATAACTCTAAGAAATTATTTTTATTAATAAGTTAATTTCAAATATAAAGTTATATTTATTAATCCACTCTGTCATTTACTTTTTTTTTGTTCTTACTATTTCTTTATTTCTAGTATAAAGTAAAAAAAATAAGTGATAAAATAGAGATACAACTGTCAACAAATTTATTAATGTAAATATGAAATTCCGAAAAAATATTTTTTAAAAAAACCCAACCCTTAAAAAGAAAGGGACAAAAAAAAAAAGAGAAAGTGACAATTTCCTATCTTTATTTATTTATTTTCACTTGACTAAGACTTCATAGCTATTTAATATACATTGAGAAATAAAATTCGTTGAATATGTACAATAATAAAAATAAAAATGATACAAATTCCAAATAAAAAAACATGAAAGAATGGGATCAACTATTATAAAACTTTAGAATAAAACTAACTAAGATCCAACTATACATATAATTATAAATAAACACACCACTTTAGCCTTTAACGTCAATTCAATATTTCAAAAGATAAGAAGGAACAAAACAAGCACAACGCAACAGAAAAGAAGTATTTTTTATTTTTTTTTACAGAAAAAACAAAAGAAGCAAATATCATTCATTATATATTGTCTTCAACAGCGGTTGATTTTGGTTTCTTCACTATCAAAACAGGGCACTTCACATTCTGTGCGCAGTGATTGCTCACGCTTCCAAGGAAAGCCCTGCCATTCACCAATATCCAAATCCAAATTAACATTAGTAGTATATTTCACATATAACTTTTGTACATTACAAAAATAAATACTACGATTCACAAATAGAGCTTGATTTAATTAAGGAAATTACATATTGAATTACATGGATTCTGGATCATTAACTCACCTCTTGATGACACCATAGCCGTGACTTCCCATGACCAAAATATCAACACCAAATTTTTGAACCGCATGACATATCACGTCCCTGGGATCGCCATTCTCTATCTTCGTCTCCACCTAATTACCATACACATTAATTGTTAATTAATTAATTAACTATAGAAAATAAAATAGAGTTGACATATATATATCGAGTAATAATTGATTAATATGTTAAGTACATTTTGGAGGTCTTTACAAACTCTCTTGGCTTTCTCCAAGACGCAATCGGCAACTTGTTGGCTATACTTCTCCATGGTTGCAGTTATGTCAGATGAAAAAAGGTATCCTGAAACATAATACACAAATTAATAATTAACAGAGTTAATATAATTATAAGATTAAGATAACATGATTAATTAAACGAACCTGTGCCATCAAAGGCCGAATAAACGGCACGAGGGGGCTTAACATAGAAGAGGATAAGATGGTCTTTTGAATTTTGGAAAATTAAATTCTTTAGACACCACGATAAAGCGTACATGCTTTCATCCCCTTCATCGATTGCTACCATGATTCTTCGTCCGTTTTCTGTCACGCCAGCCATTTCCCACACTGCTTAGAAATATTGAGCAAGAAAATAGATTAGTTTGTGGAACTGCAAACTTAATATATAGTATGTGTCTCAAACTATGATCGGTCGAATAGGTGAATAATGAGAATAAATATATAGTTTATTAATATAGCTTAGCCTGAGGGGACATATATAGAGTAAGCACCTAGTTTATTTGTGAATGGATAATCATTTGTTGATGGAATCTATTGGCGGTTTCAGGGTTTGGGTTCTCTGGTTTTCGGTATTTCAACACAGTGGGCCTTTTGAGATTAACTTGAAAACTTTACTGTTGAATAATAAATAATAAATAATAAATAGATGATTATTAAAATAAATAAATGAAAAGTAAAATTGAAGGCAACTGTGGTAGGCAATTATGTGATTGACAACTGGTTCTATGTGACTTGCCAGATTCAGCCACCACTCATCCTCGGTTTCTTTCTGCTTTCAATTTTACGAACAAGCCCACAGAATCCTATTCTCAGTTTATTTACTACTTACTATATGAGGTTGTTATCCGAACTGGATCAAGGAAGATGACCGGTTTCATCCGGCAACCAACACTTCACTTCATGATTCTTAGGTGAGGATAATATCATTAAACAAATTTCATACTTAAAAAGTCATTTATCTAGGTTTATCTATTTTCGAAAGATTGAATCGAATGATTAAAAAAAAATGTTATCTTTTATTTAATTTTTCTGACTTTAGTTTTTTTTTTTACTAATTAAATTAATTTGAAAGACTAAAATTGATTTGTTAATTTGTTGAACTCAAATTAAAAGGTAAGGTATATAGAACCACAAAAGTTAATAATGATATGAATATTATATACAATGATGAAAAACTAAATTAGGTCCTGAATACATTTTAGGGAGACTTAAACTCCATAGTGATTATAATATATTTATTAAATTTATTTATTTTTAATAGACTATAATAGTAAGTTGATTGTAATATATTCATTTGAGACTATATAATGTTGGTGAGTTTTTAAGATAATTTTTACGGTTTAATTTATTTTGATATTTGGCAGTTGGTTTGTTGATCGATGATAGTTGTATTTTTTTTTAAATATTAAAAAATAAAAAGTTTAATTATAATTTTCTATTTCCATTCATTTACAAAATTAGTTATTTTATTTTAAAAATCGTCAATTTTAGTATTTTTTTAACTAAAAATATATCAATTTAACATATTGTAAATGATTTGGTCTAAGATTTCATGATATAATATCATTCAGATGTATTAATTATTTATATTATTGATTAAATTACAAAAATTTAAAGTTATATTTTTAGAAGATATTATTGTGATTTCATAAATATTCTACATAATCGTATCATATGTTATATTATTTAAAGTATATTATATTATATTTTTTTTAAATTTAAAAATTGTATCATATGTTATATTATTTAAAGTATATTATATTCTATTTTTTTTAATTTAAAAATTATAATAAAAAACTATAATTATTAAATTTTAAAATAAGATATTTAATTTCATAAATTAATAAAAATAAAAAACTAAAATTATGATCAAAGAAGAAAGAAAAATGGCCAGCCCCGATTTTTAATTGGCAAATCATGGGGCAGACTAAATGGAGCAGGTTGACATGCTTTGCTATACCTAACTTAAGTAACTAGCCGTTTGAAGATAAGTGTCCTAATAAAAATAATATAAGTGTCCTAATAAAAATATTAATTCCATATTCTTTTTTATATATATTAATGATAAATATTTATTTTTTATTTTATAATAAAAATATTTATTTAATTATTATTTAATATTTATTAATTTCAAATATTTATCATGTGATTTTTTATGTATATTACTTATAAATATTTATCTAATAAATATTTATCTAATAAATATTTATCTAGTACTTTTTATGTATTTTTTTATAATATTTATTAATAATAAATATTTATATTGTATTTTTTATGTATTAGTGATCAATATTTGTTTTATAAATTTTTATTTTTATTAATAGCAAACATTTGTATCGTGTTTTTATGATTCAAATATAAAAATTTATTATGTGTTATTTTAATATTTGTTCTTTGTTTTTTTTAAATATCACTAATAAATATTTATTTTATAATTATTTTAATTTTTTTTTATATTTATCAATAATATATATTAATATAATTATTTTTTTTAAAATATGGCCTTTATAGATTTTTTTAGCAAATCACTACATTTTCTAGATTCTTAACTTTTAAAAATGTTTTTCTTCAAAGAAAAAACAACTCTTTTTTTTTAAAAAAAACGTTGATTTTTTGGTAGTTAATTATTTATAGGATAATTATATTCATCTTACAATATAAGGTAGTTATGACTTTTTTTATATTGAGTTTATTGACACTCTTATCTTTAAAATTTAATGATAAAAAATAAAAAGGATATTACTGATATGTTTATAGATACTTTTTTCTTATATTAATTAGTTGATTAATACTGATAGTTGATTAATCGGGATTACACTGTATTTTGACACGCAATATGGTTGTTGGAGGTGAGAGAAAAATCTTCTAAGAGAGAAAAAAAATCTAAAAAACAAAAACTGAGTTGAAAACGGTGTTGATTGATGTCAATATTTGAGTCATGTTGGTGAACCGGGTCTCTATCTATCTCCACCCCAACACTCCAAATTCCCACTTCTACTTCGACATGCATCCAACACTGTAGCAGCAACAACACTCTTTACCACTCTCAATTTGTTTCTATCTTTTTTTTTTTTTTTTTTACAGTTAAGGCGATGTTTTTGTTCGATTGGTTTTACGGTATTCTAGCATCGCTTGGCCTGTGGCAGAAGGAAGCCAAAATCTTATTCTTAGGTCTTGATAATGCTGGAAAAACCACCTTGCTTCACATGCTCAAAGATGAGGTTTTCACTCTTTTTCTTCTTTTCGGATTAGTTAATTCATCCTTTGTTCGTTCCAAATTTGAATGTTTTTTTTTTGTTGTTGTTAAATACTGAAAAATTGAACACGATTCAATTTAATTGCTGTCATTTGTCAAATATTTAGTTGAGATGAATATTTGAAATTTTAGAAATTCTAGAGCGCGAATATTGACGGACAGAGTCACGACACTACGGCGATACTATAATTTAAGAAAATAAACTAATTAAATGTAATCAATGATCCTGTGTCGTAATACCTCTTCAATTAGAAGTGTCGATCCTATAGAAAAATTAGATTAGATGAATCTCCCCACACTTTACAAGGAAAATAATTCCTGTTTAGTGTTTACTATTGAAAATTGACGTGTTTTGATTTATTGTTATTTTTTTGATATCAAGCATCATTTAAATTTTGTAGAGTTTGTGCTTTTCTCAACAGTTACTTTCTGATTTTTTTTACCAAGCTTGAGTCAACGAACATGAACTTCACAATTTGTTGCTTATTGACGTGACTAATGACTATATTATTATTATTATTATAATGACATGGCCCTGGTTTAACACTGTGATTTGTTTGACAGAGATTAGTCCAGCATCAACCAACACAGCATCCAACATCAGAGGAGTTAAGTATTGGGAAGATCAAGTTTAAAGCATTTGATCTTGGAGGTCACCAGATTGCTCGAAGAGTCTGGAAAGACTACTATGCCAAGGTCTCTCTCTTTCTCTCCAATACACACTTTTGTTACCATTTTATGAAAACATGTCATTAGGAATTTGGGATTAAATCTTGCACTCCAATTTAGTATATACAATGATTACATGCCAGATGTAAAGCTGTAATATATGTAGTTCTGGTTGTTAGAAACGATAAGTTTTCCTTCATATTCCCAGCTAATTTGTTACTAGAGCTAAGTTTTTTATGCCTTTATATTCCCAGCTAAGCTAATATTGTTTATCTGATTCATGGAAGGCAGAAACTATACATGGTAATTTGCTGATAGTGCCTTTTATCATTAGATGGTTGCTAATAGTATATTATCTGACATATATGCTTCTGATACAATCTTTCCTATGAAGTATCTGTTTCTCACTGGTCATACTAAATATTTAACTCAATGGATACTCCAATACTCTTTCCTTCATAATCCTGCTGGCTAATATTTCATGCTTATTTGATTCATGAAAAGCGAACAATATTTCGGGAATTTATATATGCTACACGCTTTCTCTTTATAAGGCCTACAAACTGTATCTCTTTGGAAAAAATGATTATCAGATCAATTATACCATTCTTAGAAGTTTGTATCCTTTCTGGTATTTTAATTGTTGCTCTGCTTGCATTATTATTTTCAAGCATTGAACTTTACTTTGAGTTGATACGTGCAAGTGGATATATAACATACTTATATTTTGACTGCGGAGTTATGATCTAGCATTCTAGCTTTAGATCTATGAAACACGAATACTGACACAGAAACGTGATGACACAACATGGATACTCCAACTCCGGTATAATTTGTAAAAATAAATTAATTGAATGTAATCAAGGTGTCGGTTTTGTGTAGTGTCAGACATTGGGACACGTCTTTGATCATAAGTGTCAGTGCTGCAGAGTTTTAGATTCATTATTTACTCTCGCACCCTTGTTACTTTTTGATAATGTATAGTAAGCATCATCATTATTTTGATGCAGGTAGATGCAGTGGTCTACTTGGTTGATGCTTATGACAAGGAAAGATTTGCTGAGTCAAAAAAGGAGTTGGATGCTCTCCTTTCTGATGAGTCTTTGACTACTGTCCCTTTCCTTATCCTTGGAAACAAGATAGATATTCCATATGCTGCCTCAGAAGAAGAGTTGCGTTACCATTTGGGCCTGAGCAACTTTACCACAGGCAAGGGCAAGGTAAATTTGTCAGACTCCGATGTTCGTCCAATGGAGGTATTCATGTGCAGTATTGTGAGGAAAATGGGTTATGGAGATGGTTTCAAATGGCTCTCTCAGTACATCAAATAGTTCATTAGTAAGAGATGGAGGTTTATTGCTATAGTTATATGAGTCAGAGGTGTTGTTACACTTGTTAATACTAAGTACTACTGTTACAGTTTAGTAATTTTTGTTTACATGATTTTCATACATTTTTGTTCACCAGTTTCTTCCTGAGCATACGACTAGCCATTGGTGAACCTATATTGTGTATTGTATCCGATGACTGAAATTATAAACATATTCATGGACAACTTCAATAAATATGTATGCTGTGGGTTCAAACACCGTTCTTTTTCTATCCTTAATATTTTTCATAAAAATAAAATAAAGTTTGGACTACCTTAACAATTTTTTTATAGCAAAATACCTAAAGAACTTTCGAATTTGAGTAATCTAAAATGAACAACTCACTTTAAAGAATAAAGTGAATAATGTCAATTATTGATCATCAAATAAATTGGTGTTATTTTGTACATATGTACGACGAATAGTGACTTGTTATAATATCAATCATTAATTCCTTTATTCTATCGATGTTTATTTTTAAAGTAGTTAAATACATTGCTTACATATACATTAATTTTAAGTTTTTTTATTACTCTTTTTATACAAATCTTTGGGCTAAATAAACAGAATGTAAAATAAATAGATTGTAAATGAATTGTTCACTTTTAAGATTATTGAATCACTTAATATATAGAGATGAGTTTTACTTAGATTATTTGGCTTGTATCAATCTTGTGATACTTTTTGTAATATAAAAAATAATTCACAAATGGATGCCATTATTAGCGGCTGAAAGCTTAAATAAAAAGAGAAACGACAGTGTAATTATGTCGTGAACTAAAACGCTGAAAGTTTTCAAAAAAAATCATTCCACCATTACTGAACAAGAGGGAAGTTACTTCAGAAATTGCGTTAGAAACATTATATAGATAATTGTACCAAACGAATTACACACGGGGATGTAGCTCAGATGGTAGAGCGCTCGCTTAGCATGCGAGAGGTACGGGGATCGATACCCCGCATCTCCAATATATTATTTTTTAATCTTTTCAGTGACAGAATCCTCTGCTATGTACGTAGGTGACGTATAAATACAAAGTTTTGAAGTTACGTTCTGAATCCAAAAAAAGATATAAGAAACTCTAGTTGGTGACTAAACCTCTACTATTTGTTAAACCAACTTCTCATTCTTTTTCTTCTTTTCCATTTTTAGACCTTCGTGAGGTGACCTACCACTTTGTTTAACTTGTCTTCATGCAAATATTATTGTTGACTAATCAATACCAACCTCATCAGTCATCATTACTCATCACAATTTCCATATTAAGCTTCCATCTTTTGTTCTCCCCTCACGCTCTCAATTCTGTCTCCACAGTAATGGCATTTGCACTCACCGTAAAGGGAAATGTATTCATCGTCACTTTAATTTCCATTCCGATATTTTGCTGCTACTCAGGTGATTGGTTGTTTTATACCTTCAATAAAATCCTCTAGTTCAAATTTATTCTATAAACAAACCATGCTCGATCCTTATATGTACAACATCATGACATATGTGAAACATGAGCAGTGGCTTCAGAGGGGGAGCTACAAGGGCAAAACATAGTAAAGGCCTTATCATGCTTTGAAAATAAGCTTGTAAGTGACATATATTTGATGCCATTTGTTTGTTGATGCATCAGCATGTGACTTCGTGTTAACATTAATTCTGTTATGTCTTCTTTCTAACGTATTTTTTTCCTACATTATTTCCTTTGGGTTGTTTTTGAATCCTTACTTCACAGATTTATGTTGGGTGTGATGATGCATATTGATTAAACCCATCTGGGAATATTAAGGTGCCACCGGAGGCTACTGATTTCTTCTGTAGTGGACCATGTCTCACTGAAACACACCTATTGCTTGATTGCATTGACAACATACTGTCTAATTTCATATTCTACAACAAAGTAAACGTACAACAAATGAGATATGCACTTAATGCTGGTTGCAGCTACTCTAGACAAAGAGGTTAATGTACTACTAATTTAATTTTCTACAATTGCAATTGAACTTCCCTTTTTTTTCAAAAAAAAAAAAATTTGTCCACTTGAATAAAATGTAAGATGTGCATATAGGGAACTTCAATTTGGAAGACTACATTGGAGGAGAGACAAACAAAGCTCTGGACCCACCTATTTTGATTAGATGCTATGTCTTTATCCTTGCGGCCGCAGCGATTTATTTGTTTTGAGTGTGCAACATTATGTATTAGCAGCAAAAAACAAATACTGATTGAATTTCTTTTAAGTTTTTAACCGGGGCGACGGACAACATGTTCCTACTCCCTACTAGTTTAGAAGATGCATGGTTGTTGTCTTAAATGTACTCTGTATAAGTCTGTACGGTACCATTCAATCTGAACCAAAACTTCCATTTTTAATGAAAAATATTTCAACAAAATATATAAATATGTTACACAGTGGCTGTGGCACTAGAATGTTAAAAAACCAGACCACAGGTTCCTTTTCAATTCAAAACCATAAAATGATAGAATGTCATGAATTGACTCGACTGGGATTTGTTTTGAAATACTCATACATCATGAAATCGGTGGCATTCTCCAATCTCCATAACACAACATTTTTCGTCTGTGTTGAATAAATTTGAATCCTCGACAGCTGCTGCAGTATAGTGCAACAGCGGTAGTTGGTAGGGACTGTTAGATTTAGGGACACAATTATTTCTTGCGCCTATCCTGTTGCACTCTGCCCTGGAATTTTCTTGACGCCACCTCCTTGCATTGACACTCTAACTTTCTCAACATCGTCCCATTTCCCTTCTTCTGCATAAACATTAGACAACAAGACGTAGTTTCCAGAATTCCACGGTTCAAGACAAACAAGCTCTTTAGCTGCAATTTCAGCAACTTCCCTATCACCATATGTACGACATGCACTAAGCAAAGCACCCCACAATGCAGCATTTGGCATCAAAGACATAGTTCTGATCAAGTCATAAGCTTCCCTCACATTCCCACAACGCCCAAGTAGATCAACAAAACATCCATAATGCTCCATTTTTGGTGAAAGCTTAAACTTTAAACTCATAGAATTAAAAAGTTCTCTCCCTCTATCAACCAAACCTGCATGAGCGCAACAGGACAAAACGCCAACAAAAGTAGAATCAGAAGGGGTCACCCCTTCTTTCACCATCTCTTCAAACAAGTCAACCCCAAGTTCACCCTTTCCATTATAACCCAAACCAGATATCATTGCATTCCAAGTAACAACATTTTTCTTTTTCATCTCATTGAAAACGCTCCACGCAGCTTCTAAGTTACCACATTTACAATAAAAATCCACAAGAGAATTTCCCACGGAAATTACTTCTCCAAGTAACCCCTTCGAATTTGCATAGGAATGAATCCACTCACCAACATCAACACTTCCTAAGCGAGCACAAACAGGAAGCACCGAGACCAACGTTGCATCATCTGGTTCAAAATCCTGCTTCAACATTTCACGAAAAAGCTCAAGAGCTTTCTCACATTTCTTACTTTGTGCCAAGCAAGAAATCATAAGGTTCCAAGACACAACACTGTGTCGATCCATCTGTTTAAAAAGCTTCAAACCCATTTCCAAATCACCCAACTTACAAAACCCTTGAATCATCAAGTTCCAAACGACAACATCTCTGTGAAGCATTTCACCAAACACCTTGTTAGCATCTTTCATTTTCCCACAACTAGAGTAAAACTCAACCAACCCAATTCGAACGGGATTGTGGCCGGAGAAGCCAAGTGCAGTAACGTGAGCATGAAGGGACATGCCAAGGTTGTAGTTCTTGAGATTAGAAGCGGCTTTGAGCAAAGGTGGGAAAGTGAAGTTATCAGGGGAAATGGAGTGTGTTGTTCTCATGAGGGAGAAAAAGTGGAAGGGTTGATAGAAAGGTGGGAAAGAGGAATGCGCTTTGATGATGGAGTTGAAGAGGAGAATGCTGGGGTTATGGGATTGGGTGAAAATGAGAGTGGCGTAAGGGATTTGGTGAAGGGAGGTGGAAAGGGAGACGAAGTGGGAGAGGATTTGGTTGGATTGGTGGAGGCCATGGCAGAGGAAATGGGCGTGGATTTGACGGAGATGAGTGTGTGTTTTGGTGTTGTGAAGGAGATGTAGGATTTGCCGTTCAATCTTCTGCAAACTTTTGCTCATTCCGATTCGGATTGTATTGGATTGGAATGGATAATCTCAATAATATAATCCAATCCAGATCATAATAATTTAAGAGAATACAAAATTAAAACTGCCATAATAAATAATCACTTAATCAATTTAGGGTCTATAAACCAATAATTATACACTCTAACTCTCTTTTAAAAATATAAGCAACAATCGTTTTCAAAAAATTGATTATATATGAAAGAAAAAACAAAAAAAAAATCATTTAATGTGTTTGTATAAAAAAAATTACTAAAATAATATTTACATTAAATATTTTCATACCCACTAATTTGAATATTAATTATATTTTTAATAAAAATAAAAGTGTATAAAAGACATTTAAACAATAAATAAATTTTTAAATTTGTAGTTTTTTATATAAAGAACTGAAAATAGTAAATTTTATGAGAAATATTTGTAAGAAAAATAAGAATGATAAGCAATTGATGTAATGATTTCAAATTATAAACACTCACTCTATGGTCAACAAGTTGTTTACTAATTGATCAAACTCCAAATTTTTATGCATTCTTTTTTTTCTTGGGTAAATATTTGGTACTAAATAACAATGTTCAAATAACAAAAATCGATTTAATAATTTCAAATATCAGAAAAACTTCTAGTTGTGACGTCTGGAAGAATTTAATATGATTTACAGTTTGTTGTGATGCCATAGATACACAAAATAGAGACTTTTGGGTAACATTAAATGCAAAAGCCCACAAAGGCTACTATTTGCCTCAACTATTCATTTACGGGTCTTCGCCTAACCTCTACCCTCTTCGTTGCACGAAACAAGACAATGAGAAATGGCTTGCCAAATCAATTTCGCCCGTAAAGTCCAACTCCAATTTACTTTGATCTTTTCACACGCAATAGGATCGAGAGATAAATCTACTTTACAACAATAGTAAATATTGTTATGAGTAGGTTATAGATAGAGTAGTTAAAATAGGCTAGTTTAAATTGGTTGGTCCGAAAAATCATGTAAAATATAGTGTTTGGATTTTAAATTTCAAACCAACCTCGTAATAGAGTTTTTTAGCCCGACTTTAAAAAAGTCTATACTTGTGGCGGAATTGTCTAGTCGGGTTTATAAAATTATTTTGAAAAAACTTATGTAAAATATTTAAACACATCAAGAAATAAAGTATGTCAAAAGTTAACAAATTTCATATTATATTTAAAAAAATATTAATATTACTTTAAAAAATGTTAAAAATATATATAAATTTAAATAATTTTTAAAACCATAAAATATTATAATATTTAAAAATATCTAATGACAAATGACTAAAACCTATTTAACATCAGAATCGAGATAATATTTTTTAAACTCATTTTTAAATATAATTTATTAGCCTAATCCAATAAAGTCCATAATTCGTTAGAATTGGTTCTTAACGGACTTGATAATTCGTTTTAACAGCTCTAATTTTAGATAATTATAAGTTGGTTAGTATTGACTATAATTTAAATAAAATGTATACCTTAGTTATGAAGATTATACGTAGAGTTTAATGTAAAAGTACATATTAATTAAATTCTTATATAAAATGCATATATTACACCAACTCCAATCAATTTTTTCTCATTTATTTTAATTCTAAAATTCATATTTATCTTAATTTATTTGTTATTTATGTTGATCTCAATAGTGTTTCTCAATAGGTTCACATTTCTGCATGCGTTAAATTGATTGATGCTTAAAATCGATTAATGTTCATATTTGCTTTGCTTATTGCTTGGTTGTTCTATTCTGTCGTTATTGCTCGAATAAATGGTGTGAAAATTATGAATTGTGTGGCAATTAACTTCTCCTAATAATTTGTGGTTGCAGAGATCGCGATCTTGACTGATGATGCTCATTTTGTTTAAAGATGTATAGCTTTCTTCCATTGATATTAAATTTCATGATTTATTTTGTTGGTGTTTAGCCATTAATGGCCTTGTTATATGATCTTATCCTATGATAGTCAATCAATTTTTCATTATTTGTACTTCTACCTTAGAGTAGTTAAGCAATTTTTATTCTCTTTAATTTGATTCTATAATATAGTAGCTTAGCTTTTTGGCATTTGAAAATAACCCAAGATCGAGTTGTCGATTTTATTGGAGTGAGATTTATAGAGATGGTGAAAGAAGTTTGAAGACGGGAAAAAAATAAGTCTTAAGAATTCTACGAGTTAAACACATCTTGATTGCTCTAGCGTTGTCACTTGTCACTTTAAACATCAATTTCTATATTATTAGATATATAGATAAAGACGTCAATCAAATTAAAAAGTCCAAAATCTCCTTTTAAAAAATTTCAATTATGTCTTTAATATTATATTTCTATTGAAATAATTTTTTAATATTTTATCTATTATTTCATTATTTTTTTTGGGTTTAAGTGAAGTGGTCAATGTTTCGTCAATTAAGATTTTTTTTGAAAAAATTTTAAAATTTATTTTACTACAAAAAAATTCTTAAAAAATCCAAAAAGTCTTTTTTGTCAAAAAAATGATTTTTTTAAAAAAAAAATTGAAATGATTTGGTTTTAAAAAAAATTGACAAAAAAATAAAAAGTTTTGTTCTTTAATTTTTTTTCCAAAAAAAAGATTGTGAAGAAAATTAAAAATAAATTTAAATAATTTGTATTGAAATATAAATTTGAAAAACTTAGTTCATAAATACCACTAAAATCACAAAATTTTTGAATTTCTTTATTTTAATGATTATTTTTTAGTCTTTTTAAATATCAAATTTTTTGTAGTTCAATTACGTAACTTAGACTTGAAATTGATATACCGTATCTGATGTTAATTTTTCTAAAAATAATCAGCGTTTTCGTACTCACTGTGAAAAAATATCTTCTTATTAGTCCCCATATTCCACATCGTATGTGGGGAATTACGTATAAATTGGTATTTGATAGAAAAGAATGGCAAAAGAGATGGGCGAACAACTAAGGAGGTAGGCCAAACATGAGAAGTTTATAAACTTTTTATGGACACATTTCGTAATTAAAAAATTAGGTGTTGTGAAACACCTATTTTAATGGTGTACCGTAGAATTTCTTGTATCTGGATATGTAATAAGAAATGTCAAGCACGAGTTGCTGACTTTCTTCTAATATAATTTAATGTGATTTTGACAAAAACAATTAAATATTTAGTTATTAAAATCAAACTTAATTATCCAAAACTCATTGACTAAATTAAATTGATAAAAAAATAAGTGCAGAATAATGCTGAAAAGTTTACTCAATTTTATATCACTCTAACTTTTAATTATTTTTAAAATTTTGTCTAACTCTATTTTAATAAAATTATATTTTATTTAAAATAGTGTTTAACAAAACCTCACCAACAAAAACCCTTACTAACTAGGGTGTCAAAGAGTTTGCAAATCACCCGACCATGAGCTATGTCATTGGACTAACCCAGACTATTTGGTCTATTAGTCTTGATTTGGAGCTAATATTTCGTATACTAAACTAGTTTTACATTGTTTAGAATCAATATACAAAATAGACAATATTATCATTGTTTACTATTATAATAAAAATACTATTCAAATTATTTTGAGTTAAACAAAAGATATTAAAAATAATAACATTAAATGATTCAAAAATAACTAAATTTTAGTTATAATAGGTGACCAAAAGATATTAAATATATTATATTTAATAATGTTTAGTTTGTTCTTAAAGTTTTAATTTAAAAATAAATGTCAATATTATTATATTAAATATTATATATTGAGTTTGAACTTAATATCTAACATTTATTTGAACTTAATATATCAAACATTAAATGGTTTTAAAATAACTAAATTTTAATTATAATAGGTGACCAAAATTTAAAATATCTTTCTTGTAATTGTGAACAAATGAAGTACCTAAAAAAGAAGCGATACACACTTTTAAAGTCAGAACAATTGTTATAATCGACTGACTTTGTATAGGTCAATGATAAATATTTTAAAAATACATCTGACTCTATCAAATTTTACTCAAATATTAGTCTTTATCAAAGTATAATAGAAATTAAATTAATAATAAGTGATTAAATGTAAAAATTAAATTGATAATAAATTATTAAAATAAATAGCATAATAAATAGTAAGTGGTTAAATAAAGGACAACTTGACAATTTAATAAAGTCCGGTAACTTTTTAAAATCTTTATAATCTCATAGACGATCATCACCCTAGTTATGGACTAATTTGGTAGATATGTAGTTTCTAACTATGTTATTTTTCCCACTTGCTCGCAATAAAATATGGTCCAAACATACACTTATGAAAAGTAAGCAACCACAACCCAAGAAAAGTAAAAGAATCCTGGTACAGCGAGCTAGCAAATGATTGAACGGAGGAGTGAGTGAACGTTATGAATCTTCGTCACGAAATTACCCTATTTAGTAGTACTACATGAACTCTACCACTACAAAAACGGGAAAAGGAAATAAAATAAATAAAACATTAGTTCCTCAGTAAACATTCGTTACCAATTGCTTATATTTAATATCTGTTTACCATGGTTTAAAATATAACGGAAATTTGGAAGGCAATCCAAATTAGTTAAGTAGTAACAAATTTGCCACAACTTTTGAAACAGCTATAAGAATTGAAATGCCGGCCAGTGTATTAAATAAGTTGGGTCCATTGATGCAGACCTATGTTTCGTAGTTATTGGTTCCATTATGAAATTTTATGCCAACAACAGTTACAGCTAAGAAAAATCAAACATAAATCCTTAAACTATGGTAGTGGGGCACGAGTGCAACGTGCAACGGGAATGGTAGAAAAGAGTAATAATTAGAAAAAAGAAACTAACTCAGACGCAACCAAAAAGAAAATGGGGATTATATGGGTTCCATTCCCAACTTATAATAACAATAATAATAAGCTAAGTTATAAAACAAGTCAATGTCAAATAATCTAAATCTACTTTACGTCCGCATCTTGTCGCGTATAGATTTGCAAACATCTTTATCCTAAATCTAAACATATCTATCATCATAGCATAATTATAAACTTGCATCTTACACCAATTGGACCCCAAAATAAAAGGCCAAACTCATATCATGTCATCTAATTTTATTATTGCCGTAACCCCGACAACTATCTCGTGCAATTTTCATATGCAACAAAGACTTGAGGACTTATAAGATGCAAACAAAAAACACAAGCATCTTTCATTTTTGTGGTGTGGATTGGGTGCAACACAAGTGTTTCCATGTTCCAACTGTTTGATATGGGGCCTGAGCCAACTAATTGAATCCCCACACCACGCCGATTCTGTAACACTCTCCCCTTTTACATTAAATTGATGGTGTAAGCACAACATCATCCCAATGATAATGACGTTGCATAAGCTTAAATTAATTAATAATTAACCGTAAGTAACTCATGCATTTAACTTTAAGTACAAAATTAAGGTAAGTTGAATAGTAATAAAAATAATAATAATAATAATAATATATGAACTCTAGTTACTTCACAGCAATAGTGTAAATAATAAAATGCTGTGAGTACTAGTATAGTGTACATAGTTTTATCAGCATCATCATCAACTACAAGGATGATGTGGATGGAAGAAAGAAACTTCATATATTTTAATTTTCACCAACCCCATGGAAGATGAGGTGAGTGACCTTAAAGAAGCTTTCAAGCTAAGCTAATTTCCATTAATTTCAAAATAATCTAGGAAATAATAATAGTAATGATGGTGATAATAGTGGTAATAATAATGATCTGTACAATTTGAAGAAAAACCTCAAATATGATGGGATTAAACTACCTTGATGAAACGGGGTTTAAGGCTCTAGCAAAGCCATTCATGGCCCCATAACCCTTAGAACTAAATCCCAAACACCCAAGCAAACCTTGTTTGTAGGGCAAAAAAGTCTTTTTCCTCAACTCTTCAGCTTGAGCTCTGTTAGCTTTATAGTGCAACTCATGTGGAGAAGGTGGAACTCTCCTCTTCCCAACACCATTCAAGGGCTTTCCCGTCATTTTCTTAGCCCAACCTTGAGAATGAGAAGAACTTCCTTTGCTAGAAGAAGATGATGACCCATTTCTCTGATTTTCACAAGATTTTTCCTTTGAAATCTGGGGTTGTAGATTTTGATTATTAGAGTTTGATTTCTTTTCTTTTGTTGGAGAAAACGAAATCGTTGACCAGAATTTGTTGTTACTCCTTCCTTCACTTTTGCTTCTTAGAAAATCCTTCAAAAAAACCCATCTTTTAGAACTTCTTCCAGCTGAAGAAGATCTAGAAGATGAAGCAGAATCTGAAGGGTTGGTTTCCAAACCCAAATCATCAACCTTATCTCTTTGATTCTCTATTTCCGATAAAACACCATTACTATCATTGTTCTTCATTTGAGTCTCATCAATCTCCAAAGTAACGTTATTCTCTGTCCACTCAAAATGCGTGTTATTTCTCAAAGGAGACATAGATCTGGTTCTTCTCCTAACAGATTTATCTCTCAGCCTCAGATCTCTGCCACGAACAACAACTTCACCTTCATCTTCTTCCTCTTCTTCTTCGAGATCCAGTAATGGAGTAAGAACCTGAGGACGTTCCAAGTGAGAGGAAAGTTTCATGGGTCGGATCTGACCGTTAAGAAATAACTCATCGGCCGAAGTCATTGAACCGGAAGCGGCTGAACCGGTGGATCCGAACCGGGCAGAGAATTCAAACTCGTAACTTAGGGGAATGTTTGAAGAAGAGGTGTTAGTGGTTTGATGGTGGTAAGAAGAAGTGATGGAGAAATGCATTGGGCTTGCAGGAGCGCTGTAGAAGTAACCGGAGATAGGTTGTCCGGTACGGCCTGGACTTGAAGGAGCGCTGACGTAAGGGGTTGAACAGTTACTGTCTATCATGTCTTCGATGAAGGTTTCTATGAGATTGTTGGAGTTGGGAGGTTCTGGGTTTGGGGTGTTTGGTTCATTGGTGGAGTTTTCGAGCTCCATTGCTATTTCTGTTTCGCTGTGTGTGTATGTGTTGTGTTGTGTTGTGTTGTGAAGAATAAAGAAGGGTTGAAGCGAGTGAAGGGAAGAATGAAAGAGTGAAACCTGACTTCACACGCTGTAGGGAATACACAAATATGCAATAAATAATTTTTATTATTATGGAGTAATAGATTTGATTTATAAATAGTATGTATACACAAAGTAAAACTTTCTTATTTTCTAAATTAATAATGAGATAAATATTTAATTATATTTATTTTTAAATTAGATATATTTATATTATGAACATATTACAATCATTTATGTGTATAGTTTTAAAAATGTTATGTTGAAAATTTTAGTATTTTTATTTTTTGTGATGATAGTGTATATAAATTTAAAATTAATAATATATAAATATTTAATCTTTGATTTATTACCAAAAATTGCACACATACTTAATTTTAATTTTTTTTTATCATTAAAAATCATGTTAACATGTATCTTGTTAAGAAAATCAAATTGGATAAATTTGTATTAAAAAAACTAAACTTTAAATGTTATAAAAATTTAAAAATATAAATTTCAATATATTTTTATTTTTTAACAAATGTTTTAAGTTATTAGCATTTATCTTGTTTTAAAATATAATGACTTTCAGTTACACCTTGTTTTCTCATCTACTGTGCTTTTATCAAAAATCTTATTTGATTATTCAAAAAGTTAAAATACATTATCAATTTATTACAAAAAATATAAAGAACACATCAACACAAAAAAAAATGATAAAATACATTGATGGAATTTTAAATTATAATTATTAAAAATTAATTATAATTATAAATTTTTTACATTTATATTTTATTATAGCATACTACGAAGTTATTTTAATATATATTTTATAAATATTAAAATCTTGCTAATTAGTATCATAAATCATTTGTTAAGAAATTAAAAACAAAATTTTATCTTGAAAAAAATAAATTATTTACTTTTAGAAAAATCTAATTAAAAATTTTATATTTAATTTCTTAGCAAGCACTCTTAATAAACTTAATAACATTTTCATAACAAAGTGAGATGTAATTGAACAGATGTTTAAATTTTTATTTGTTGTGGATTGGGCTTAGGCTCAATAAGCCATTAGATATCATTCAGGCCCAACATGTAACAGAATGTTTCTCCTAGCCAACTGTCAAAAGTGAACACAGAGTAAGAATCGCGATGTCACATTCTTCGTCTACTTGGACATTATCTTCAATTTAGATACACACTTTATTTTACTCAATTTTACATTCACCTCAAGAGACGAAGAGTTTTTAGTGATCTTTTTCAGTTCAGATTGGATCATCATCATCATGATGGACAGATCTAGGGGTATTAAGAATGGACTTCAGTCCCCTTTCTCTCAATATTTTAATAAACGTAATTACTATTATTTATATAATATTTTATATTTAAAATAGTTCAATGTCTGATACTATTACATATAATTATATATAAATCATTTTTTATTTTTAAAAATTGTTGTTATTTTCTACGTAATGATGTCATAACACTATCAATAATGTCCTTATATATCATAGAATGCCATTCATTATTCTTTGCTACTTTTTTTTCTCTTAACTTAAATATTAATTTCCATTCGCGGACAAACCAAAACTGTACGTTGGGAAAACCAATTTAGAGTTTGAGTCTGTTGGATTGGATTGGATGTAAGGCTTTAGCTTTATGCTTACTTCTCTAACCCCTCCTATTTCTATACTATTTTGTATTTCCTTTAATATTGGCAATAACGGATAGAGTAGGATATAATGTACTAAAGAGAATCAAATTTTTCCCATTTATTTTGATTTAACCCTCTAATATGTACACATGGATTAGTCTATGTGCTCTACCATTCATGCTTTAATGAAGAAAAAAACAAAGGTATTGCATTTGCATACAGTTGTTTGATTATTGACTGAAAAAATATGAATAATTGCATAACTCATAAAGGTGACATTCTGTACTTGCTAGATTGAAGAGACTATTGCTGCTTTGTGTATTAAGTGGATATAGTCAGCATTCTGAAAATTTATAAAGGAGAATGGCAGTTACCTTTGCAGCAAATATGTGTACCATCACAAGTTCTGAAACGAAGGAAAGGATCAAAAGGTTTGACATTGAAGGTATATGTCCCTTATTTGCTCAATTCTCTTTTTTCTTATGAGAAATTATTTTGCAACTTCAGTGTTGTTGTATACTATATTTGGTGTTTTTATGTCAAACTAATTCGTCTTGAATTATTCCTCTTCCTTAAGGTTCTTGTATCACTACTTCTTGTGCCAAAGGATAACATAAGTTACATAATGGATGTGAATTGCTATTTGAATATTTTTTGGTGGAGTATTTTGTGATAATGACCCAATCTGGTTAATAAGGAAAAAGAAATTATCACATAATTGAAAGAAAACAAAAAAAAGTAGAAGAAATATTATAATTTGAGAGTGTACAACATTTTTGCAGCCTTGTAGTGTCCGTTAATCAAGTGGTTGGACTTGAATGGTTAATAAGCTTCAAATAAAGACTAATGGATTAAGAGTATTTGAGTTTGAACCATGATTGAAACAAACATTATTCCGGTTTTACTTACTCTTGACCAAATTTCACATTACTAAGGCATGTTTTTAAAAAAAAACAAAACCGGAGGATTAAGACAAAAAAAGTAGTCTTGCCCTTAACCGCAATCCAGGTCTAATATTGCACTGCTTCCTCAGGAAGCCTCAAGTCGCAGGCACCTTTCAGTCAGTCTTGGCACTTCATTGATTATCATAACATGCTGTTATGGTTTATCACCATTAATGGTATGGGCTGAAGAGAAGTCAGCTGACATAGAGGAAAATGATAATGGGGTTATTGGCGCTGTCAAATCGTTATTTGATCCCAATGAGAAGACAAAGTCTGGAAAGGTGTTGCCAAAGGCTTACTTAAAGTCAGCAAGGGAGGTAGTGAAAACACTGCGTGAATCGGTAAATGAAGCCCCTGATGATAATGCCAAATTTAGACGGACTGCAGATGCCGCAAAGGAGTCGATTCGGGAGTATCTTAGTAGTTTGAGGGGAAATCAGACTTTTGCACAAGAGGTACGTACTTCTAACTGAACTTAAGCAATGAAAATTCAATGCTTTGAATTGTTTCCTTGCAGGAATCATATGTTGTTTTGGTAAAAGCAATCAAATCTTTGGCGAACTTTTACTCTAAGGCAGGGCCATCAGCCCCACTGCCGGAGGAAGTTAAGTCTGAAATATTAGATTATCTGATTACTGCTGAAGCATTGGAGTAGTAAATTCTTTTGTAGCGAAGAAACTGATCAAACTTCTGTTTTGTCCATTCTTTTGTCATGTGAAATATATTTACCTAGTTTTGATTGATGATTACCCCTCCTCCCCTCATCAAACACTGCAGAAAATTGAGTCTCATGTTTTACATACTCTATTTGTATAGCCTGGTCCAACATCTCATCACCCTTAATACATTATATATTTTTTAAAGATAAGGAAATTGCTGAAGTTTAGAAAGGTAGCATTTAGCGAAAGAATAGGACAATATACATTTGATGATGACACGTATGTATACCCTCATTTCGTGATGCACAGTATTGCTCTATAAAACAATAGCCCCTAATTATTGTATAATATACGTGAAGGTGGTGGTTTGGCCTTTTTATTGGGTGGTTCACTGCCCGGTTATGTGGTTGATATGATCAAATTCCTCAAGTAGCCAGGGTTGGATTTTTGTCCTGAATAGTCAGGGTCGGATTTTTGTCCTCTGTCAGCATCATGGAGGAAGGGGAAACTATTAACACTCTAATTTAAGAAACCCCAAATTTATTTTTTGAAGTTATTTCTTGGCAGTAAAAATTGTCTGGAAAGTAACTTAAAGTGAAATAATTCATACAGGTAATTTTTGAAAATTAACATCTATCTTCTATTCTATTACAGAATATTCTAATTGAAACGGATTCTCAAGTTTCTCTTGTGGTTCGAATCTTATGTACAAAATAAAGGTAACCAGAAAAGTAATTTAAACACTCTAGAATAAATATGAATACAACTACTATGTTGTGTTGTTTACAGAGACTAGAGCCATTTGGATGCATATAAAGATGAATTGCAGTGAGGACTGTTTGGATGCATATGCTTGATGAACTGCAGATGTAAGTAGCTCGATCCAATTACGGATAGATATTAACTACGCGACAGAACCCTTTTTGAACTGCACATTCGACGAAATTTAAACAGTGTTAATAGAAGAAACTTCCTTAGTTAATGCAAACGCATATAAGCAAACAAAACCCCGATTATTCTAAACAGTGTTGAATATGAGTTTTTTTTTCTTCTTTAAACTACTAAAATTGATTATTCTATCCTCAGACTCAGACTATAAACAAGGAATAGAACATTCAATCTAGGAGCATAGAGATTATCTTGTTGTAATCAAATGACAAGGGAGATTATCCAGGAGCAGCCTCCTTTCTCTCAATATTTTAATAAACGTAGTTACTATTATTTATATAATATTTTATATGTTCGATGTCTGATATTATTACATATTTATTTTTAAATTTTTTTGTTGTTTTCTACGTATTGATGTCATAACACTATCAAAAAAATTTATCGGTTTTCAGTTTGATTGATTTTTGAATTCGTTTTTTTTTTTATTATTATTATTATTAAACTATGAAATTGTGAGTTTTTTTTTATGCCCTTCTCTTTGTCCTTATATATCATAGAATGCCATTCATTATTCTTAACTTAAATATTAATTTCCATTCGCGGACAAACCAAAATGGTACGTTGTTTGAGTCGGTTGGAGTGGATTGGATGTAAGGCTTTTGCTTTATGCTTACTTCTAATCTCTATGTACGCCTCTCACCCGTCCTATTCCTATACTATTAATTAGATTCTACGAGTTTACCCATTTTATCCCGGAAAATACGTCCACAAAAATACCATTTTGAGTGTTTCTTTTTTCCTTTAAAAATGATTTTAACATGTTGAAATATTATCAAATAAAATTGAATTTCTATAAAAGATTTAAACTTGAAAACATGAAGCTAATTGCAGGAAAAGTAAACAAATCTAAAAAATTGGCATTATTTAATGATTGATTGTTGGATGCAACGTATAGTATCATAGTCTTCACCTTTATTATCAATATTATTATAGTAATTGAAAGTAAGAAGCTAATTTTCTCTACAATTGATGAAGAAAAGAAGCTTAAATTAATGACTAGGACCACTACCCCTACCTATAAACTAATCTCTAGGTAAAGTTGGCTGATAATAATACTTCTAAATTCTATGTGATCATTTGGACATCAATTTTATCTTTTCATCCTAAAGCTTAAACCTGTTTTCTACACCAATTAAAAAGACATTCATCGATATAAATATAGAGCGTCAATAATAATCCAAATCCAAATTTGTTACACTAAAAAATATTAATTTATAAATAAATTTATAATATTTAAGTTAATAATATAAAATATAAATATAAATATAAATATAAACATAATAAAATTTAAATATTTAAAATATTTAAAATATTTATATATTTTAATTTGTAAAACGTGAAAGTCATTTGTTAAAATTTATAACTAATCAAAATTATTGTATGAATCCAAACAACTAAACATCATAATAAAATGGAAATTTTGTGTGTTAAATTATATTAATTAGTAAAATTTTAATACAGTAATCTATGTCAATATTTGATAAATATAAAAGTATTATTATAAAATATAACTAAAATATAATATAATATTAGATACTCTAAAAAATTATGTTAATTATTAAAATAAAATTTAACATGTTACTTTATTTATAAAAATTTATATAATAAATGGTGTAAAATTTCATAAAAACACCTTCAAATCTCGTCAAATTTTAAAAAAAGCCAAATAAAACCTTACCAATGTGCATATCTAATAGGAAGTCATAATGAGACCTAATAGTTTTAGACATATATTAATAAATGCACTTAGAATGTTACAAAAGCCTAACTCCACATAACATATTTCCCCCTAAGTGGCCGTAAAAAACCACCTGACCCAAACTTGCATTTGTGTATCATTACTAAAACCAAACCTATTTTTATATATCAAAAAGCGAAATAAAATAAAATCATACCTTGAATTTATTAAATAATATTAAATCATTTTCATTAAATATTCATTATAATCTATATTTCAATATAATTCTATTATATTATTTAGAAAATTATAAAAAATTTCAATTTTTATATTGAAGTGATATGAATAAATATTATAAAAGAATATCTAACGTAAAATATAATATTATTATAAAAGACTGCTTTAATATTTTTAGAGACTGTTTCAAAATTAAAAGATTAAGACTTTAATAAAATTATAATTTTAATAATTATTAGTTATTTTAAAATATTAATTTTTTACTGAGTAAAACATTAAAAAATAAAATTACTATATTTATATTAATCAAACTAAGTAGATTGTAAATAATAATAAAGTTTTAAATTAATATTAAGTCTTTTATTATTTAAAAAGTGTTTTTTTCTAACACTTTTTAAAATAAATTTATCAATCAAATTTTTATATTATTATTAAATAATGTTATTTTATTTATAAGAAGAAAAAAATTGAAAAACCTTTATAATTTTGGAACCTTAATAATTTCGGAACACTATGCAATGGAGACTGCACCGCATATAACTGACCCCATTATCATGTACTCTTTATCTTCACACACAAAACACTGATAAATAAAAAACATAATATATTTAATAATTTTTAATTTGTTTTTAAAATTTTAATCTAAACAATAAATATTTATATTAATATGTTTAATATTATATATTGAGTTTGAACTTGATATCCCATATTTATTTAATAATTTCTAGATTGTTTTAATTATATAATCTTATGACAATTGTTTTTAAATACACAATATTTAATATTTCACATTGGATTAAATAATGGCTTGTTGGTCTTAAATGTAGGAAAATGTAATAATAAGTTTAATTTTTAATGACTCTTTATCTCACAATATGTATTTTATGATTTTTTTATAACTTAAAGTTTTATAAGATTTAAAAGTTTAATAACTTTTAACTAACTTTTTTAATAAATGTAAATTTGTTATTCAAATCCAAAATTTAATTAAAACAATAAATAATTTAAATTTATTTACGTCATGAACGATTAAGAATCACCCGGTCAAAAAATTAAAAAAAACAAAACAAAAAAAGAGAGATGACTTATAAAACGGGAGTAGGATTTTGTAAAAAAATGAGAGTTATTATTCTACAACCAAAGAATCCATACAATTATTGCAAAAGCTTACTAATATGTACATATCATAGAAAGTAGAGTCTCTTTTCAGTTTTCTCCAAATTCAAGAAAGGAGAAAGAATATAGTCAGTGGGAGGGTGGATGGTAAATGCAATATTAATCACTTGATAAAGTTTTTTTGCATACGAAGGAAAGGCAATATCTTGCGAATCAAAGTCTGACAATTGATTTAGAGCGCATATCTACCACGTGTACCTTTTTCTTAAATTTCAAATTTTAATTAAAATAAACTAAAATAATCTCTTATATTTGTTTTGTTTTAATATGATCAAAATTGATTGTGAGATAATTAAAGTTTGTAAAATTAATTTTAGTTAAAAATAAATTAAATATAAAAATTATTTATATTTTAATATGTTGAAGTAAAATTAAATTTAATAATAATTTTTATATAAAAATAATGTTTAAATTTAAATGTTATAAATTATAATTTTAAATTAAAATCAATTTTAAAAATATAATTAAGTATACTCGATAATATTAAAGTATATAAAATTAATTTTATATATTCAAAATTAATTTTAACTCCTTTAAAATTTAACTTAAAATTAATTTTTATTTAGAGGTGGAATGGAGCAAGCTGTAGCATGAAAAACGACACATACTTAACAACTTGTCCATCAAACACATGTCTTTTCCCTCCATACTTATTTAGGAAATTCACCTATATATGTGCTATTTTACTAATGTACAAAATTCTAATGTCTTCATGCTGAAGTTTATGTACACAACTTAAATTTTGTGTATTGGATTTTACAAAAACATTTTTTTTAAAGTAATGCAGGTAGAATGAGGGACTAAGGTCATGCACAATTATAGGTGCGTTATTTATTGGTACTAAGTTAAATACTTTTTAATTAAGTATGCTCAATAATATCAATGTATATCAAAATTAATTTTAACTCCTTTAAAATTCAACTTAAAATTAATTTTTACTTAGAGGTGGAATGGGACAAGTTATAGTTTGAAAAGTGATGCATACCTAACAAATTGTCATTACTTGTGTTTTTGCACGTCTTTTTCCTCCATACGTATTTAAGAAATTCACTTATATATGTATTATTACTAATGTACAAAGTTCTAATGTTTTCATGGTGATGAACAACTTAAAATTTGTGTATTGGACCGTACAAAAAAAATTTGAAGTTATGCTGGTAGGATGAGGGACTAAGGTCATGCACATTTATATGTGCTCTATTTATTCAGTACTAAGTTAAAATACATTTTAATTAAGTATGTTTAATAATATAAAAGTATATCAAAATTAATTTTAACTCCTCTAGAATTAAGCTTAAAATTAATTTTTACTTAGAGGTAGAATGGGACAAGTTGTAGCTTGAAAAGTCACGCATACATAACAACTTAGTCTATTACTTATGCGTTCACACGTGTCTTTTTTCTTCATACATATTTAGGAAATTCACCTATATGTGTACTGTTACTAATGTACAAAATTCTAATATCTTCATGGTGAAATTTACCTCCACAACTTAAATTTTGTGCATTGGACTACATATATTTATTTTTTTAAGTTATGTTGGTAGGATGAGGGGCTAAGGTCATGCACAATTATAGGTGCTTTATTTATTGAGTACTAAGATAAAATAAATTTTAATTAAGTATGCTCAATAATATTAAAGTATATCAAAACTAATTTTATATATTTAAAATTAATTTTAATTCCTCTAAAATTCAACTTAAAATTAATTTTTATTTAGAGTTGAAATGAGGCAAGTTGTAGCTTGAAAAGCCACGCATACATAACCACTTATTTATTACTTGTGTGTTCGTACATGTTTTTTTTCTCCATACGTATATTGGAAATTCACCTATATATACTATTACTAATTTACAAAATTTTAATGTTTTTATGGCGAAGTTTACCTACACAACTTAAATCTTGTGTATTGAACCATAAAAAAATAAAAAATAAAAAATAAAAATGAAGTTATGCTGATAGAACGAGGGACTAAGGCCATGCACAACTATAAGTGCTTTATTTATTGATAAGTTAAATACATTTTTATTGTGGTGAAAATATTTTGGGTGTTTATAAAGAAAGTTGGTTACGCAAGCATTTTTTTTTTATTCTACATGATAAATTGTATTAAATTTAACGAGTGTCGTTAAAATGTTATTATATAAAATTATTAATAAGTCATATTTAATAGTTTTTTAAAAGGTTGTGGTTGAGAGATTAAATACTTAAAAAATTTCATTAAAATATTAAAAAATAAATTATATGTATAAGTGTGAGTCCTTTAAACACCCAAACATGAGTGTTTTAAGAGTATCTAGAATTAAATATTTCTCCTATTAAACATCATGTTAAATAAACACCAAATTATAAAGTAAAAATGATGGGTGCTTATCGAAAAAGTTGGATATAGAAGCATTATCTCTCTTACTTTTTAGTGAGTCTCATTCACTATATTATATTAAAATAAATAAAATTGTTGAAATATAAAATTTTAATTGTGTTTATAATTTTAATTGAATTATAAAAATAATTTTTTTTATTTTACTTTTTTTAGTTTTAATTTAAAATTTTATTTTTTAAAAGTCACATCACATCATTTATGATTATATATTTTATATATAATTATTACATTATGAAATTTTAAAGTATTATATAACTTAAATAAATATAAAAAATGACAATTTATTAAATTTTATATCAAAATTATGTTTAAAACCAAAATTATAATTCAACCAATATAATAATATATAGTAATTGGTGGGAATTGTATAGTAATTTTTTTGAAGGGTTGAATAGAAGAAAATGATATTTATTAAGTACTATAACTAAAAAAAAGGTATAAAATGAGTGATGTATATGTGTTAGATACTTCGTTGGAGGAAGAAGAAAAATAGTGGCTAATAAACACCATACCATGTATAGCTAGTAGCTACTCTTTTTCTTTTATTTTACTTGTGGAACATGCTATTGAAATACCAATAAGAATACGTTGTTGAACTGATTTAAATTTAATAAATAAATTATTGTTATAAAATAATAAAATAAAATTATTAGTGTAATTCATTAATATTTTTATTAAAGTGTTGAGTTGCAGTGATTAAATATTTAAATATCTATATGCATGTGAGATCTACACGGGACTCATTGAATCACTCCCTTGAATATACAACAATCG
Source organism: Cicer judaicum (assembly GCA_037974835.1). Classification (NCBI taxonomy): domain Eukaryota; kingdom Viridiplantae; phylum Streptophyta; class Magnoliopsida; order Fabales; family Fabaceae; genus Cicer; species Cicer judaicum. The sequence goes on from JBBPBS010000968.1 coordinate 25,239,741, forward strand.
TTGATGCTCTAAGGGCTTCATATATATTGTCCATTTTGATGTGTGTCATTTTAATGAATTGTTGATTTGGTGGTTAGAGCATCCTAAGTCTAAGTGGAGCTCCAAGTTGGATGACGTACATTGATGATTTGATCAAATCATGTCGGTTGTAGTGATTTTCTTAAAAATAGAGAAGGTATGATGCATACTTATGAATATGGTATCAGTATTGTGTATTAGTATAATATTTTATAGAAATTTAAGGTACACGTACACTAATTAAAAATCTAATTTAGAAAATTAAGATATATACGTTGTCATTAAAAAAAAACATAATTTGTTTTTATATAATTTGATTAAAAGAGTTTAATTAATTAATTTATAATATAAAATTATAATAAAAATTTAAAAAATTATAATTGTATTTATTTAACAACAACACATTAACTATACACACAAATAATAATATATAAGAAAATTATTAATTTCATTCACAACAAAATTAATTTTTAAAAATAAAATATCTATAAAAATAGAGTACTCATCCATCTACTGGTGGTTATACACAATCTGTGTCAAGAGTAAATTGAATTATTATTCCTAAAATTATTAATCTTGGAAAAAAAAGATTTTGACATTCATTATATTATGAAAAGACAAATCAACAAGAAATCTAATATAAACAAACCAGCAAGAAATCACGATTAAATCAGAACAGTTCAATAAGTAGTATTCTTAACCAAAACATTGCATGATATATAAATCTATTAATGCAGCAAAGCACAAGTTACTAATTAAGCTATACGTGATCAAGTTTGTAGACCAATAATTTCTGGAATAGTTCACATACTTATTTTAACACGTTTTATCACCTCTTGGTAGCATTGAAAATGCTGTATGTAACCACCTTTCATAAATCATAACTATACTGTCTTCCAATGAATCAAAAAGACTATTGTTCTGGTTAGTTATTCTGGTTATTAGCAAAATGGACACCCAAATTTAGTTAAAGGCAGTATAATATTATTGTTTTTGTACTTAGCTTGGAGGAGATGAATTAGTGACTGTCATATGAAAAAAGGTTAAAAGAAAGACAGGAAATACGGATGAAAGCATATGGTATGTTATAACAAATTGTTGACATGTGTGTCTCATCGACAATGTAGATCAGACAATTAATTAGTTTTATAGACAAAAATACATTTTTTCTGGATAGATTTCACATAGAGATTACAATAGTGCCAATGGGGGTTGTTTCAATTTTGCTACACAGCAGTGTTATAGTGCTGCTATAGTTACTATTTAACAAAAATTTGTACTGAATAATGTATTGTAGAACAATAACATACTCTGGAAGTTATGCTACTCTATAGTGCGGCTATTTACAAGATTGAGAGATTAGTGATTAAACATGAGTTTTCTATCGTAAGTTAGGCAGAAAAACAGAAAGCTTAAGAGGCCACCACATAATGGTTGGTACCAAGGGATTAAACATGCCACAAATCAGTATCAAATAGATTACTATGTCAAGCTCAAATTCTAAGCCATTTTGAAAGATACTGGTGCATCAAAATTAAATAAATTCTCCTCAACCACACTCAACTTTTTTGGCGCCCTTTACAATAGAAATAAATGCATGCATTTGTTCAAGAAAGTGAAAGGGACTTCAACAAGTACTCGAAATTCAATCAATGCATCAGAATTGGAACCAGTAGATTGTATGGTGGATTTCTGTGGTACTACAGTTTTATGGAACTGACACTAATAGATGCATTAATAGGACTCATGCTCTTCGATGCGTTATTAAATTCAGAAATTAAATATTAAACGTAAAATCAACTGGTCTCTTCACTAAAAAAATGTTTTAACCAAGAAAATATTTTAATTTCTGATAAATTAGTAGTTCCTGTACTTGAAAGGACCTGTATAGCAGGAACCAATGTTGACTCCAAAGAGGAAGATACCCAGATCAATGTGGCCAAGAGAGAATCTAAAGCGTGCCATATTTAACTCTTTCTGCTTTCTTCAAAGTTTTAGTACAAAATCTTGGATGATCAATTTTGTTACTTTTGTATATACTTGCTTCTAGTACCTCAAAATTAGATCTGAAAAATAACAAACTAGGGAAATATTTTAACTTCTCAACGCACACCACCATAAAAATAAAAATAAAGGTCCACCGAACGGGATAGAATAGAGTATATATCATACTTGAAACTGCAGCAACTCACGATGCAGTCTTGAGACAGTTATCACAAGGACTAGAGCCAGACTTGCAGGTCTTTCTATCGAATGATTCACCGAAATGTTTGAGTAAGGTTTGTCTTCGGCATTCAACCTGAACATTCAAACCAGATAAAATGTACTAGTATTTTGTGGATAAAAAAGTCTTTCTGCACTGGGTGTCAGTTTGTTACACCATTAAAACAAATTTATGGAGAAATTTAATATGAATTCAAATGGTCAACGCTATTTTTTATATCCAAATTTCAAAAGTACTGAACTAACTATAGATGTGTGCGTTTGCGCGCATGTGTATAAGAGAGAGAGGGAACAGATGTTTAAATGTTAGGGAGCTTGCTTACCTTTAATTCACAATACTGTTGCATCATTTTGGCTTGAACCATTGCTGTCTTAAAACTCTCCTTTTTATATACTTGGCCGTTTCTTATCATGCATACAACTCTACTAAAATCCTTCTTCTGGTATAGAACAATGCAAACTGCAGGAAGATTGTCTCTTCCAGCTCTTCCCGATTCTTGATAATAACTTTCAATTGATTTTGACATTGTATTGTGGATGACAAATCGCTGAAAACACATGACAAGAAAAACGATAATTTGAGTAACAACAAACTGTAAAACTCATATCACTAAGAATTTGTAGAGCAATTGAACACCTTGCTTGTGGTATATTTTCCTTAGCCAAGCATTAAAATGCTGAACTAACTGCATATGCTATTATATATTCAATTTTATTAGGCAGATAGCAGAGTCGACTAAAGTGCTTATAGATTTTGCATTTATACTTTCAACCTGTGCTTAATCAGGATACACAAGATCCCCAAGAATTTGAGTAATTGTGCAAAATTGCAACTAACCATTTGTATCTTAAATTTTGTTATGGCAATCATGAATAGAAGACTTGGAAATGACTTCCTAATTACTATGCATATACATGAAGAATTTCTTATCAATGCTGTGTTGGAAAAATGCTACACATGAGGGTTAGTCCCTCTATCATTTTGTAGGTCATCGGACTAGTTGTCAAGGATTATGCAACAAATCACTAACACACAAATCAGTGACTCACTTTGTTGATTAACTATCAGGCCACCAAATTATTTACAGAGAAGGGCATATTTCTTACATATAGTGTGGAATTCCTGAACAAAGTCAATCATAAAATTGTGAATGATAACAACATCATCATAGTAATTTAAAAAGTATCTCAACTTACAACATCAGGTTTGTCTATCCCCATTCCAAAAGCAATAGTTGCACATACAATATGGACCTCTCCATCGTGCCATTTCTTTTGAACAGCAACTCTCTGGCGGACAGCCAAGCCAGCATGGTAATATGCTGCCTTAATTTTACATTTCTCACTCAAAAACTTTGATACCTCGACACATTCACTTTTTGACAGGCAATATACAATGCCACACCGACTCTTGAAACGATCCACTAGTAGTTGTGCTAGCTGCTTCAGTGGTTCCTTTGTCTTAACAATCACTTCATACTTCAAATTCGGTCTGTCAAAGCTTCTTTCAAGAACAATTGCATGTGGAATTCTTAAAGCATTTAAGATGTCCTGAAACAAATCCAATTTAAGGCAAAGAAAAAGGGGGAGGGACCTAATACTTAATATAGCCGTCCAAATATAATAGCAATTTACTATTCTAATTACCTCGCGAACTGGGTGAGTTGCAGTGGCAGTCAATGCCATGACGGGTACATCTGGAAAGTTTTGCTTGAGAGATCCTAATCCCCGATAATCAGGCCGGAAATCATGTCCCCATTGGCTGAAAACATAATTTTAAATTTAAATGTCGTGAATCGGTTATTGACAATAAAAATCAGATAGCTTTAACAATTCCCATCCAAAACTGTTGAGGTATGCATTTACTACTACCCTGGCAGTTTAACATCTGTTTGCACACCTTTGTAGTAGCACTAAAATATTTTCATCAATCCAAATCACAGCTCTTGTAATTAAAGTTGGTGAAACTTCCTAAATAAGAAAATATTTTATATGCAAGTCACAATATCTCAAAGTAGTCTCAACAACTGTATCAACTACTAGCAGTACAAAGACAAGGTACAATACAGACTTCTAGCTTACGTATAAAAATACCAACTACTTCAAAGCCGTGTGTCAGAACTCAGAGTCGTCCTTATTGTTACCCATTCAAACCCTGTTTTACATGAAGTCCTTTATCTTTTTTTATTTTTATTTTAACCATTCAGTTCAAAAAGTTATGAATTAGGAAGCTTCTTGAGGACCTTCAACTGAATGTAACAAGGTCATACCCTTTGATTTTAAGATATCACTTAATCCAACTAACCTGTCTGTTTTCACTTGATCTGCCTCCTTAATGGCCACCACGAGAGCTCAATTCAAAATGACATTTTAAACAATGGCACTTCAATAGTAATTAAAATTTTGGAGCTTGTTCATATAGTGTGATCAGTCAGACAGACATATCAGACACACAAGGGAAGAGCTACCAGCAAAGTTATGCCCCCAAAATGTCATTCAATTGCACTCATTGATGAAACATAGTTACAGGGATTGTACAAGAAAGTGCATTCAGTTGCACAATGCATACCTAACACAGTGCGCCTCGTCAACAACAAAACCTGCTAGCTGTCCCTGTGAGTTAAGAGGGAGCCCCAACAAAAGACGCTCATGAGATATTTAGTGCTCTGTGACACTGTTTCATAAAATGTATTCAAATCAATAAAGTCTTACCTTCTGATGCATGCATTTTAGAATCCCAAGAAATGATTGGTTTCCGGCAATTCTCTCAGGTGTCACATACAAGAGCTTGCATGAAGGCTTGTCTTTTCTGCATACAAGAAAATTAATGTGAGAAAATATCGAGCACTATAGCATTTAGTAAGTGAAAGGATGTTTTTTAAATGATACTAATACACTAATTTCATGGGCAAATTATATGACAGATCATGTAGACAAGATAGACAAGGAAATGAATCTCACCTCAGCTCTTGGAGAACAGCTTCAGCTTGGGAAGTAGTTTGTTGAGAATTTAAAAAAGTAGCAGGTATTCCAAACTTGAGGTTAAGTGTTATTATCTGATCCTGAATGAGTGAAAGTAAGGGAGATACAACTATCGTAACTCCTGGTTGAAGGGTTGCTGGAAGCTGTAAGCACAAAATAAAATGAGCATGTTCAAAAGCATATAAACTAGATAACAATATTTCACTAATGTGGTTGGGGTACAAAGAACAGCTGGGAACTTGGGAGCTACCATTTTAAATAATGAAAAAGTAGGGAAGGTCATGATACACAATCATTTGAACAGTGTACATCTTTAGAATTTTTAAGCAGGTAGTTGCTTCAAAAAAATATAATCACCATTGGTATTAAGTGGTTAGAAGGATATATCTTAAAAGGAAATCTTCAAAGAAAATATATCAGGGTTTAAGAGAATGCAATGACCTGATAGCAAAGGGATTTACCACCTCCAGTAGGCATAAGAATAAAAGAGTCTTGTTTTGCCAAAGTTACTTTACATGCTTGATGCTGCAATGCTCGAAATGTCTTATTACCAAAGATAACAATATTTGCCAATTCAATATCATCTAGCGCCTGCAATTCTTCATATGAGAGAATACTATTTCTACCATTTGAAGCAAAGGAGGACTGTATTTTTCTGGAAGTTGATGAAACCGAGCCTTGAGTGATGCCACTTCTACCATCCTACAACATATATTAACTATTTCAGTATAATCTAGCTGTCATATTAGTCACATTATACTAGAAAATATAGCCAGTGGAAATAGATTTAAGAAAATATGCTGAGAGTAGCCCCGATAAATTTTCACCAATTATTATACAGAACCATGTAACATTTTTAAGTTGATTGCAGTCCCTCAAAGGAGGGGCAGGAAAAAATCCCTTTTGAAAGATTTGGAATAGCTCAAGACCCCAATCATGACAGAAACTTCCCTTGCAAATTTCTTAGTGTGATACTGATATGAACTGGTATAATTTATTAAAAAGGAATTCGGAAAATCTCCCTTGATTGCAATTCTGCAGATCTTCAAGGCTAAATTTAGGGGAAAAAAGTCTAAATAATGACATATATTTGAAATTTTAAAATATTAAAGAAATGACATAATAGATGATCATATAATATTCCAATCACCCTTTTAATTGATTTTAGGAACATTTTATTATTTCTTTAATTTAGAAAAGGAAAATAAGTCCTTCCCTCCTCCTTTCTCTCCAAAACCCTGCTTCGTAACATAAATCCAAGGGTAAGCAACCTCCGAGTCTTAAGGTTCCAACTTTTCCACAAATGACTGGCTGCTCTCTCCTTTTCTCTCTTCTATTATTTATATACATTGTGATCCAACCTACCCTCTCTAACTAACTATCTATTTGTTATTAACTAACTAATGATCTATAAAACATTGACATAACCACGTACATTAGACACAACACTGACATTGATAATAATTTAAAAAATGAAAGTAATTGACTGGAATTACATGTGTCGGTGTTGTGTTGGTGTTCATGTTTAGACACCGAACACACCTTCAACCTGAAGTGTGGGTGCTACATAACTAATGACGACATGTAACCTTGCGCAAGTTGGTTTAGGTTACATCCATTTTATATTCTTTTCTATTTTATTAAATTTCATTATCTCCCAGTTTGATTCATCTTTGTGCCTAGTTTTGAAAGAACCTAACATGTAAGCAATTAGAAAACAACGCAGATCCGTAACAATTTTCCAACCATGTATGTTTCTCACTTAAGGAAACTCAATTATAGCTCTATTCATGTTCACAAATATTTGAAACTACAATCAAAACTGTTAATCATTATAAAATGAAATTGATTTACTACCACAGAATTTGGAGGATGAAAATTTGTATCCTCATCGTCACTTGAACCCAACTCCACAAATTTGGCTCGGTGTTGCTTAGGTTGAGGCGAATTGTCAACAATATCAATAAACGATTCGGAAGCACCAACGCACGTGGCAAGACCTTCATCAAGCACGTGATTCAAAGTTCCACAAGCTTGTGATTCCATTTCGTGAAGATCATCCCATTCCTCAGTGTCTGGCACTGACTCCGCCAATGCCGCGAGAAAATCATCGCCGCAATGTTCAACGGTGATAAAATCACGACCATCGTCACCTTGAATAAACGGTTAATTAATTAGTTAATAGAATGGAAATGAAAGTGAAATGATCAATTAATGTATGTAGCATACCGTAGAGAGCGAGAAGACGATCGAAAGATTGGGTAGCAGAGTGTTCGTCGAAGCCGAATTCAAGAGCTAAACTGATTAACCGAACTTTCTCTAAATCTAAATCGTGTTGCTTTTGCTGCTTCTTCTTCTTGCTACTACTGCTTCCTGCTTCCATTCCCGCGCTACCTGTTTTCTGCTTCCAATTCAATTTTGTAGTTGCTTCCTCTCGTTTTACTTTGAACCGTTATGTAAGGGCAGCAGTGGCTGGCTAAACGGTGTCGTGTTGATACTATTTTATAACGATTATGAAAGTAGTCTTTCGTTTTAAAATTCAACTTTTTAGTTTTTAAGTATCATCTAGTTTGGTTTCAACTCTAAAAAATGGTGATACTAAATTTTTTAAAATGAATTGAGATTAAATATATTAGATATTACAAAATATAGGTAGATTTATATTTATCTATCTCATCAAACATTAAAATAATAAGTTTAAAAATTAACAAAAATAGTATAAATGTTTTTAGAAACTAAGAAAAGATTTTGAAAATAAAGATTATTAATTTTGTCTTTTTGTTTTTATAAAAATTTTAAAAATATTTTTGTTATTCTTTTAAATATATTATTATTTTAATGTTTGGTGAAGTAGATACATACATAAAAATTCCCCTGTTTTTTAGTCACGTCACTCTAAATGTAATATATTTTAAATTTATCTACATTACTATTTTTGAGGTAAAATATCTTATTTGCGATTAAGATTACAATAAATTTAGTACTTGAAGGACTAAAAATTCAATTAAAACAAAAAGAAACTAATTTCATAAATGTGACAAAATAGAGGATTAAATGTGAAATTAAATTTTTTATTATATTTGTTTAAATAAATAATAATAATCTTATTTTTGAAACCATTTTATATATGATATTTTGACTCTAGTGACACTTCAAGAATATCTACAAGTTCTGAATTTAATCATTTGTAAATGAGATTAATTTTTATATATTATCGATATAAAAAATTTAGAAAATCAACAAATTATAATTATTTATATATATGACTTTAAAAGTTATTATAATTAAAATTAAACGTTTTTAATGATTGATAGTTAAGATTAAAGTCTAACATAAAAATAGCATTAGAAAAAAATAGTATACATGGAAGTATGTATTCAAGAGTATAAAATGATACAAAGAAGAAAAGTTAACTTGAATTTTTTTATATAGGCTAATTGATAGTTAAGATTAAAGTCTAACATAAAAATAGCATTAGAAAAAAATAGTATACATGGAAGTATGTATTCAAGAGTATAAAATGATACAAAGAAGAAAAGTTAACTTGAATTTTTTTATATAGGCTAATAGATTAGTAACAAACTAACTCATCCATCTATAAATCTACCCTTTCATATATTAAAATATTTTGTTGAAAATGAAGATTGAATTCAAATTTCTTTTTATCATTCAATTCTCTAACTTCACAAAACCATACTAATAGCAATCATATAGCACATAATTGTCAAATTTCATGAAATAATTGACCGAACAACTATTTGTAATTTTCAAAATTCAAAATTGTATTAGCTATTGTTTTACAAATTTGCTGCAGAGATACGTGGATTTAGATAATAAATAATTAAAATGGTTTATTTAATATGCTTGACACGACAATTAAAAATAGATGGAGAAAGCATTATTACATGTTATTTTGTACGAATCCACGAAATATCACTTTGTGTACCTATTAATAAAAAATAGATGGAGAAACGATAGTTTGTTTTCACCTCTAATGTTTCTAAAAACCCACATCTTCGTCCAAATGCATACATTCAAAGGGCAAAAAAACCATGTTTTGTGCACGGAAGCATCCGTAAGATAAAAAACAAAAAAAAATTGTGTTTTGTTTTTTTAGTGATGATTACTTTCGAAATGTATGTAAAGGATGGAAAAAGATTCTCCCAAAAAACATGTTCATCAATACGCCCACCACATACACAAACCTATTACCTATTAGGTAATATGCAGGTAAGACTTCATCATTGAAGAAAGACAATAGAAAAAGGATCATATCTTAGAAAATATGGAACTAATCTAAATACAGAAAATAAAAGAAATATGCAATCCGTATAGACATTTCATGCTAGAAATAGAAGATATTCATAGTACGAATCTAATTTCCATGTGACCAAAATGTATGAAGCTTGCAAGCACCATATATTAAAATGAAAATCAAACTCTCTCAAAAACGCATATGTATACGCTACTGATCGAAAACAATGATGAATTATGGCATCCATAACCTATATTATGTGCAAGATAAAGCTAACACATACACACACGTTTCACACATTAAGCTAGGTGACGATTTTTTTGCATGTAATCTTGAAACAGCGTAATCCTTTCCAGAGAGAAGACTTGAGCCTACCCTCAGTTCCATAAAGCTTATATTTGGCCACTCTGCGTTTTCTCTTCATATCTTTGTCATTCCACCACGAAGATTGAGGAGGTGGCTTGCTCACAACTACACACCGATTATTCTGTTCTTTCCATGAAGGAGAGGTCCTTTCCCTGCTCCTTGCTACGCGCATTTCCTTTTCATGTATGGTTCTAACGTGCCCAACGTTCTGATTATACAAACATGCAGCTCCATATAATGATCTAGGTTGCTGGTGAGCGACCAATGCCATCTCTGATTTTATTTAATCTGATTATTGATGCTCACTTTTACAAATCTTAAAACTCAATCCGGTCAGTTTGATTTTATTGTTATATTCCCCTTATGTATGTATATGAATGTGATGTTTGATCAATATATATACCTCCCTTTTCTCTCTCCCTTTATATTTCTTTAGTGTTATGAGAAAGAGAGAATGTAAGAGAGGACATTGAAATATGAAAACTCAAGGAAATTATGTAACGCTTGGAATTATATTTTATATGCAATCTGTTATTATTTTTGGTAAAGAGGGAAGGAGAGGTTATAGGGGAATGAGGGAAAAATGTCTTCCGTTGCTGCAAATAAGAGTGGGAGAAGATATGCAAGTCTGAATTTAGCAAAAGCTCATTGTTCTCAACTACGTTTTATTATACTGTTTATTTTGGGATTCAATCTAATAAACCTCAATAGCAGCTTTTTTGTATTGACTCAATATAGCAGCTAATAAATATAGCATGTCCATATTGTAAACAGGCATTTTGAAAAATATCACAGAAAATCAATGGACAGAAAATACTTAATTACATTTCATAACAAATATTTTATTTATTTTACTTGAAAGTTTCCATCTTACACTTTAATCAATTCAAATAATTACACATGTCAGTTGAGGATCAGTGCTTCCTGGTCTCTTCAATTTTTAGTACGTTTCTTGAATTTTTTGGTGTCTTCCACGTGGGACTCCTGGATGGCAGTTTAAACAGTAAAAATAATCAAGTGATTAAGCATACAAATGCAGGGTATTCTAATGCATGGTAAATGTAAATGCTTACTAAGGATTTAATGTTATGCCAAGGCAAAAATAATGAAACTGCTACAAACATAAAGAAAATGACATGATATAGAGCAAGAGAATTTGCAATAATAGAAACTTAAAGGTGGTGGCTAGCTGCGCCTATTTGCCGAGCAGAAAAAAAGAGTATTGTCACTCACGATGCAAGACTTCCACTCGTCTCCTTGATCAGGAAGTTGACGGAATATGTGAACAAGTACAACAGCATCCAGTGCAGCATATTCTAGCTGTACATATACAACGTGTTAGAATATTGAATGATTTGGTTCAAACTGATTGTATCAAATGGTCTGAGAAGTTTCTTCAAAAATCATATATATATATATATATATATATATACACGATAACGTGAAACATTTAATCCACTATCAGAAAGTTAAATGAATTTAGAGTGTAAACCTTTTACACTTTATACAGATATTCGATCATATCTTATCATATTATTTCATTGTGACATCATAGTGAGATATAGTAAGATGTCTATGTATTTTTTGTTACAGTATCTGTGGATAGTTATAAACTCAAAAGAAAAATCTACTTAGTATCGTATTTTTTGTTACGGTATCTGTGGATAGTTATAAACTCAAAAGAAAAATCTACTTAGTATCTCGCTTGGAATTTCAGTTGACTTGGCATGTGAAACTTCTATATATCTATCACTCTCTTCAAGATTCATTAATATCAGGGAATGTTACTCAACTATTTAATGCTTAAGAATGGAGGAACAAACACAAAAGTCTGACAATAAAATAATATGAGAAATTTTAATAACCCGAGAAGAGCTATTCCTCACCCCACCCCAACATAAATATATCAATGAAACAATGAGTATGGATTGCAAGATGCAGCAAACTAGGAATTATACAGAAAGAAACCACAAGAGGTCCCGAAGCAAATGTTGAAATTGTCAGAGAAGTTTTATTAAGACAGAGCATTATGAATAGCAGGAAAAAAGGGGATCAATTACTTGATTCGGAGTTAAAGGCCGTTGCTCCCAATTGCTGTTTCGTCTTGTCTTGTTTAAACCTGCACCCAGTATTTTCTGATTTACCAATAAACACACAAATTTTGTCAAAATATGCTAACATGGAAAAATGAGGACTTTGATCGTCACCCATCCACAAATATCAGATCTGCAAAAACTGAGACATGAAACATTTAGTGGATACTCATATATATAGTACCTCTGTAAGCTTGGCCAAACCGCCCCGCGGATCCTTAAAAATTTTCTGGATGTCTAGCAACCTTTTATAGTTCTTGAAACATTTCAGCTCTTCATATGAGTGAGCAAGTTGCTTTATATCACATTGGAAATTATACCCTGAAAATACATGTCATGGAGCAGCAATGGTTACTGATGATTTTTCTGACCCAAAGTATCATTCTACCACATAGGCAAGAGACTAATCTCTTGCGTCATGTCAAATGGCTACTAATATCCTGAATCCATAAAAACACATTCAAGGATTGACTCAATGTTTATGGGATACGTGTTTGATACTTTCCTATAAGTGCTCATTGGTTATTAATTTAGACTTAAAAAGTTACTACTACGAAATAACACCATCCCTCGAAAGTTATCAAATCCCATTGATAATTGCATTCTTATTCAGGTAAATATAGGCACCCCCAACAAGTTAGTTTGATGCACCGTTAACCAAAAGTATCTTTTGCAGGTATATTCATGAGAGTAATGAATTTAAAGTTTTCGTACCAAGTTTTAGAATTCCAGAAGACAGCAAAATTCGGGTTAGACAGTTGTCTAAACTTTCAGGCACCTCTCTATGTAACTTTATCAAATCAATGATGAAAACCTTCTTTTCGGAAGCAATTTGCATGATAGAAACCTGAAACACGAAAAATTTGAGGAAAAAAGGAACAACAGGAGAATCAAGCTCAATTTATTATTTGAAACATGTCATAGCTTGGGAAGCTAAAACTCAGACATAAACTCATAGTCATACAATGTAAAATAAGCAAAGAAAAAATGCATGGAAACCCAAATACTCCAAAATGAAAAAATATTGGTGTCCAAGATGTATGCCGATAAGTGTTTGATATTTCTATGATACGTACCCAGAAAGTATCCTATTATTCTTCTTATTTTTAAAGTTTTTTTATCCCAATACTTCTTTAAGTATGGATTCCTACATAAGGATGGAACTATCACCTCTCTCGCATATTGTCACTGTTGAGGCAAAATATCAAATCAAGTGTTTTGAAAATAAACAAACAAGTTAATTAATCACTAATCATGATTCTAATTATGTTGTTATTTAACTTGTGTTTTTGGATGATTTATTCAAAGATAGATGACTAAATACATTCATACAACAATCAACGATCTCACCATGATATAAATCAAAGAACATCATGCCTTAACTAAACTAGAAGTTGACTACAAAATCATTTTGGGTAATCAAAATTATTCCGGTTCATCAAAAGATCATCTGGTTAATCAAGATCTTTATGGGTATTTCGTTTTAAGGACAGAAGCAAAATGAATCATTCTCCATAGTCCAAATCTTAAGATAAAAGAATATCAAGACTATTCAAAACAATAATCAACCCAAAAGTCTAGCTGAAGGTCCAAAGAAGCATGTTTGAGTGAGTGCATGCATGTTTGTTAACGTAACTAGGCTATGTTGCGTATTGGTATTTTTTTTAAAAAAATCTAGTATCGCGGCATCTGTATTTGCATCGTACTCGTATTGTAATATGTATCATGGTTCTTGGATGAAGAAGCATTAATCTATTACAAAGATAGTTTAAATTTACCTTGTTTGGCTTGCTGCCTTTTACATAATTAGGCTTCCATTCACAATCAACACCTATGACTTTACTATCCACAATGTGGTTTGTCGCATCAAGCAAACCTTCAACTTCATCAACCCATATAATGTCTTCAACCATCAGTTCCTCAAGATGTAAATAACGTCCTTGCGGGATGCTTGTTCCAAGCACTACAGAACATAAACAGTACGGTGTTTGTCATCTGAGAATGAAGTTACAGATAACAGACACACTACATAACAAATAGGTAGACAAACCAAATGGTAGCAACGTCAATGCATGCAAGCTGGTAACAAATGCACTAATACACAGGAGTAAATCCTAAAAGATGTGGGAACAAAAAAGGAAAATGACTGAAAGAAACATAACTTCTGAGGCAAAAGATGAATAAGAAACCAACAATCTATAAATGAAACAAAATATGTGTTCATTAGACTGCAATGTTTTCTTCCTTTATGAATTTATGTTGGTCACAAGAAACGGCCTTACCTTTAATATCCAAAAATCTGTCTAGGGAGTACCGTTCACACAGTTCATCAACCTTTTCCATGTAACCCGCTTCCATTGCCAAATAAACCTTGAATGTAAGAAAGTATAAGATCAAAGCATACATATTTTAAAATTTTACCCTTGCTAATTGTAATCATGGGTAAGAATCTGACAAGAAAATATTAATAATTATTGCTCGGAAAAATCAATGAAAACCATTTAACTTAATTGTACTCAACATTAATTTTCATATTACTTGGTCATTATATTATTTATTTGGCAAAATACATCTAGCGGCCATTTAAGTTACACGAAAATAATAGATTAGTTCTTTATCTTTTTTTTTTTTTTATAACAAGTTAGTCATTTAACATTCTTTTGGTGTCAAGTTCATCTTTTATGTTTGTAATATTTGCATCGATGATCCTAATTTCAAACCAACAAAATTGAAACTCCAAACTCTCTCAATTTTTTCAATAAACTTGTTTAATTCTTAAGGGTTTTGATTGCAGTAATCTTAAGAACATAAACCCGCAATTAATTTTTAGAAAAATAATTAAACAAGAAAGAATTCGAGTGAGATACATATTAGGGTTCTTGAAATTTAATGCGGAATTCTCTTAATTCAAATCATGAAATCACATGAAAATTTATTATGTTGTTCTTTATATGATCAATAACAAAACTCATAGTAAAATTTTAAAAATCTCTAACTGCAAATGATTGAAATGAGGTTATGACTAAAAATAGTTCAACATTGTAACATTTACAAACATAAAAGACTAAGTTGTTAAAAAAAAGGTAAATGATCGATCTGATATTTTCGTGTAACTCAAAGGACTACAAGAAGTATTTTGCCTGTTTGTTTTCATATTCAAATAGGTTTAGGAATCTTATATCTATCTCACAAAAACACACAACTTCAACATGGTATCAAAGTAGATTCTTCAAGTGACCTGTCCAACACTGTTGTGTTGCTTTTGTTGTCAAGTTCCCAATAGTATGGAAAATTGGGATTGTACAACCTAATATTTGTATTCAGCTTTTTTTGTATATCTGCCCTAAGCAAGTCAAATTGTACCAAGCGCATACATGTAAAGTTAGAGGTAAGATGTTGATAAGAAATAACTCATGTCCATGTCTAGGATGCACTGGAATATGACACAGCCCATATTACCTATTGAATATGAAAAAATACTAACATGTGCATGAAATGTTTGTTCTGGTTCTGATATAGAATAAATAAACAAACAAAAAGCTCAAAGTTTAACACAGATTACATTTTGGTTAAGACATATTTGAAGGTTGAACAACAACGATGCTAAAAACACCATGCAACTAGAAGGGAATAAAAAACAAGTTGTCTAAGTGTCATTTAAAAACAACAAAATCAACATAATAAAGAAATCAAAATGCATGACTGTATACAAACTGTACAGGACATAGTTCAAAAAATAAAGTTTTTCTACTTAACAGTCTCCAATGGATGCACCTATGAGACACAGGGTGCACATTATAATGCAATCATTACCAACAAAAGAAAAGTACCAACCAAATATTCCATAAGCTGTCTATCATTGTTTGTTCTAGCCTCAGCAACATCCCAGCATCCCTTTTCTGCTAAGCTCTTTAGTGAGCTGCAAAATCAATGAGGTAATATTGAAATAAGAATTATAATAAGGAAAAAGGGGAGGTTGAGTCGATTTAAGATGCTACGAACAAAATCAAACAGAACTAGGGAAAAATGAGAGAGAAAAGTACAAGCCAATCACCTTTCTTTACACCTCTTGTATACATCTGGAAAATCCTGTTTTAGATTATTTTTCTTTATAATCTCATAGGCATCCTTTAGCATGTTTCTCTTCACGAACTCCTCGACAAGGATGGACAACATAGGCTGCCCCATAAATGTTGCCCACTTCTCTGCTGCTTTGAATTGATTACTCTTTATCATATCAAGGAGAAAAGATTGCCCATATTGGCCAATAGAGAAATGCTCAATTAAAGTGACAGCTGTTGTGTATAACCGGGATTTCACCAATTCAAAAGTATACTGCTCAATTAATTCTTTTGCCATGCCACAACTTAAACAATCGTTTTCCTTATTCTGACACAGGGCTTTCTCGACATTTGTTAGTTTTACATCAAAAGTCTCCAGTATTTTCATGACTATCATTTCATCATGCTTGATGTGACCCCTAATAATATCAATGAGAAGATAGGCAGCTGAGTTTTTCACATCCAAGGAGTCTTCTGAAGTGGTTGATGCTGATCTTTCTAGGAAGCGGCGAAAAGAAGATATAATCAAATGAGTAAATCCTTGACTTTGATTTTCATATAAGGGAGACACATACAGGCACTGAACAATAAAAGTAGCTGGTCCAGGTTTTGGATCATTTTGGAGAACAAGACACAGTTGCTCCTGAAGAGCTCTGAATTTCACTGTCGCCTTACATTTGCCTATGCAAGGACATTTAAATAGAAACAACATGAAAAAAGTAAGAAATAGGATGTATTTTGATGACATAGAAGTACCACATGAAATCTGATGAACAACCCTCAATTTCAATTGCAACAACAAATTTGCTACCTTATTATTGATTGCTTATAAAGAAGTTTGATGTCTTCATTGAAAAAATAGTTCACCGAACTTTATCAAGGACTCCTTTATTAGAGCTGGAAATAAATTAAATTCTATAGAATTTTCAGTTACAGGATTTTCAAATAATCATTTTCCTGCTGTTTTGCAGATCAATATCACTTTCAGCAAGTTTTTGGACCCTAAGAAGTGATAATAATTCTAAAATCACTCTTCTAACCAAAATAAAACAGCAGAAAAGAGGGTGGTGACAAATTAAAGAGTGATAATAATTGTTTTAACATTAAATGGTAATAATAATAACTGTTTCAATATTCCATCAACATAACTTTCACAGGGCAATAGTAAGAGTGAGATTTTGGAAAAATAGATAACTTGAATGACAATAATTTCTTGGGACGCAAGATTAACACTTCAGCTATCTAAGCTTTCAAAGGAAGAAAAGTTGTAGCAATGATCAAACAATCATTGAATGTAAAGGCATTTAATCCAGAACTAGTATTGGGTGTTAGAGGTTCAACACGTCAGACGGTGAAAATAGGGAAACACAAACTACAAGTATCCAGACAATAAATACCGATGTCGGAGTGGATAATGTTGACTTCAAGAAAAGTAAACTTTCATAACAATTTAGTTGAGACATTTCAGCAAACAATTAGTACTCAGCATCTTATCTTGTTGCAGACAACAAATATTAGCATTACAAGGGGGGAAATCATACCATAAAAATAACATTCTTTCAGCAGGAACATAAATACGACAGGAGAGACATGCGATAAATCGTAAAAAGCATGCGTGCATAAGGTCCATCTTTTGCAACCATTGTCCTCTTTGTTGTCTACCTCTGCTATATTCTCCTCCAAAACCATCTCTAGAAGAAGGGGGAAAAAACTGTAATCGGAGTAGCAATGTTTTGAATATTAGTTTGAAGTGATAAGTTACAACTCAGCACATCATGGTTCTTAATTCCATAAATTAATAATGATCAACCTAAGTCTAAAGTTCAAAGTTTTCTAAACTAATGGATCATGATGAACCGTGTAATACACAAACAGAACACAAATACAATAGTGAACAGTTGATTTGTGATGATTAACATGAATTGAAATGTTGAAATTCAGTTGTTCTAGTAGCTATAGAGAACAGTTTCATTCACTTAAAAAATTAAAATTAACAATATCTTTTTATAGTACAATATTCCTAATTTTCTACACTGTTTGATTGATGGCTGAATAAATAAACTCATAGTATATATATATTTAAGTGGTTTTGACTTTTGAAATAGAGTGAGAGACGTTATTTTTTTGCCTTTTGGAAGATAGATTTAGAAAAAGGCTAAAAATCCAAAGATAAATAAATAAAGAAAAGACGTACAATTCTTCAGTTACTTTTCCCTTTTATCTTTTTTGAATACGACAAGCAAAATAGACAGCGCAAAGGAAACAGAGACTTGCGTTTGATCAGAATAAGAATGGGAGAAGAAAATAAACAGAAACTTACTTCGAAATCCTGATTTCTGAAGCAATTCGGAGTGAAAAATTTGTGAAGTGTAGGGTTTATGTATCTCTCTAGTGTAAATATAAATTTCTGCTTCAACTACTTTGCGTGATTATTGACAACAAGGTAGCACACGTAATAACAATAAAATAAAAATAATCTTAATAAAGTTATATGTCATTGTCTTAGTAAAAAAAAAATAATATATACATATATGTCAATGTCGGCGTGAAAAACTAACGATAAGAATTTGTAATTAATTAAAAAGAAAAAACAAAAATATGCATAAAAAGATATGTGAAAAAAAAAAACAAATTTTTATAGCGTTGTGTGAAAAATTCAGCTGATTATTACTAATGTTCATGTGAAAATCTCAAATCTGGTTGAAAATATTGATTCCGCATGATCCAAAGAGATCTTTTCTGCAAATGACAAGGGTAGATTTGAGAGAGAGAAGAGGAGGAGGGGGCTTAGGACTTTGAAGTGGCGGCCATGTGATGAGGGGGCGATACGTGGCATGTATATACCGTCGTCATGCGGATCAACAGTAATATCTAAGGATCTATACGTGGCATGTATCCATCCAGACTGTTGTTTGGTTTTTCTTTTATCATTATTTCCTCTTTTGTTTCGGATCAGTTAACCTTCCTAAAATGAGGTTAAATAAGATTTTTTGTTTTTCACTCTAAAATGCCATTGCGTCCTTGCACTACCATTACGACCATTGTTGGCTACAATTCTGAATTATGATTCTTACAGTTGTTTACTATCACCTTGAAGACTTGAATTTCTCCTAGCCACCATTTTGACTCCAACTAACTACCATAGTTATAATTCATCGTTGGTCATTACTCCGACCACTATTGTCATCCACCATTAGGGAGCATTGTCAGTCATTGCTCCAACCACTTGAGCCTTGGTGGCCCACCACTCTAACAACCACAACCACCATTAGTCTTTCATCACCATCTCGACCATCACTCAAACGAGAGTCGCTCTAATCCTCACTGGTCACCCCTTTCTATCCTTGTTGGTCGTCGCTCCAACTCTCTTCAACCATCGTTAACCACACTCGAACCATCACCCGTCGTTAATATTCGGTTCAATAGTTGTTTGATGCCACCGCCGAAAACTACCGATTTCAACCATTATTATTAAATAAATAATTATAATTTCATAATATGTAAATAGATTTTTAAATAAAAAACTTTATATTTTATTATTATTTTTATGTGTTGTTGTCGTCTTGTGAAGTTTGGCGCTTAGCTAACTAGTCGTGTAATTGGTGTTTTAGTATTAGTGTTTTGTTTGGTTAGTTCCTTATTTCATCCGTTAAAAACATAATATATAGGTCAATTTTGTTGTTGTAACAATGATCTCCTTATTTATCATTGGCAGATTCTTAGATGGCTCTATAAAGCGTTTAATATTGAAAGTTTAACTACCTCATTTCTCTCACAATTATTGTCACTTTTGTTTATTTTATTCATATTAAATAAAAGAAAGAAAATATTCATTTTATCAAATTATTATTCTTTAACTATGTGTGTGTTTTATACTCTCATAAATACAAAGTTGAATTAATTATTTGAAAGTAGTGTATAGAGTAGTAAATGAATTGTACAGTTGAAAAAATATTAAAATCACATTAAAATTTGAAAATAAAATTCATTTTAAGACAAATTTTGGTTGTTAGTGTGACACTCAATGTGAGATAGAGGGATTACTATATAAGGTTTAATAAAAATAAAACACTAAAAGACATGTAAAAACTTGTTCAATTAATTGTTAAAAATAGCTATTACAATGAATATTTATAGAATTAAAATAAATATAAAAATACATTAAAAGATTTGTCATGTTATAAATTGACCGTCTCACATATTATATCATGTCTAATAATACTAATTTAGATAACTACCTTACTAATTGAGTCATAGTCCAAAACCCCTTGTCGGCTAACTTTCATATGGTCTCAATGCATCCTCCATCACCTATTATCAATTGAATATACCTTTATGCATGTTTTGGACTTAATAAGCTAATATATAACACATGCAATTGAACTGGGGGAAATGTATTTTTGAGCCAAAATGCCCTTCAACAACACACACGTTATCTATCTATATAGACAATGGTTATATGACCTTTTAACTTAGACAAATATATGTGATAGTCTTTTGGATTGATATTACACATTGTCATGAACCTAATAACCCAAGTCAATTCACGCTTGGTAGCCACAGTCAATCGATAGTCAATTTGATTGTAGTCCAATTTTATATTAGTTATTAGTCAATTTTACACCAATTGATAGAAATATACTAATGAAACTCTTAGTGAAATTTAACGGTATCAATTATCGGACTATTAAACAAAAAATTTGAATTCTTTTTGGATCTCCTTCTTTATTAATGAGAACTACCACATTATCATCATTCTTATACTCCAAATCTATTTAGTTTTGGTAGTCATCAATTGATTTTTCATCAATTATCAATCAATTTTGCAAATGTTGATTTTACGTAGCTGAGTGTGACGTAGTTAATACCCAAATCTTTTTGCATTAATCGAAATATCAATACATATCCCAACCAATTATTTCTTGGTGTAAACACGTGTCAGTAATTATTTTTTTCAAACTAAAAAATACAAATTGAAAATCAACTTATAATTAAAACTTGATTGATTTTTTAAAATTGCAAAATAAAAAAAAAAAAACTCGAACTATGGGATGACTCGAGGGTTTGTAGCCCGCATTAAATTGATATTCTTATAAATTTATTTTAGTTAATTCATAAAATTTATTGAGAAGTCTTGTGTCTATTGTTTGTTTATTTTGGAGAAATGAAATATTTGTTGCATAATAAAAATAAACCATAAAAAGCAATGTATCCATTATATTGAATAAAGCAATAGCCATACAGTAAAACATAATTCCAAAATAATACAAACTATTACCATATTTTACTTGTGGCCTCTCTATAACATGAATCATAACTTACATGATATTTCGTAAACTTATGACACTATGTAAAAGCTTTGATGTTTTAGCGTCTCGTGCAGAAGATGAACTAATTTGTGTAGAAGATGATGAAACATTTGGATTAGTAGTTAGAGCATCAAGCATGGTCCAAGGATGCGAAACACACATAAGTACCATGCATAATAGAGACGAGACATTTTGAAGGGTTGTTATACATGCTCTCAAGGTATTATGTCACTCATAGTCTATACTAATTGGCATTGAGGGAACATTACAGAGAATGCATTGAATGTGACCAAATTGCAGAAAACATTGCTCTAGTAGACATGGATTGAAACTCTGCCACAGTGAATGTAACTAGAGTACATAATTGTTGGTTCAAAAGGATGACTAAATCAATCATCATTTTATAGTGTAAACACTACATCCTCAAGCAAAATGACATCAAAACTTCGTTGATGTCATCAATCTATCTTCGACAACATGTTTGCAATCAACATACGACCTTTGGGAGTATGTTCAGGAACTATTCCATTGTCCCCTAGTTTACATGTTTTATGAAAGTGTTCGAAAATCCAGCACTACACAAAAAATAAAAGACAAATTAATAAATTAAAAATACAACTTAATAAATTAACATCATAACCTAATACGAGTCGTATATTTGTAACAAGGTTATATACCCTCCCAACTGTGTCATGTCATGATAAGCTACATCTCTCGCGTTATCATACAACACAACCAACACAGTTATACGCCATACATAGTCTTAACAACGCCTCAAACATGTGAACAAACTAACATAATTCACCTTGACTCGAGTGTGAGTCTTGTGGGTGAAAATAGTGCTTCCAACTAAGTGTAAAAGATATGTTATTGAACACGTTCAAACTAGTTAGTTCGGATTATACTTTTGTATAAATCGTGCAGCCACTACAATCTATATTGAGTACATTTATTAACATTTATCTCAATAGTTACTTATTTCATTGTTGCCCCCAACAGTATGCGTGCAACAATCAAAATATTATTAGTATTAATATTATTTATTGGTGCACTAAAGAACCTACCACGGGGTAAAATGTGCAAAATAGTTGTGATATCATCTAGTGTGATTATCATCTCCCCATTTGACGTGTGAAACAAGTTGATTTATGTCACCTTTTTACAAAGGCATAGACAATGTCAACCTTTGTCAATTAAGTTGAAGACAAGTGCACTAATACAAATTCTTGAATCAAATGCTCTACAATATCTAGTACCTCTAAACTTCTTCAATTTCTGATCGTGCATGATCACTTTCAACAAACAAAACATAAATGTAGTACCCCAATTACGTTCGACCAATTAAAAGTAATTCCAAAAAATAAATAATAATATATTTAAAAAACATTTCACAACTATTATTATTGAATCCAAAAAAAATCACCATTTTATAAAATATGACCAAGTTTTGAGTACATATTTACCTTATTCCTAGTACAAAAATAAAAATAAATAAATATGCTCTCTTTTTCAGCGCCCCATTATTTCTCTTCAGGTTTCTTGTTTTTACTCATTTTTACAAGGCTAAAATTTTCACTCGTAATGCACTCAATCAAAAAGGTGAACCACATTTTCCCTAATAGAAAAACCAAACACCAATTTATCTCATTGACATAAATATTCATCATTGTAGTCTATAAATTGAGACAAATAATCAATCAAAAAAGAAGAAAAATGAAGGGAGTTTTATTTCTCTCTAAACAGATAAGAATATATACAGAAAAGCTTTCATTTTGTTTGTTTCTGAAGAAAAAAGAAGAAGAAACGCTGTAAAAACACATAGAAGGGTAAAGAGACCCTAAAGCTATTTTCATAACACAATCAACAAACATCAAATAAAAAACCAGAAACTAGATGAGGACAAGAGAAGAGAATCGACGATATCTCTATTTTTGACTTCTCAAGGTCCATCGCTATAGTCTCATCTCCGTCTCTACCCATTAAACAAAGTACAATATCTCCTCCCTAGAGAAACACGTGTCTCTTTTAGAATATAAATTTTGTGTTTGTTTTTGTTTTTATTGAAAAAGGTGAATTGAAGTAATGTTATTCCTTTTCGAACCCTTATTTTTCACACAATAGTGCCTTATTTTTTTCCCTACACGTAATGTTATTCCTTTTGCATAATTAATTATGGATAATCGTATTTTAACGGATTTCGTACGGTGTGAATATCTTTCATGCGCATAATCGAATTCCGAACTAAAAATTTGATTTCAAATATCATTTTTATTTTTAATTTTCAATTTTTGAAAGTTTCCAAATATTTTCCCTATTTTAAATAGATTTTGGTGGTGATTCAATTGAATTTGAGAAACACTCGAAATTTTACGCCGCGACAATAGCAATAAAATAATGTACTAAATATAATATACATATTCTTAATTTAAAAAAAACTTAATTAATTAAAATATATTTATCATTCATATATCATACGAGACACATGGTACTCATATTGTGTCAACACCAATGTGACCAAGGATCCTCTAAGGAATCCACACTGTTGGATTTGCTCTTCGGTCGACTGTTCCTCGGCTTCCTCGTCCTTCCCCGATGGCTCATAGTCCATTTGCTCATGTTGGTCAATTTGCTCAGACTCCTGAACATAATCATCAAGTTCTTGAGAATTGAGATTACGCCTACGATGATATTGATGAGGTAGACGGTTAGTCTCATACATCCGTCAGTTAGATAATATGGGTGAAACTTATACGCCCCATGTCCTCATTGTGAGCGATAGTGAGAATATTTATCCATTCACACAACTCATTCTAGTCAACTATATAAAATAAATATATCAATAATTTGTATGAAAAAAAATATTCATTCTAAAAAATTCGAGATTTTCATCATTTTTATTAAAAAATTAATTTTAAAGAACTTTTAATTTGGATGAAAGTTTAGAAGATTTCATAAATATGTTTTTAGAAGTTTTAAATTGCTTAAAACCTTAAAAAATTATTGAATCCTCTGATTTATAAGTTTCAAACTAAATAAAATTTCAAATAAAATCACATTTTGAAAATTTGAAACTAATCAAAAAGTTAAAAAAAAATTATTTACTTGTGCTTGGGAAGTTTCTAACATGCTGAAATTTTTGTTCTAAATTTTGAAAGTTTAGAATATGTGAATGAAAAAGTGTAATTTTTTTTTTCTTCAAGTTTATATATTATAAAAATAAAAAAATATTTTTATTTGTATCGGAGGGTGGGAGATATAAATAGGAGGTGTGATGTAGATTTTTCATTTTGTAGTCCACCAAGCTTTTAGCCTTGCCCGAGAAAGCCCACTGCCCAATTGGGCCATCTCAACGTAGACGGAGTAGTTCGTCTTAACACCTCTACTACTTATATTTAACACTATTTACCTATTATTAATCACAAATAGTTATTTATGGTGGATATGACAGGACAAACAATAGCACACAAATCCAAATTAGTGGATATGGAGAAGAGAGAGACTTCACAAGAGGAAGGAGATAAAATGATATGTGAAAGGAAAAATGATACATAGAACACAAGGAAGACCAAAGAAGGAATGAGGGAGGAAGGGGAAAGTGTGTCCTTGTGGTTGTCATAGTAGTGAGAGAGGAAATAGAAAGTGGGTGGGGTGAGAGAGGAAAATTTAACGGTAAGAAAGATAAATATAAAATTGTGGGGGTAAGAATATTTTGGGCTAAGTTGGAGTGTTTGCTTACTCGGGTCAGCTACAGTGAGTCCAATGGTAGTGCTAGCAGTATCGTAAGAGTCACCAGTTTTCACCACCTGGAAAATTCAAACTGGTTGCATTTCCGTAATTACGATACGATCGAGGTCTATTTTTGTCTCAGAAAGAGGTTCCAACCTGATAGGCCAATATATAAATATTTCCCTTTCATCTTAAAAATAAAATTTAAAATAGAAAACATTAGAAAAAGAAATCCCAAAATCTCTTGGTGTGTCTATTTATATAAATAAATTCCGAAACTCAAACCCTACCGTTAGGTTCATTCATTCATTCATTTCTCAATCAACAATCAATAGAGCAGTGAGTGAAGTGTCAAGTGCACCGCACTCAAAGTTCTCATCTCCGTCGATTTCCTGTTAAACGATGTCGTATCGTCCAAGCGCCAACTCTAGGACCGATGTCCGTCGCAATCGATACAAGGTTGCTGTCGATGCCGAAGAAGGTCGCCGCCGGCGAGAGGACACCATGGTTGAGATCCGTAAGAATCGTCGTGAAGAGAGTTTGTTGAAAAAGAGGCGTGAGGGCCTTCAACCTCAGCAGATTCCTTCCTCTCTTCACTCTACCGTCGTAGAGAAAAAGGTTATTTTTCAATTTTATTAAATAATTTTTTTATGATTCCTAAATTAATTTTCTCTGTAGTGTATTAATCCTATTCTGATTGTTTAATTTGAATTTCAATTGCGAAGTAGTACTTAATTTGTTGTTATTTTTTAGATTTGTGAGAACCTAGGTCAGGTTGATTTTTATTTTCTTCTGAATTGTACTTGCGTTTCTCTGTTGTTGTAGTTGGAACATTTACCATCCATGGTTGCTGGTGTTTGGAGTGATGATAATAGCTTGCAGCTTGAGGCAACAACTCAGTTTCGAAAGCTGCTTTCTATTGGTTAGTAATTGGTCTTTGTATGTTATTTACTGTTTAGTATTTTTAATTAATAAGTTAATTAATAAGTTAGCGAATCTTTTGTTGACTTGGATTTTCGTGTTTCAGAACGTACTCCGCCGATAGAGGAGGTTATACAGACTGGTGTAGTGTCTCGATTTGTGGAATTTTTGATGAGGGAAGATTTTCCGCAGTTGCAGGTTTGTTGTATACTTGGTTTTCATTTGTGTGTTTTAATTAGTAACTGATGTTTTTGTTGTCGATCTTATATGGCCTTAACAACATGCAGTTTGAGGCAGCTTGGGCTTTGACAAATATTGCTTCTGGAACGTCTGAAAACACAAAGGTGGTAATTGAACATGGAGCTGTCCCGATTTTTGTTAAGCTCCTTGCTTCTCCTAGTGATGATGTCCGTGAACAGGTATATTTTAGATACCTCAACATACCTTCATCTACCTGTTTGTAAAGTTTATGCATTTTAAATGTTGGGGTCCTAACATTTTTGTGTTAACCAAATGAAATAAAAGGGATAGCTCTTGACTACAAAACTTGTTTTTTGTTGATTTTTGGTTTTGGATGTTTTTTTTATTACTTTGGTAGGTGCATTATGTTTCTGCTGAGTGGTTTTATTTATTATTGTGTAGCAGATATCAGAAGAACAAAAACAAAACCTTGTAGTTGCAATGTACCATGACATCTCTTCTTCCAAACTAAACATTTCTCCTTTATGTATTTTGGCATGCAGGCTGTGTGGGCATTGGGAAATGTTGCTGGGGATTCTCCCAGATGTCGCGATCTTGTCCTCGGTCACGGGGCTTTGGTTCCTCTTTTGGCACAACTGAATGAACATGCCAAGCTTTCTATGCTGAGAAATGCTACCTGGACACTTTCGAACTTCTGCAGGGGGAAGCCACAGCCTCCTTTTGATCAGGTATAAAAATATGCACTGCTTATTCTTTATTAATTGAATCAAGCATTAGACGGCTATGATCTAGCATTAAACGGAATACTTTAGTAGAGTTGGTCATCTGATCTGATGAACAACGTTGTTCAGCTATTTCTTCTTTATTTTCCTTTTAAGTGAAATCTTTCATGCATTTCTATCATGAAATTTCAATGTTTGCATTTGTAGTAGCCACTAGTACAATCAAATCTTATCTATTGTCCGTGTATGTGAGAGCCTGGGGATTATCCATTGGCTATAGTTGATTTTTCCAGTAACTATTTTACTGTATGTGTTGTGTTAAGCTGCAATTATGTTCTATGTTGAGGACCGTACATTTTACTATTTTTTATACAGGTTAAACCTGCACTTCCTGCTCTTACTGGTCTTATTCATTCAAATGATGAAGAAGTCTTAACTGATGCCTGCTGGGCACTTTCATACCTTTCTGATGGTACAAATGATAAAATTCAAGCTGTCATTGAAGCTGGTGTTTGTCCTCGACTAGTTGAGCTTCTACTGTGAGTATCCCACATCTTATGCAAGAATGCACATGTCACAATTTTTCTGTTCAATTCTAAATGTTTTACTCATATTCAGGCACCCGTCTCCTTCTGTGCTAATTCCTGCTCTTCGTACTGTTGGAAATATTGTTACTGGAGATGATATGCAAACTCAGGTATTTGACTCAAGGGGCACCTCTTGTGGTTATTTTGTTATGCACAACTAGTTACTATGCTTTTCTATGTTAGGGATACATGTTTATTTATTTATTTAATTTATGCACATGAAGTTACTTTACCTTTCTATAATAGGGATAAAGAAAATACTGTTAGCAGGGGTTATAAGGTGGATGAGTTGGTTTGGAGGGAGGGACATAAGGGTTGGAATGATAAGGAGCTCATGGTTTTAACTCCCACCAACATAGAACAGTAACTACTAAGAACATTTGCTGTTAAAAACAATAAATATTGATATCGTGGCTTATTATTTGCTACGTTCTCTTGTATTTTCCTTTTGTTTTAAACATGAACAATCCTTCAGGTATTATGAACTTATAATGTATTCATTTTTCTTTTCACTATTAAAGTCATTTGCTTGTTGATCATATTGTTACCCTCTGTCGATGTTATTTATCTGTCTATTTTTGTCCTGCTATTATGGTATAATATTCATTTTTTTTTGTTCTTACTTATTAGATTAGGAAGGTTTTTTTAGCATTGTTACACCTCTCACTCTCTTGCACACACCCATATAAATGTTATTGCTTAGTATGCCAAACCTTTCTTTGGGATTGAATTGGAGCTATTGAATTACTGAGTTTCCACTGGATTATTATGAGATAATCAGCTATATTTTTTTGAAAATATAAGACTCCTCTGTTAAGTAGTACCTCGAAAGTATCTACTAAGACCTCCTTATCATTTATACAACAGAAATGACATGGTTCAGTTTTGAAGAATACTTTTCATGTTTTATATTATTGTTTGTTTTAACCTGATGCTTTGCCCCATAGGTTATCATCAATCATCAGGCTCTTCCTTGCCTATTCAATCTGTTGACCAATAATTATAAAAAAAGCATCAAGAAGGAAGCTTGTTGGACCATATCAAACATCACAGCCGGAAATAAACAGCAGATTCAGGTACAGTTGAATTGTATGATTTCAGAATTTAATATTGTTCTCGAAATTCTGATCGCAGTGATTATTTCTTCAATTCCTAATAATTAACAGGCTGTGATTGAGGCCAATATATTTGGTCCTTTGGTGAACCTGCTCCAAAATGCTGAGTTTGATATTAAGAAAGAGGCTGCCTGGGCTATCTCAAATGCTACATCTGGTGGATCTCATGAACAAATCAAGTATGGGGAGATACATTTTTAATATTCCCGTGGAGTGTTATTGCAGTGTTATAATTTATTTATTTTTCTTTCAAGATATGAATTATTATTCTCCATGGTTGACAGGTATCTAGTAAGTCAAGGGTGTATTAAGCCCTTGTGTGATCTTCTTATCTGCCCCGATCCTAGGATTGTGACAGTTTGTCTGGAAGGCCTTGAAAACATCTTAAAGGTTGGAGAAGCTGATAAAAATATAGGCAATACTGGCGACATGAATCTTTATGCCCAAATGATCGATGATGCTGAGGGATTGGAGAAAATTGAGAATCTCCAGAGTCATGACAACACTGAGATTTATGAAAAGGCTGTGAAGATTCTTGAGACATACTGGTTGGAGGAAGATGATGAGACTATGCCTCCAGGGGATGCTGCTCAATCAGGATTCAACTTTGGCAGTGCTGAGGTTCCTTCCGTGCCTTCCGGTGGATTCAACTTCACTCAGTAGATGCTCATGCTTTACTGGGGCCATGTTTTATATTTAAGCCTTTTCTGGTTCGTCTTCAAATTTCTAGATGGAATTATGTTATCTTAGTAATTCGCATGTTTGTCTTTTCTTTATTTGTTTAAACTTCATTAAGAATCTTGTTCACTGCAGGAGTTTTGGCTGTTCTATCATTAAAGTCCTCCAGTGTGACGGGATGAAGCTGGGGTCGAGTCAATGTGTTTTTTTCTTTGGGTCCAACATTGGTAAATAGAGCTTTGCAATGCCTGGTTTTTCATATCTCATGGGGACAGACGTGTGGTGGTGGCTTGATTTTTTTGCCACCGTAGAGAATACTAGACTTCTCTCTGTGAAGGGATAATTGCATAAAATGAATGTTCAGTATCATGATTTTTTCTTTGTTATATTATATGCTATTTTGGAGTCGTTAAGTTTTAGTTTTACATATGTGGGTCTTTTTGGCAAAATGCCAGATGCTCGTTGGAGTTTTTACCCGTCCGTACCTTTTATTTTTTTTGTCGATGAAGTTTACAGTAGAGTTCAGTTATTCATTATGTTATCCATATCCAGTGCCCCATTTATGTTGATGAAGTTTGTTTTGCAATTTGCAATGTCTTAAAACTGGAATTAGTGTGGTGCAATCGTTTTGTATTATATATAGTTTCAAGGCTTTTGGTTCTCGATCCTTTGCACCTATTTAACATTCTCATAAAAATATTTGTTTTACGTATGCATTGAGCATTTTACTAACTTTGAACTTGCACGAATCATCGCAAATGTAGATGAGAGCATGAGATATCCAAATTTGAACTTGTACGAATCATATTTGAACTGATGCGAATCATTTCTGTTCTTGTGTTAAATGATCTTAACTTTATTCATCTGTATATTGTGACTTATATTTGTTAAAATTTATTCAATTTATAATGCAATATTTAATCCCTTCACCTTATAATGAGTTATGCATTTGATCTTTCACTTTGTAGTTATGGTAAAGATGAATAAATCAATTAGTTGCTCTTTTATTTTCACTTTTTAATCCTCTAAATGATTAAGTGACTCAGTCATTATTGGACAAAGATTGATATTTATCTATAATTTGTCTTCTTTAGTTGTTTAGGGAAATAGTGGTTATATGTTGTATTGTTTTTTTTAAATAAATTTGAGATTTGTTTTTGTCTTAGAATAAATGATAGATATCGTAATTAACTCACACGTTTGAATTTGATATATGATATTCAAGTTAATAATATCGATATTTGTCAATTGAGTTAGAATTTAAGAACAAAAATATTAACACTTTAAACAAGTGATTAGATATTCAAATTAAAGTTTTGCATATGAAATAAATTGATTTGGTGGAAAGAATTCTTCGCCTTAGATGTTTCGTAAATTATTTTATAAATATTTTTAATATTTTTAAAATGAATTCTTTAATTAAGATTAATATTTTTTTGATAAAATTTGAATATCAGTCAATATTAAGTGATACAAAAAATTATGGAATTAAATTAAAAAAAATTAATAAGATTACAGAATTAAAAAAATAAAAATTAATGCTTTCATTGAGAGTTGAACTCAAGACCTCCCGCTTACTAAACGGGTGCTCTAACCAACTGAGCTATGAAAGCCAGTTATAAAATTTGTAATATTTTACACACTAATTTGCTAATTGTAATTATTATCTAACTAATTACTACTACTGAACTAGGTTTCATTAATTTATTAAAAAAAAAATAAAACAAACAAAGTTAAATCTTGTATAAAAAAACACGTGAAATGATTTTGCATAAGGTATATGGTTTTATTTGTTTTAGGTTTTCTAAACATAATTGGATATTATTATTGGGGAAATAAAAATTATTTGGTTTCACTTTTTTTACTCAATTATTTGGTCTCATACAACGCCAATAAATAGGTCCATAGTCCAAGTTTACTGAATCTCAAACAAACCACACCAAATCGAATCATTGATTGAAGGAACCATTTCCTATAAGTAGTAAAATCAGTTATATGCATAGTTAAATTTACTTATACTAATTGATACAGTAAATAAAACAATATACAATCTGTGTACTATCATATTAAACGATGTTTAAAAAATGGTCCAATATATTACCATCCTTGTATTTAGAAAAACAACATCTTATTCTGCAAAAGAAAAAGAAACTATTTACTTTAAATTTTTATAGAATCAATGTTGTGATTGAAATTAGGCAGTCCCAAGTGGATAGAACTCTAACAACATAGTTTAACAGCACCCTTATGCGTAACCTGATGAATCTCTTAAGAGACAATAATACACCATTCTTTAGTTGTTGATAAGAATGGAAATAAATCATTTGTCAAGGCTTTATAACCACCAAAACCAGTTTCGTATCAAATATGCTCCTCACAATCTTCGATCAAAGTTACACAGAAAATTACGGTTTTCGTATTTTAAAAACTTAGCAATTAGGAGGGTTGTTAGGTTCTTTAACGAGAATCTAGAAGCAAAATTCAATAAACCAAGTGTTGAGAAGAAGGATAATACAGATTTAAACCTGTATGCAGTTTTTCCGATATTTAAAGGAACTTTATTTACTGTTTCTTTTATTAGTCGGCTATTTTATGGCTGAGCAAACAAAAATCACTTTATTGCCTGTGAAGTTATTTGAAAGTCTGTAGTCACTTGACTTACTTTGATACAAACAGATATGTAACTGATGATGATGATAACGTTCCCCCCGTAACCTCCATTTTTATCGCATGAATATTTCTATGCAAACATAATTCTAATCCCCCCTAAGTGCAATTGCACGAGGGGAAAAAATATATAAATGTAGCAAAAAATAGCATGAAAAGGACTTCACCACCAAGTTCCGCAAAGAATGTTTAAGTAGAGGTTCATACAACTGTTGTCTTTACATTTTCTGGCTTTATGTATCATTTCCTACTGTAATCACACCAACCTAGAAAAGCTCTTTTTCTTCTAACACACCTACTCCGCGCTACCTCTTCCGTGGCAAAACAAAAAATATTGTACGAGAATTAATATTGTCTCTTCAGCCACTGTAGCCAAGCCATGTGTAGTGGCTGAGGCTACTCCAAAACTCCATGGTCTTCTCTAAGACAGGCTGCTGCTGTACTATGTCAGAGCAGGCAAGAGACGGTATGTGAATGGAAAGGCCACCGCTAATCAGAGGTGACCAATATTATAAAGAATATGATATGAAATATCGACACGGATCACCAAATAATTTCCTTAATGACTAAGAAAACCAACATAACAAAGCACATGATAAGAAGCACCGAAGCACACATTACCATGCCCCCCTTTTTCTGAGATCTCTCTGCCTGCATATTCCATAAACCAAATAATTACCATAGAGCTACAGACATAAAGAGAATGTTAGAGAGCGCAAGAGGGAAACTTGGAAACTAAATCTAACCAAAATAGTAGACTATGAAGAGAAGAAGGACCTTCTGTAGTTGTTTAAGGCCATCCTCAACTGTGGTTGCTACATTTTGAATGTTGTAGTCTATTCTATCAACAATGGTTCCCTGTGTATAGAGGATGTCAATTTTCATAAGGGTGTGGAATTAAGAAAGTTGTTATCTCCTCAAAGGGCGAGGATCAGCTGACCTGGTCTATGACTAGTACTGATAAATCCTTCATAATCTGAGCAAGCTCGTTAACAGATTCCACAACCTATAAAAGCAAAAAACAAAAACTTTGTGAATCCATTGTGAATACAACATAACGTCAAAATGAGTCATTAATGACAGTGCATACGCAACTTTTGCTTACCTGTTGGATCTCTTTTTCTCTTTCAACTGTGAAAGCTTCACTTTTTTTTAGCTTGGCCATCTGATGCTCGTTAAATATCTAGATATAAACAATTTGGTAGTATCGGTGATCAACATTTAACATCTATAATACAACTGACTACGCCGAATACAGGGTAAGGATATAAACATATTAGCCCACCTTCCCTTTCTCCAAAAACACAAAGGTAAACAACAAAAAACTGAAAAGGAAATAGAAATACCATATTATCCAAGTCATCATCTTCAAATCTAGATTTACTTCCATTCATGTTGATCTCTAGATCAACCCCATCTTGACCCTGCATCATCATAATATGAAAATTAATGATTTAAAACAAAATCCTTATACTTAGTGGAACGCACAACATGAAAAATCAAGACAGTCTGCAGGAAAGATACAGAGTAACGTAAGAAGTACAATTTCTGTCAGTATAATATTCCTTCAAAACAAAACACCAAGTATGCTTCACCACTTGTTCACTGGTAGCTGATGATAGGGAACATCAAGACTCAAGAGATCTCTTTCCCATAACAGGAAAAAGAAAAAAAAAAGTGATGAGTTGTGAGAGAATCAGCTTTCTACAGTAATCTAAATTAGAATAGAAGGTAGAATTTGAAGAGCAAAAGTGAAGCAAATTGATTTGAAAACTTAGAACAGTTTTTAATTATTTTTGTTAAAAATAAACTGTGCCTGTAATAAACCCCTGAAAAAAATTGCAATTATTCATATTCATTCTTAATCAATGAAAACTAGTGTAGCACAAAAAAAGCTTTTTCCTCACCTCTTTTTGCTGTCTGAGGCGCTTCAAATAAGTTGACTGTTTCTTGCGAAGCTCTACAGATAGGTTCTGAAGGTCAGTGGCAAGAGAACGCTGCACACAGTCCAGACAAAATAAAAAATGTTCAATAAGCTACAACTAATATCATTATAGATTCCGGAAATCAAGGCATTTTGGAGATCATTTCACCATCCATCAATTAAAAGGTGTGGGAAAAGGAAGATAGATGCTCGTATGTTTAGCAAGTAAGAACCATTTTTATTTGAGCTCAAGATTTTCTAATATAAAGCAATCAACAAATGATCATGACTAGTGTATCATGTATGCTTGCCCCAACCATGCAACTCAGAGAAAGATATTTGAAGTAATTTAATGCAGCACAAAAACTCATGGGCGACTTGAATAGATGTATATATCCTATAAGTCACGGGAACAAGGGCAGGGGTGAAGACTGAAGAGAATACAGAGTGAGACAGAACATCAGTAAATAGTTATATAATATGTGCCATTTCCTAATCCTCTCTCTGCCAAGTGCTCTTTACAAGACCTTTAAATTCTAAAATGTAGCACACTTGAAGGCTAGAACAATGTCAACTAAACTTGGTAAT
The DNA here is from genome assembly GCA_037974835.1 of Cicer judaicum. Classification (NCBI taxonomy): domain Eukaryota; kingdom Viridiplantae; phylum Streptophyta; class Magnoliopsida; order Fabales; family Fabaceae; genus Cicer; species Cicer judaicum. The sequence continues at coordinate 25,274,177 of JBBPBS010000968.1, forward strand.
GGTATAGTTCACTGAGCAGCACTAAAAATAGGATATACTACATTTGTTTCTGCAGATATGTGTTTTATGTGGAGTCCTTTGGAACAAATTGTTTAAAGGTGTTATTAGAGAATATATGAGTCTGTCCTTCCACATTTGAGCGGTTTCCTCATGTTATTTTCAAAGGAACGATGAAGATAAGGTAGCCAAAACTTTATGACATGATTATTTAGATGAAGCAAAGTGCATGCATCTTTAAGGGTGTTTGCATGCCCTTGGGTGTGTTTTGAGATGGAATTATTTCTATAGCTTCGCCCTGCACATCCTCAAGGACTTACATAAGCCCAGTGGCCATGAATTTAAGGTACGCTCATACCTCACATGTATTTAAATGAAGATTCCATGTTGCAGGATCTTTTTAATGTTTTATTTTCTGATTTGGAGTATATACACCCACCTTAAACCTTACCCACCTCCCCCACACACTATAATTTCTCTCTTTTCTCTAATAAATACTATCTAGAGAATAAAAACGATACACTATACCAGTGATGCAATGGAAGAGTCTCTTATTTAGTTTGTGATGATGAGCCCACAAAGATTTTAACTTGAATAAGTTACATACATTCATGGGCTAAAAACAAAAATGCATCTCCTATTATGAGTATTATGTGAAAGTTCTGTAGTGATAACTACCTGCACATTTTTCCTGACATTGGAATCCTCAGAGGGCCCTGAAGCAGCAAGTCTCCGCAGCCTCTTCTCTGATCTCTTTATCAAGTCAGTTACCTCATGTGTTAGAGACTCAATAGCATGTTGGTCATCCTTACCATCTCCAAACGATGGCATTAAAGCCTTCGCATGAGCCTTGGACAACTCTGCCATTTTTTTGCGTGCACGTTGCACATTTGCTGATATTTCTTCAGATACATCCACCCACGCTGGAGGTAGCCCCACAGTAATTGCATTTGGACCCTTACTGCATCCACAAAAACAATTAATGTCCTACAATTATCAAGTCTCATATAACCTGTAACATGCATGCATGTGAAAACCAAAAGACAAATGATTGAAATGTGTACTATAATTTTATAAACAAGCATCCAATTTTAGAAAGCAAAAACATATCTTTTTAAGGTAATTCTAATTCCATAAAAAAAACATCTTCACTGATAAATAACCATGAACTCCGCCTATTAGTGGATGATTGTGATTCCACTCAGTGTTAAGAGTCTGTTACATATCACTGTTAGTTGGATCTGTATATAGTAGATGGTCTATGTAATTCACTCATTCAATTTGTTAGTTGAATCATTCTTCTATTTCTTCTGCACTCTTATGGTATCAGAGCTCCCTTTTGGTGGGCACTGCTACACAACTCTGCTATCTGCTTCCAAAACACGCCAACAAACAATTGTGTGGAGCTGGCAAACAAATGCCACATCTTTAATCGCAATGGACCCAACACATGTTCCAACTAGTCCTTCATCCTACTGAAAAACTAGTTGTACTCTTGATATTGATTGATGAAGAGATATATGGTTTTGAAGAATAAGCATTGCTTTCTAGATTATAGCATTCAAATTTCAATTGATCTGAACCATGCTTTGATGCTGGGAAAGGTGTTATAATTGTGTCAGTACTTGGAGCTTAAGCTCAGTCACCCCTTCAATCACTCAAAATCTATACATTGGAAATGCTGCTAGAGAGTTGGAGAATCTGAAGGAAAGACTTTCCCAAGAAGATCTAGTCAGAATTGCTGAACTAGGGAAATAACTTGACACTTGTGATGCAATTTGAAATGTATTGATGTATAAAGATCAAGATGAGGTGATTAAACTCTCAATAGGATTAAATATTTGCAAGAGGCAGTGCAGAAGACAGAGGCATTCGAAAGCGTGCCAAGGGGAGTCCTCCTTCCTTCTCTTCAATCTCTTGCTGTTTCTCTATCTTTCCCTCTCTCAGACTCTCTCTTAATTTATGTCTTCTCTAACTGCATTTTTCTAATTTATTCTTTTTGGATGAATCTGTATCTGATTTCATAATTTGACAGAAGCTCGAAGTGGAGGTTGCAGAATGCCGAGGTCGGAGAGAGGATAGGGGTTAAAGGTATGGAAACAAAAGCCGATTGCAGAAGCTGCACACTATGAAATGCCAACACAGATGCAACTCACACTCAGCTCCTCCTGGATGGTTGCATACCTCTCATTTTGTTCAGGCGCAGTTTTTCTTTTGATGGAGAGGGATCAATCTAATGGTTATGAATGATAGTATTCTATGGAAGTGTCACACACGGTGCCAACAGGTAGACACTTCTAATAATTTAAGAAAAAATGAAAGTGATTGAATGTAACATGTGTCTCTGTCCGAAGCCAGCCGCAACATTGGAACACCATTCATTTGAATTGTCGATGCTACATAAATCAAAATCAACTAGTAATAGACACATTACCAATTAGACGTATTCCATCTATGCTTCACTAATATTCTAAGTTAAATCTCCTTCCACGGTGGCTTCATGTTTCAATTCACAAACTTCAAAAGTAAATGTGATCACTCTTAAATATATATAGTTCACAAACTTCGTATTTGTGAATCGTCGAAAATAAATAAATAAAATTCAGAAATAAACTATGGATCTAAATTAAAAGACCACGTGTATAGTCATTTGGAGAATTGATCCACAATGACATCAATAGAACTATAAGATCTGTAAAAGCTTACCTTGAATTACCAGGATCTTCGGTACTAAGCGGAGCGTAAGAGCGATTGGGATTGAGAAGCGATGTGCTGACCAGTTCGATTACGGGACCACCGGCGGAAGAGGTGGACGGTGGCGAAGAGGTTGACGGAGCACGAACACTCTTCAATGCATCTCTATACTTACGGAAAAGCAAAGTGCGATTCCTTGACGCCATTCAGATTCCGAGGATCTGAAACAAACACACAAATCGAATGGAGTGCTACGTCGTTTCGTTACAGTTTAACCAACCGGAATGAAAGAGAGAAAGAAAGACGAGAGAATTTTTGGACACAGTCAGATCGCACCCTCACGTGATCTAAGTTGACGATAAAACAGATAGTCACGTGACGTTCTCTATACAACCGTTTGTTTGCTTTTAATGGAAGCACAGTTTTTGTTTACTTTTAACCATGTTCTTTCTGAGATTTACTACTTATTCAAATTTTAACACCCTTTTTTTTTTATAATAATTTTAACACCCTAAAATTGAGATTCCAATAAGCACACACACTTATATTGATAATTGGTCTTGTGGCGAGAGATTTGAGAAATATACAAGCTCTTGGCTTAAACTTTAAAATAATTATTGTTGAACAGTTAACAACTGTTCATTATTTATTAGCAACAAATGATTGTTGATTAATAGTTTTTAGATTAATTGTCAATATAAAAATAATAATTTTTTTTGTTGTGAAACTTTCCTTTTTTTCAGTAGATGTATTTTATTTTTCTTTAATATATTATTTTATTTTTTGGAAAAAAGTAGATACATGTTTGTAATTAATTCAATTTTAAGAATAAATGTAAATCAAAGATTTTTTTTAAATATACCAAATGTGAAAATAAATTTTCTTATCAACTAATATATAGAACAAAAAATCAGTTGTGGAAATTGTGAAAAATTAATTCACATTTTCAAATAAACTCATTTTAAAGTAATTTTATATATAAACAACAAAACCAATATTTCACATCTTT
>JBBPBS010000968.1:25290828-25303868 GCA_037974835.1 Cicer judaicum
ATTATTATTATTATTATATTAATGTATTTTTTCTTTTACTTTAATGTATTTTTATTTTTATTTTATTAATACAATTTTTTGTTTATTATTATTATTATTCTATTTATTATTATAATTAGTAACAATTATATAATATTAATAAATTAATGTATTTTTTTTAATTAATAGAATTTTCTTTTTATTATTATTATTACTATTGTAATTATTATTATTATTCTATTTATTATTATAATTAGTAACAATTATATATTATTAATAAATTAATGTTTTTTAAATTTTATTTTATTAATAGAATTTTATTATTGTAATTATTATTTTTATTCTATTTTTTATTATAATTAGTAACAATTATATAATATTAATAAAATAAATATTTTTATTATTTTAATTAATTATATTAATGTTATTATTATTAAAACATATGCAATAATAATATATATATAATATATATGCCATACATAAGGGCAAAATGGGAAAAAAAAGTTGGAAAATGCCCTTCAGGAGGTCGCATCCTGGGGATGCGACCATCATGCAAATTTTTTTACTTCATTGCACCCCCAGATTGCGACCAGCAATAGAAAAAAAAAAAAAGAGGACATTTCTGTATTTTTTTTTTTAAAGTGGGACATTTTAGAGAATAAATTGAAAAAAGGGGAAATATCAGTGGCTTTCCCTTAAATGTAAACCGGGAAGTGAGTGGGCGAGAGGCTCGGAAGCAGGTTCGGTGCAGCTTTTTCACGTCAATATTAGAAACAACAAAACTAGAGGGAGGGACAAAAAACAAACAACCGAGAGAAAGAGAGAGAGAAAGAAAGAATGTGAGAGAAAATATTTTCAATATCCATTTTCTTTCTCTTCACTTTCTTCAATTTCTTGCCTTTCTCAACGCTTCATACACAAGCCTCTCTCAGAATCTCAACAATTAATGCATGTTCATTATTTTTCTCATTCTTGCTAAGAATTACGTGAAGAAACGAAAGATTTATTGACTGAATCTTTTTATCAAAAGGCTTGTAGTTATTTTCTCATGGTTAACATTGGATTTGAATTAATTTATTGGTCAAAAAACGGTTTAGTTCATTATTTTTGAATTTGGTATTGGTTGAGGCCAAGTAATGGCGACAGAGCCAGCTTTGCCATTCTCGATTGTATCTGTTGTTGAAGATGTTCTTCAAAAACACGGAAGCCGATTAAGCGACATTGATTTAGCGTCAAGAAAGGCCGAAGAAGCTTGTAAATATCTCATTTCTCCATTCTTCTTTTTCTTTCTTCAATTTTTTTAATTATTTTTTTCATTTTCTTTAGATTTTAAGAAACATGTTTGCATTGTTAATTCAAAAGTGATAAAACTGTGTTTATTGTTGTAGCATCAAGAAGGAATGAAGCAGCTAGGTGGCTGCGAAACACAGTTGGAAATGTTGGAGGAAAAGACATGTTAGCTGAACCTTCTGAAGAAGATTTTAGGATTGCATTGCGTAGTGGAATTATACTTTGCAATGCTCTCAACAAAATTCAACCCGGTGCTGTTCCTAAAGTAGTTGAAGCCCCCAGTGACATTGATAATATTCCTGATGGAGCAGCTCTATCTGTTTATCAATACTTTGAAAATGTAAGAAATTTTCTTGTAACTGTGGAGGAGATGGGCCTTCCAACATTTGAAGCTTCTGATTTGGAACAGGTAAGTTCTTTGGTAATTGGTACTTTGAAATCAATGCACAATTTATTACAGTAAACCTTTAATTTGGTCATTAATCTATGACTTTATGGTATTTAGTATCTGAACTCTAAAAAAATAATAAATAGTTTTTAAACTATTTTCAATTTATCTAGTTAGTCTCTATGATAGTTCGGGAGGTAACTTAATAGATTGAAAATAATTCACAGACTATTTAATGTATTTCTATAATTCAAAGACTAGATAGTTTAAGGATTAAATTGAATGTTTAGTCCAACTTAATATCATTATTGTAATGTAGTTTTATTGTGCTTTAAAAAAATTTATTTATTTTTTCAGGGAGGGAAATCTTCAAGGATAGTGAATTGTGTTTTAGCACTTAAATCATATAGTGAATGGAAACTGGGAGGCAAAAATGGATTGTGGAAATATGGTGGGAATCCAAAACCACCTACCTTTGTGAAACCAATTATGAGAAAAAACTCAGGACCCTTCATGAGATCTTTGGCCAGAGCTGTGTCTTTAGGCGACAAAGATAGTTTGCAGAGTGATCAATCCTCAAGCAATGATGCTGTACTGCATGATCGCAGGGAAGGGGTAATTAGTTTGTGATCATTTTTGGTTTTGTCTAGATGTTGTTAGTAGTGTTTTAAAAATTGAACCGAATTGAGCTGTTCAACCAATTGTACCCTGAACGATACTGTCTACAGTTTGGTTATTTGAATAGTTCGATTGATTAAGCAGTTTAATACAGTTAACAGTTGAATCGTGACCTAGTGATCTCGCCATTTCAATGTTCCGTTCAATATTTAAAACATTATTTTTGAATGAGTATACCATATATATCTATCTGAATAACTTTTTGGATTGGTATCTGTAGGGTTCTATTCCTTCCTTGTATTCACTAGTTCGTGAAATTTTGCATGATAAGAAGCAAGAAGAAATTCCCATTGTAAGTGTTATTGCTTATCCTTAGCTCTAATAGATAATTCACTCTGTGTTGCATAGGACTTCTTGGATGAGATTTTTTTTATTTCCTCTTCACTTAATAGCTAATGTCTTTTTGTCAGATAGTGGAATCTCTGCTTAGCAAAGTCATGGAGGAGTTTGAAAGTCGCGTGATCATAGTACAGCAAGAAACGGTGTGTATCAACCTCATATCAGTGAAATGAAACTGTTCAAAATAAAATTTTCTACTGTGTGTTGTGCATGCATGCATGCACATACAAAAAAACACCTAAATTTTGATTTATAAGTCTTGCTGAATTTCATGACAATTTTTATGATGGCAGCCTAAAACACCTCGAGAAGATAAGGCATCATCTAAAGCAGGAAATTCAAATTTAGAAGCTATTAGTGACGACGAAGAGGTAAAAATTTAGATTTCAATAGAGATTTTTCAAACTACTTGCTTCACAATTTCTGCAAGCCAATCTGTTCATTAATTGCTTTATGGTGCAACAATTTGACATAATTTATAATTTGGTCTGATCAATTATTAATTTAAGATGGAAGAAAATGAAGATGTAGATATCAAACAAAAGCAAAATCACGATGTGAAGTACAATGGCGACGAGGAATCAAGAAGCCGGATTTTGAAGCAGCAAAACATAATTCAAAGGCAAAGTGAAAACATCCAGGTGACTTAAGTTGCACACTGCATGAGTGTGGGATGATATGATTGTGTATATTATAAGAACTTAACTAAAGCTAGATTAATTCAGGAATGTAAAAAATAAAGTAACAAATTTGATATTGATTATCTTCAGGAATTGAAAGTGATTGTTCATCAAACAAAAGAAGGAATGCACTGTCTACATAAGAAATACAGGGAGGATTTCATCAATCTAGGTAAGCATCTGCGTAGCCTAGCTTCTTCTGCTTCAGGATATCAGAAAGTTCTAGAAGAAAACCGCAAGTTATACAATCAGATGCAAGACTTGAAAGGTAAAACACAATTGGCTATAATATTTTGATTATAAATTTCCTCCCTAGTTTTACTAAATGAGACTAAATAGTCAAACTTCTTTATATGTTGGGTAGGAAATATTAGGGTGTACTGTAGAGTTCGCCCCTTAGTAGGGCAACCAAACAATCCCGGCATTATTCGGAATGTAGAGGAAGATAGTATTTCACTCATGATGGCTTCTAAGAATGGGAAAGAAGTGAAGAAGACATTTACTTTTAACAAAGTGTTTGGTCCTTCTGCAACTCAAGGTTGGTTTTTCTGTTATCTACATACTATAAAGAAATTGAAGTTTCTGAAATTGTAAATTGTTGGTCATTTTATTTCATGTTACTTTGTGTTATTTCTAAATTAAAGTGTTTGACTCTGTTACTCCTTGTGTTTGCTTTATGGGTGATGCTCTTTATGTTTACATGCAGGGGAGGTTTTCTCAGATACCCAACCTCTGATTCGTTCAGTTTTGGATGGCTTCAATGTTTGTATATTTGCCTATGGCCAGACGGGATCGGGAAAAACACACACTATGGTAAGACTAAGAAAATCAGATAATAATTATGTCCCCTCTTCGTTTTCATTCTCTAAATTGTAAGAATTGTTATAACTGCTTTAGTACATCTATGTGTTGATGTAGTCTGGACCAAACAATCTTACCGAGGAAACCGTCGGGGTCAACTACCGTGCACTGAGGGATCTTTTCTATCTCTCAGAACAAAGGAAAGAGACCATTCACTATGATATCTCTGTGCAGATGCTTGAGATATACAATGAGCAAGTTAGAGACCTACTAATGACAGAGGCTTCTAACAAAAGATATCCTTTTCTAATTTATATACAAACAAATTGTTGTTTTCTTTATACCATTTTGTGTTAACGATTCTGTTGCTCCTGTTTGTGATTCATTAACACTTGCATACGTTAGAAATTCGCAACAGCTCCCATAATAATGGTATTAACGTGCCAGACGCAAACCTTGTTCCCGTTTCATCCACTGCTGATGTCTTAAATTTGATGAACTTGGGACAAAAGAATCGGGCAGTTAGTGCTACTGCCATGAATGATCGAAGTAGTCGTTCTCATAGGTGCGTGTACATTTCAAGTTGGTCTCTTAGATTATTCAATTTACAGCACTGTTTTGTTTTCTAACAATACAATCAAGCTAATCAATGAGGTTTTTCTAGTTGTACCAAAAAATTAAAATTAAAATAGGCTTGGTTAACTCTTCAAAATTTTAATATTTTAATGACTATGCACATATTGATATTTTTTGTGATGTTTGGTGAAATGCAATTGAGCATATGTGCATAGTCATTAAACTCAAATTTTGAAAGTTGTACTTTTTCAATTGTAATATCCTTCAATAGCAAAACTAGTATCCCATTGGGATTGACTATGACATACTTCGGTTTCTTGTTGATCATGTATATTTGCCATAATATTTATTAATTGGTACTAGCTTGTGATGCGTGCAGCTGCTTGACAGTTCATGTTCAAGGAAGAGAGCTTACTTCAGGAAATAGTCTTCGTGGATGTATCCACCTAGTCGATTTGGCAGGAAGTGAGAGGGTTGATAAATCTGAGGTTATAGGAGATAGGCTAAAGGAGGCTCAACATATTAACAAGTCACTTTCTGCTTTAGGAGATGTAATTGCTTCCCTGGCCCAAAAGCAATCGCATGTTCCCTATAGAAACAGTAAACTTACTCAGTTGCTTCAGGACTCTCTTGGTATGTTCAATCCTTGCTCTTGATATTGTTTCCTATTTTAGCTATTATGTAGCTGCTGATTTTTGTCTATATGTATTTGCATATACTTATCAGGAGGCCAAGCTAAGACACTCATGTTTGTTCATATTAGCCCGGAGCCTGAAGCTCTTGGAGAATCAATTAGTACACTGAAGTTTGCTGAAAGGGTCTCCACTGTCGAACTTGGTGCTGCACGAGTTAATAAAGATAGCGGTGAAGTCAAAGAGTTGAAGGAACAGGTTCTCACTTCTTACCTTATTTTTGTAAAATTAGTTAACCATGAGTGCCTATATCTGCAAACCGTGCATTTTCATCGTTGAGTGTTTCGACCGTCTTATTTGCTAGATTGCTAGTCTAAAGGGAACCTTAGCGAGGATGAAGGACGGAGAGTTGGAACACTTTAAACAGCCTGCAAATAGCATCACTGACTTGCCGAGGTCAAAATCTCAATCGTCGTCCATTGTACCAGCTAACTGGACTTCTGGAAGTCGTAAGCTACCAAGAGATGATTCTAGTAGCATTGAGGTAACATGATTAGCCATGAGTCCAAAAAATTATTTTAGTGAATAATGAATATTTGGTATAGCTTACTTTTTAGAGCAAATATTCCTTTCTTTTATTTCAAAAACCTTGTCCCTAATATTTTGTTCAAATGGATTTGAAAATCACTACTACTAATACTAGACAACATCTCAGAAGTATCATACACCAAAGAAAGAGGCTCATAATACATGGTTTCCAAAATCCATCAGCTTATTTGTCAATGGTAACACATATATTCATAAAGCAGATTTGGTTTTTGTAGGGTCCTAAAAAGGCTGCACCCAAGCTGAAAAGACGAAGCCTTGATCCCGAAGAGATATATACGAGTTTACCTACATGGCCACATCCTCGTGCTGGGGTAAACGGAAACGATGATGATAACGAATCAGTTTCTGGGAAATGGAGTAGTAGAAGCATGAATAGGGATGATAACCTAACAACTGATGATAGCGTCACGGGACAGTCAGAAGTAGAAAGCAAACAGTCGTATTCTCCATTGTTAAGTCCTACATATCTTTTAGACCCTTCAAAAACAAGTGTGGAGGTGGCCACCATATTCACAAACGACTCTGATGAGCTTGAGTTAACAACTAGTGAATGTTCAGAACCAGACATGAATTGGCAATCCCATTTACCGAAAACAACCGCCATTTCCAATGTATTAGCGTCTAGACCAAATAAATCAACTCATCATAAACAAGCAAAGAACTTAGAAACCAGGTATTGCTGCATTTCATGTTGCTTAAGTTCTTTTCAAGGATAATATCATTATCAACTACTAACTTACTTTATTTCATTTCCTATAACTTTTTGAATGTAAATTAGGAGTATCCTCCCATCGTCAACGAGGAAACAACCTAACTTAGTTAGTCAATCAAGAAAGCATTCAGGATCAATTGATGCTAAAAGAAGAAGTGGAAATTCCAAATGAAAAAGCTGCTCCAACGGACAAAGATCCTATTTTATTGCCCCACTGCCTTAACAATTTTTGTGTATATATAATTTAGTTGTGAAGAGAAATGAGAGAGGTTTTAAATTTTGTTTTTTTTTCAACATTAGAGGGGTTGTAAAGTAGTTGCATGTGTTTTCTGGTGTGATCATGAGATGCCATCCCAAATCAATCTGTTTATAGGATTTAATTGTTGTACAAAAAAGAAAAAGAAAAGGAAACAATTGACCTATAATTTTTTTTTAATATTCATCGACGGTTGTTGATCGGTGCAGCTGCTTGTAAAACCGTTGGATCTAGATAAAGAAAAAAAAATTCTCTCTAAATGAAATGGCTTTATATCTCGCTGCACCATGCAACAGTAGTGCGTCGTTACACAAAGGGTTTTTTTTTGTTACACAAAGGGTTTGATAATGATGTTTTTCTGCTTCACGTGTATTTATTGGTTGTTCTCTGCAGCATTACCTTCAATTTGTAAGGAGTAATATGGAAAAAGTGAGAATAGAAAGAGAGAAAAAAAAGTTATCGTGTAATTAAGTATGTGGATCTATAGTTTTAGAAATTGCTTTGGTTTATTATTAAATTTTTTGGGTACGAAAAACCTTGAAATAAATAGTAAGCTCGTTATGCAATATACTAACTCTGTTGCTTATTATAAGCAAAAAAAAAAAATCAAACTTCAAACACTCCCTTAAATTTGATTTAATCAAGTGGATTGGAATCTGAACATAAAAAACGTCGACAGCAGGGTTCGAACCTGCGCGGGCGTAGCCCAACAGATTTCAAGTCTGTCTCCTTAACCACTCGGACATATCGACTTGTTGATACAACTTTGATTTGTTTTTTAATCATTTGTTTTCATTCTATCAGTTTTAATTGAGAGTCAACTGTGACATAAACGTGTGCCTAATAGAGTATGATTTTCTTCTGCAATCATGCCTAAGCCTAAACCTGAACATGAGAACAGACAATGCAAATACATTTGAAGGATGGATTTCCTTATGTCTAATTTTGGTCATGTTGAATTTCAAGCAATTGATTAAATATGTTGAATAAAACAATATTTTAAAGATGATGTAAAAGATCATACGGTAGTAATTGAAAACATTACTCTCTCATGTTTTGTTCAACATGAGTGAATTCACTTATTTGTGCATTAATAGTAAAAGATTTGTAGATGATATATTTTTTTAATTGCAAATAACAAAATATCGTAACATTTGCAACTCAATAATAAAGTGGAACATCAGGTGAGTATAAAGCAAATTTAACTAAAAAATTGAATGCAAAAATATTTGCGGATTTTTCACATGAACAACTATATAATTAGATGAAAATTAGTGTTACTATAACAATAATAACAAATAAGGAAACCAATGTAAGAGCAATCAGCAAAAGAATTATTCATTACTCGGAACACATTAAAATAATTTTATTCAACTACAATATTACAAAAACTTGTTTCAAGTGCAAACCGAAACATTAGACAAACGTTGCTTTTCAACTATATCTAAATTAGATAAAATTTGTATTTTTCATGTAGTAGCCGCTAAGACAACTCTATAACACCTCTAATAATGGCACTAATTCCCTAAAGTTTCGGACCAACAACACCAACTTTAATTTTGTACCTATTATGAAGAGGAAGAGATCAACTAAACAAATAAATAGAAGTCTCATTAGTATTCATTATCACTTAAATATTCAACATTAGTTTGTAATTATTATGACTTTTCAAACTTTACGAAGTATCTTTATTTTTCAATTCCTTCAAAACAAAATTTATTCCAAGCATATTGAATGTCATAGCACAATTATATTTTCAAGTTAATCTATAAAACTTAATATCATTTAATTATTATTTTTGTTTCTAAACAATGTAACAGCAAAACTCAAGCAAGTCGATTTATCAAGCTTGGACAGATAGATTATAAATTTATATATTCCAAATTCTATTATTAAAACTCGAGCATTCTCTTTTCTTCTTAATTGATAAAATTCCAAAATGTAGTTTATTGAATTGAAAGTCAGCATGAGTTACTTAAAAGCAAATGTTAGCATGGGTCCATCCAATTATATAAAATAAAGATTAAGAATTGTTAATGGGCAACACATAGTTGTCTTCCCAGCTGTTATGTGGATTACCACCAACACGTGGCCACGTCAGCACGTCAATTCGAGATAGATACATTTTTTTTTCTTTTGAGAAAAAAAAATAGATAGATAAAGGTTTTCTTAAGATTCAATAATGATTTTAATTTTAAGTATTTTTAGAAGTGCGAAGTTTCTACAATTCCATCGATTTTTCTTTTTTAATCTACCTTTCAAACAAAGATATATTTTTCTATTCTTAGACTTAATATTTTAAATTAATATTAATTTTTATATCATTGATTATATTGATTTCATATAGTTAATTAAATTGATTTAAAATATATAAAATACATATACAAAGAGAGAGATGACAAATTATGAAATACAAAAAAAAATGATAAATTATACTCGAGAATCGATTTTTTTTTTATAGTGTATATATTATTGTAAATAATACTACATCTATCTTTATATATTATAATTTCTTAAGCAGAAATTGTAACAGGTTTTGAGACTCCTTCTAGATCTTTTAATGCATTAATTATTTAAATTATGGTCAAGTAGAAAAGATGAATAAAAATAAGAAAATAAATGAGAAAGATAAACTTTTGAGGATTGAAATGAGAAAGATGAAATATTATAGCCTAAAGTTAATTTGTTTGGGGCCTTTGTAGAGAGTTGGAGGGGAGGAGAAGGAAAGACTATTATTTTTAAGTTATATTTATTTTTTTATTCAACATTTAAGAATGAATAAAGTCAACTCAAAGCTGCATTATATATTCCTTGAATATTATATTTAGCTCTCTCTGAAAATCCAAAGATTTGAGAGAAGAGAATAATTAGTTTAATATTAAATGTTAATATTTTATCATTTAATGTAACCTTAAATATTAGAATAGTAAAATATATAATTTTTCAATTCACCATTATTGAAATTTTTTGTTTATTTTACTCAACCAAACATATAATACTTTAAAATTTTCTCTTTTTCATTTTTTCTCTTCTTTATTTATGTTGAAACAAACACACATTTAAAAATAGATTAATATTATAAATTGTTAATTTAATTATATTAGTCGTATCATTAGATCCGTAACTCATATACATTTTTTTTATAATGATAAGTTCCACCATATCAATTGAGCTAACGTTGAAGAACTGATCATGTATATTAATCAACAAAATATCATATATAAAGACAGAATGCTACTAAAACAATAAATAGGTTAAATGTAATTTATCAAATTAGTACTCTAGACTAATTTTTTCTTCAAATTACGGTTTCTATTGTTTGTCTTTTTACTTATTTGACAAAGAAAATTTTATGTTCGCATGCACCACACTCATGTCTTGTATGACGTGATGCCGTCCACATGGATGCTATGTGACAAAATTGTGTTGACCTATATTTTTATATTTTTATGTATCCAACGAATAAAAGTAGTATAAAACAAACTTTAAAAAGAAAATTAAAAGAATCTGCAAAAAAAAATATTTAAATAAGTTAGTATATCTATTTGTCACTTGACATAAAATTCATTTATAAAATTTATGATTATTACAAAATTAATTAATTGTAGTAATGAAATTTTCATGTGTTACTTGTACTCTTATAACTATTGATACTATCACAAGAGATTACATGAAGATTTTATATTTCTCAGTTGTAAACTAAATACGAGTATTTTATAAATAAATTATTAATATATATATATATATATATATATATAATTTTAAAAACTTTTATAAATAACATAAAAGTTTTAAAAAATTTATATATAATAAAAAAAAAATGTAGACGCTTGATATTTGTGTGACTTTGATAAATCATAATAGGATTGTTCTTGAGTTTTTAGATATCATGTATGAGTGATGAATTTGATGTTCATGTTTGAATTACATAAATATTGAAAAGATCATACCAAAACTAAAATTGAATTATAGTAAAATTAGTTATATATGCATGTATCTATCCACCCAAACATATAACAATAATATCCAATACTAACAACAATATTCATCCATATATTAATCATCATTTCAATATCATATTTCTTTGTATTTTTATTGCAAAATCATTAATAATTTATTTTTTTATTTTACAATATTGTTTATGATCAATACTAATTTCAGCAGTAGATGATACAATAGTAAAGATAGTTAATATTATTTTTTGAAATATGCAAGCATCAACGAAACAATAGAATGTTGGAATTTAATATCATAAAACTTGATTTTGATTTAATTGTTGAAATAAAATTTCACTCTCACAGTTTTAAGAATGACCATATTTTAAATAAATTTTAAGATTTTTACAACATAATTTCAACATTGTAGATCATAAATAATATTTTAACAATTTCAATTTCGTAAAATTTATCTCAACAATCGATCCAATAATAAAAATAGTTAATATTCTTTTATGAGATATACAAATATTAGGAAAACAATGTAATATTTTATGATAATTTAATATCATAAAATTTAATTTTGATTCAATTGTTGAAATAAATTTTCACTATGTCGATCATAATAAGAAAGACCATGTTTTGAATAAGTTTCAAAAAATTTGTGACATAATTTCAAGTTTTCATAGAAAATTATCTAAATCTTTATATATAAAACAAAAATCTAAAAATCTTCTTGTATGTTCTATATTATTTGAATTTTCACTATATTATTTGAATCTTCTATAAGTGAGTCAATTGTACAATCAACAATATATAAAAAATAATAAAACGTAAAAGATTGTTCGACATACTTGAAATAAATTTGTCTTATCTATAAACGATTTTGAGTTGATACTTTTATTTTTCTTTAACTAAATTTTTTTTTAATATATGAAATTTGAATTGAATTTTATAATAGATAAAAAAGATTAAATATTTAATTTAAGTTTAAGCATAAAAAAATATTATACTATAACATAATAATAAAATAATTTAAAAACAATTGAATCAATAAAAATTAATGTACAACATTAAAAAATCGAATTGAGTAATTTTTGCATGTAAATTTATTTACATATGGCAATATCATTTTTTAAAAAACACTTACCTTACAAGATAAGTCTATTAAATATATATATATATATATATATATATATATAAAAGTTGTGTAATTCATGCATTATAATTATATAAAGTGAAATTATTTATCTATAATTTATTTATTTAATTTTTTAATAAGTGGATACCTGTTAGTGTGACTCTTAAAATAATTGAAAAGTTTCAGAACTAGGTAAGATAAGTGAAATGTGGGGTTGTACTCCATCCACTAGACATAGAAAAACGTCAAAATTATATAAGATGAGTGTAATGTGAAAACTAATGTATTTAAAGAGTGTAGCGACAAAATTTTGCACAATAAATATTAAAAAAAAAATATATATCTTAAATTATAAATATATACTCTAACATATCAAATATAATTATAATTAGCATTCATTTGAACCGTAATTACAAAACACAATTAGATATATAGTTTTACCATAAAAGTTAAAATTAAGGAAAAAAGACAACTAGATATTTTTGGACGAGGACAACAACTAGATATCTTGTCGTACCGCATAACTTATGAGGAAGGATAGTAAATTATTAAAGTCAAAATCGTGGTGGCAGCATTATTATTTCATTTATAGTTCCACAGTATGTTTCTGCTGAGATTGGTTAATCACAGTAACTAACCAGCAGCATTCTTTTATTTCCACCGATTTTTGCAAACATTCGATATTTCATTTTCGTTACAGTTTGTAAAAATTACAGTTAATTAATATGATGTTACAAAAATTATATATGTAGTATTTGACTTTTTGCAATATAATAAACATCTTGCTAACAAGTATTATAAGAATATTTGTTAAGAAATTAAAAAAAAATAAAAATAAAAATAAAAAACAAGTTATAAGTAAAAATTTCATTTTTTTACAATTTTAATGTATAAATTACAAAACTTTTAATATTCTTTTTTTTTTTACATTTGAATTCTTTATAAACGCTTTAAAAAATATTTATTAACATTTTTCTTATTTTAATATCCTATCCATTCTTTTTAATTGTCCTTTTATATGTCT
>JBBPBS010000968.1:25303878-25370691 GCA_037974835.1 Cicer judaicum
ATATAAATAAAATTAATTACAAAAATAAATTAATAAGAGTATCATATCATCGAAAATAATAGGGACTAAAAAATCTCAAGAATTAATTAATAGGGTACAAAAAAATAGTTTTGAAAATGAATGAATTAAAAGTTTAATTTAGACTAAATATGAGGATAAAAAATACATTTAAGTCAATTAATTTTATTGTAATTGACAACTGTTGAATGATTCAATGTATATTATGTCTATGTTACTTTTTATTTTATTTATAATGTAAGAAAAATTAAATGAATTAAATTTCAGTATTAATTAAAATCAAAATAGATTTCAAGACTTAAACCATAAACCAATTGATAAAATTATCAATTGAATCAACATTTCAATGACACTATATAATATATTACTACTTGAAAAATATCATTCCATATATTACAATCATCATTGTTCCCTTAAATGTTGGTGAACATTGTTATCTATGGCATGCTTTTGTACAATTTTTTTTTTTTTTTTTGTATTTTTAATTTGTTGTTCTTATAAAATTTCTAGATACATAAATTTAAAATTTTATTTAGTCGTGGAATATCTATTAAAAAAGGTAGTGATAATAGTTTAGAGAAAGATTTGCAAATGCATTGAAGATGGAGGTATCAGTTTGCATTCTATAAATATCATTAATAATAGTCTTGCGATGTTGAAGTTTTCATCGAATTTCATTTCTTCAGGAACTCTAAGGTCTAAACTAATGCATAATAGAACTCTTTGAAATAATTCTCAAATTAAGTACCACATATCCTCCTTCATTCGGTCGAGTATTCGAGCTCATCTTTCTTCAATTCAAGATAATGTTTCCTAGCACCTAGGTGATGGTCACAATATCAACTTTGGGAATAACTTTCGATTGTCTCTCCCAATTTATGTTTTAATTGGTATTCCTTTATAGATTAATCCACTTATTCGTGCTAAGATTAAAGATTTAATTATTAACAACACTTAGACTATCTCCAACATTTTAAACTTTATCGTTGCGCTAACGTTGTTATTCTTAAGTTTGAAGTTCATAATTGTTTAGTGTAGTCTCGTTCCATTTTTTTTATATTTTAATTTTTAAATGCTTATAATTTCCAACTTGTTATGGAATTTATACTCTTTGGACTAAACTTATATGGAATCGATGTGTTCCTTCGTCGCATTCCTTTCTTCTTTGGAGAATATACCATGACAGGATGCCCATTGACGATAATATTTAGAAAAAGGTTATATTATAGTTTCAATTTGCTCTATTTGTAGCCATAATGGCAAATATACTGAACATATTTTTTTTTACTGCCATTTTTTCCGATAACTTTTGTCGTGACTTGGAAGAATCCTTATGACAAACTTGTTTCCTTTTAATCTATTGTCCGTTTTTCACGTGTGTATGTTTAATCGGAGCTCTCAAGTGAGGGATGTCATCATATCTAACGTGGTTAATATATTACGGTGCATTTGGTTTTATCAGAATCAGATTAGTCTTTTCAACAAGGACATCCCTCTTCACTGGACGATTTCTCTAATTACTTATAATATGTCTCTATTTGAAAACTCTAGCTATGAGCACATATATTACTCCCATCATGAGTCCCCAGTGTTTCACAACTTATCAATCATGGGTCGCTTGACAAAAGCCTCGAGAATTCTTCAGGTCATTTAGCAGCCCTTCATTGTTAATACAAATGGAGCCGCTAAGGTAGCCCCAGGCTTTAAGTTTGCAGCAGTCTTTTCAGATATCATAATCAATTATTTTGGGTGTTTCACAATGCCTCTAGGTACTCACAATATTTTATTTGCAGATTTTATAGGTGTCATTTTTGCAATTTAAATAGCTTATAAAAAAGAGTGACATCATAACCTTTAATTGTAGTTTACGTAGATATTTGTTTTTATTACTTTCTATAACTCTTATTTTGTTTGTTGGAGACTTCAAAATAAATATAAAATATTGTATTCATCTTATTTTTCAAATGACCTTTTACTAATTACATGTTTTATTTACTTTATTTATATTAATAATATTTAGTGGTGTAAAAGATTACTATAGCTAGCGGTGCCAACCTAATTAAAACAGTTGATGTTAGTGATGCTTGTTCCGAGTTGATAGAAAAAAAAATATTTTTATAACAAAAACAATACTATCTTCTTTATTTTTAATCATAGTTTTAAAATTATTTACATATATTATAATTAAAATTTGTTATTTTTGATAGTACTAGTTAAAAAATAATGATTTTTTATTTATTAAAAACAACTCATAAAAATATCAAGGGGAAAAAGTTTAAGTACATTTATTCATTTTTTTTTAATTTTATGAATTAATATTAATTAAATCATCGTATGACTGGTTTAAAAGAATAGATTATAAATATCACGAATCATCTCTAAAATCTCAAATATTTTTAAAAATTGGTTAAACCTATATCACCTGTAAAATAATTGGTTCTTGTATCGATGAGCATTGGCATACCTTATGCTTTAATTAAAAATATTATATAAGTTAAAAGTACCATATTATTACTCTTCCATCAATTTGATATTATATACCTAATGCAGTAGTTTTCGAATGAGTACTCCAATGATATATATATCTATATATATATAATTTATTATTATATATCATTGTGTTTCAATACTGTAATATCATTCCTATTATCCCACCAAATTAAATAATGACTCTAATACCATCTAACATATTAATAATGGATTTAACCACTCACAAAATCCTATTAATATATCATAAAATTTCCATCCTTCTCCTCCTCCCGTAAAAAAAATTTTATTTTCATTTTAAAAGAAGTATAGTAAAATTTTATTTAAGGAAAAAATCAATTAGCACCTATAATCTAACCATTTCTTTTTGCTTTTTTTTTCTTTCTTCTAAGGTAACCCAGAAAAAGAATTAAAGTAGGACAAAAATGTCATTACGAGGTGGTGGATTATTATTTTTGTGGTTGTTTTTTTAATTAAACTTTTGTTCTTGTTCTTTTTCCGCGTTTCCTCCGTCTATACAACATTTGTGTACCAATCGAATCAGAGAGCAAAGATCTGTCTGTTTTCTCTCACTCTGTGTATGTGCTGTCAACACCCCACAGACAGAATCCACACCCATTAGGGTTTATGATCTTTGCCTCCGTTCTCTTCCCCCAAATGCCTTCACCTTTCTCATAATCAATCTTCCATTTCCACTTTTCACCCGTGAGTCTTGTTTCTTCCACATACCCTCTCTCCCCCTTTTCCATTTCCCGTTTCACATTAATCCATTTTTTTAATATTTTTTTTTTTAATTTTAATTTGAAAAAACTGCAGCATCCTAGTCTAGATAGTTGGACACACCTTACTCAATTATGAGATAGTAATTGTAAAATTTTGATATTTGCATTATATGTGGAAAATTTGATTCCTAATGAACTCACCTGCTCCCCATTTTATTTGATATTTCACCTCCCTTGAATTAAATGTGAAGAAACTTTGGTTTATTTGGTTCTATGGAACTCAGGTTTTGCCTTGTTTTACTATAATGTGCATTATTCATGATCTGTTTTGTACTTCTAGATTTTATAGGGAGAGTTTGATTTCAATGGATCGTATTTTGAAAAATGAATTAGCAGTGTCAAATGGTATAGTGAATTTTTTTTTTCTATGGTAAGTCTGTTTATGGTCTGTGCTGTTGTCTGCTGATAATATGGACCTATTTCCTTAACATGTGTAGATCTACTTGTGGTATCCAAGAATCTTCTGGATTTCTATATTCTATTCAACATTTAACATCAATATTTTGATTTTTTCCCAATTTTGTTTGGATGATTAGGAATTGCCGGTGTTGCAGAAATGTTGACTTATAAATTAGGATGATTAAGACTGACTTATCAAGGATGAAGCAACCACTTGTTCCGCTGGCAACCTTGATCGGCCGTGAACTACGTCATGAAAAAACCGAGCAGCCGTTTGTGAAGTACGGGCAGGCTGGCTTGGCAAAGAAAGGAGAAGATTACTTTCTAATCAAGACAGATTGTCAGAGGGTTCCTGGGGATTCTTCAACATTGTTTTCTGTCTTTGCGGTAGGTATTGTATGTCTTCTTGATTTACATGTGTATTTAATTAACTTGATTATTATTCTTTTGCTTTTTTGTTAAATGCTAGGAGAAAGATATTTAATTAGTAAGAAATGAGAATGTTGCCTTAGACAAATTTGATTAGTAAGAAATGAGAATGTTGCCTTAGATAAATTTGATTAGTAAGAAATGAGAATGTTGCCTAAGATAAGATCATAAGAATCAATTGGTGATTGGTTTTGTTTATACACATCGAAGGGACTGTTTCTTTCTCAGGTTTAGTGAATAAAAATGAGAGTTGAAGTATGTGTTTTCTTTCTTCTCTTACATCTTCTCAGTGATCAAGTGGAGCGTCAATTTATTCCCACAATGGTTATGATATCCATAAGGAATTCTTGATTGGCAGATCTTTGATGGACATAATGGTATATCCGCTGCTATTTTTGCAAAGGAAAGCATACTACACAATGTCATGAGTGCAATCCCGCAAGGTATAGGCAGGGATGAATGGCTTCAAGCTCTGCCTCGGGCTCTAGTTGTTAGTTTTTTGAAAACTGACATGGAATTTCAGCAACAAGGTACATGCTGAGTTTTCTTTGTATCCTTATTGGAGTTGTTCACGTACACTTGTTCTAAGTTTTGAATTTCGCATGCAGGGGAAACTTCTGGAACGACAGCTACATTTGTTATTATTGATGGATGGACTGTTACAGTTGCATCTGTTGGGGATTCCCGATGCATATTAGATACCCAGGGAGGTGCTGTTTCTCTCTTGACAGTTGATCACAGATTGGAAGAAAATGTAGAAGAGAGGGAACGTGTTACTGCCAGTGGTGGTGAAGTAGGAAGACTCAATGTATTTGGAGGCAATGAGGTATGAAGTGTAATCTTCTTCATATTCCTTTCAAATGATGGCTTGCTTATCTAACTTGTTTTGGCTCTTTAATATGTTTAGGTGGGGCCTCTTCGCTGCTGGCCTGGTGGATTGTGCCTTTCTAGATCGATCGGTGACACAGATGTGGGAGAATATATTGTTCCAATACCACATGTTAAACAAGTGAAGGTGAGCTGGTTTCATTCTTATAATCTTAGTTTACTGACCTTTTTATGTGAAGGCGTTTAGTTCGAAATTTCAACAATGCTCACTAACTTTTCTTATTGGTGGTTCCCCAGCTTTCAAATGCTGGTGGAAGGCTTATTATAGCTTCTGATGGTATTTGGGATGCTTTGTCTTCTGATATGGCTGCCAAGTCATGCCGGGGTGTATCTGCAGAACTTGCTGCAAAGCTGGTGGTTAAGGTGATGGCTATTTGGAGCAATGTTCCTATTTTTGGCAGAATAACAGCCCAATTATTTCGTCTTCTCAATGCATTTATTTTTTGTAATCTTAACAGGAAGCTCTAAGGTCAAGAGGACTGAAGGACGATACAACCTGCCTTGTTGTAGATATTATTCCTTCGGATTATCCTTTGTCACCAATGACAACAACTCCTAGAAAGAAACATAATATGCTAAGTTCACTTCTCTTTGGAAAGAAATCTCAAAACTCTACAAACAAAGGAACTAATAAGCTTTCTACAATTGGTGTTGTAGAGGAGTTATTTGAAGAGGGTTCTGCAATGCTTACAGAGAGGTCAACTCTGAGACCATAACTATGAAATTTATGTTTGCGTGTTGCCTTATGAAGTTTAGTTAGTTGTTTTGCTTCATCACATACAAATGATTGGAAACAAAAATGTTCATTTTCCCATTTGCTTGTAATTTGTGTGAGTGATTTTTAAATTTTTTGTTTCCTTGAAATGCAGGCTAGGTAAGGATGTTCCTTCCAATATGAATTCTGGTATTTTCCGCTGTGCAGTTTGCCTAGCAGACCAACCCTCTAGTGACAGTTTATCAGTGAACGCCGATCATATTATCACTCCAGTTTCTAAGCCATGGGAAGGCCCATTCCTCTGTACAAACTGTCAGAAGAAGAAAGATGCCATGGAAGGAAAAAGGTCGTGAAGTCTGAGTGACAAAAGTTTAGTTATGTAATATTTCATTTAAGTAGCATAGTAAATATTAGTATAATTTTTCTCAGGCAGTGTGAGCAATGCTTGGTTCTACTTCTACATTTGGGTGGTGATTCTCATAAGTGTGTAAGAAATGAGGTTGATATAGTAAGGTTAGGTCCATTGGAGGTTGTTGCAAATTATTTTTTGGCTTGTGCTCAGCTGTTGGACTGACTGACAGAACATTGTTGTGTAATAGATAAATTCTATTACTTTGATTGCTAACAGCTTGTAAGTAACTCATTATTTCATGGTCAACAGTATACTATACATCCCAATTGCTTTTATATCTTATATATGTTGTGTCTGTGTTAGACAACAGAATCTCAGTTGTTTTTATTATATCTTCTATAGTTTTTATATGTTGCTTTTATAACTTCTTTTTAAATGAAAATGAAAACAAAGTTCTATGATAAGTAATACGTGAAATCAGTGCTAGTAAATTGAACTTAACAGGAACTGCAAATGGGTCATTAGTAACTAGAAAACATGCTTAATATAACTTGTCAATGTAATTTCAACTAATATAGTGAAAAGTTTTTCATTTGCAAAAGGAGAGCCATAAATAACCAAAATTATTTAGTAGAAGTGTGCAGTCTATATAGTATATATGTGTAAGTCTTAGTTCAATTGACAAATGTCGATATTGTTAGGTTGAAATATATTATGTCATGAGTTTGAACTTTACAAAAAGCACAGGAGCCTAATTTGAAGTAGATGGTCTTATTGTTTTAGAAGAAAAATCAGGATTTGGTTTTCCAATTAAATAGAAAGAAAAGTGAGAAAAGGGTTGATATTTAAAAGCAGTTTGAGATTAGGTTCACAAGTGTGGGGAGGGCTTTGACTCTCCCAACTAAGAGTTCGTTTTGGAGTTTGGGGGAAATCACATGGGAGAACTTTGAGAAAAATGAAAGAGTAAATAAAATTGAAAAGTGTGTTTGGATTTTTGTGAGTGAACACAAGAACAGAAGCACTTTTCTATTTATTGAATGCAAGTTTGGCTGTTTCACATTTATTGGCTTGGCCACCCTAAAGTAACATATTGGCTCTGTCTTTGAACATACATATATATACATAAGTATTATCTATCAGAGATTTATGTATCCATATGTAATGTGATATTATTTACTTTAGTACTTTCAAAGTGAATTACTTGATTTAAAAGAGTTTTAATGCTTTCTCTTCGACACGAAAACATATAGCTTTCTCACAAAAGTTTGAAAATCAATTCAATTATTTTTTGACTCAAAAACCTTCGATCCTAGGCGTCCTTACTCCCACCAAAATTTTGGGTTCTATATATATATATATATATTTGGATATTAATATTATTATATTATTTTTGATAATTTGAGTTTTGCTCTCTGTTGTTAAAGCATGGATTCCTATATTTTTTTTACATATAATTTCTCTACTTATTAACATAAGGATCTATAGGATTAACGAAAATTAAAACCGCAACCTATCGAAATATACGTGTTTTTACCACTAAAATAAAGAATTGAAGTTGTCAAAATTTCCTTTAAAATTAAAGAGGATTGATTTGTAAGAAAATTTTAGCCCATACTCCCCTAATTATACCTATACCCCAAATCATAAATAAAATGACATTTTTGCCTTTGTTTAAATGATAAAATTTCAAAAAATTTACCATTTCTCATTTCATGTTTTCCGGAAGGCTTTTTTTTCTTCTAAACTTCCAGTTTTCTAGTACAGAACATACACTCTAGAAAACTTATTTGAAGTTCTCCGGTACAGAAGCATCTTCTAGAAAATATTTCTTGAAGTTTTCCGGTACAGAACACTTTCCCAGAAAATATTTTTCTAAATTCTCCGGTACAGAACATCTTTTCGAAAAAACTTTTTTGAACTTCTCCACTACAGAAGGCTTGTTTCGATAAAACTTAACATTTATGACAAATAACGATTTATGGTATATTAATTGTTATTTATGACGTATTAATTATTATAATGTATTAATTATTTATAGTGTATTTATGATGTATTAATTATTTATAGTATATAAAATATTTATGGTATATTATTATTTTTAAAAATAGTATGTACAGTAAATCTTTCTTATAAAGTTTTTCGGAAATACTTCTGTACTGGAAATTTTTTCTATTAAGTTTCTTGGTAGTACAATTTTTTATTGGAATTTTTTTTAAAGTTTTTCAGTAACAATCTTTCTGTAAGGTGTGTACTGAAATTTTTTTTTTAGTTTCAAAAAAGCTGAAATAGTTAAAAAAAAAATTGAAAAAAATATTAAAAATATAATTGGTATTTTTAAAAAATTGTGGGGTATAAGTATAAAAATAGGGTACAGGGTAAAATTTTCGATTTGTAATTGTGAAGCCGAAGCCTTTTATATGGGCTGGGCCCATTTGCGTTGCTTGAACCCACACTACCGATTGATTGACGAAAAACGAAAAACGACAATCTCCCTGTTGCGTTTCGGTTTGAAGTTAAACCCTTGCTGCAGTTGTTAGTTCGTCGTTGCTGGAAATGTATTCTGTGGCGGTAAGACTTGCCAAGCATCTCCGACTCTCATCTCACGGTCTCTCTCTCTCTCTCCATGTCTGCATAACTTATGTATATATATCTATATATATATATATCAATATATCAAATAATCATATAATAACTTAAATGTGTGAAATACTTGTTACGAAATATTATATATTTCACATTGCGTAAGAAAAAATGTTTGCTGAGTTTGTTGGTGAATTCATCAGGTGGTGTGCCGAGAACTGCGACGTTATGGTACTCAACATTGATAAATGGAAATGACGTTGATGATCAACCTTCACGGGATAACAATGGGGCAAACAAGGAAGGATTAGATGAAGAGTTTGATGATTTCCTTGGTGGAAGGCCTGAGCTACAACTGCAAGGTGTGGATCCTAGAAGAGGTTGGGGATTTCGCGGTGTGCATAAGGTACTTGCCGTTGTTAACTTGATTTCATTTTTTTATTACTTTTGTAGACATCTTTAGGATTCAACTTTTATCTTGTAACTGCTGTAAGAAAACCTAATCCATAAACTTTGAATCAGTTTAGATTAACTTATCCAAAATCACTTTTAAATATTAAAAGAATATTACATTAGCTATGAGTTTTAACAGCAATAGCTTCTCGTTGAAGTTGAAATTAGCTTCAACATCTTAGTTTTTTAACAAACCCTCTTATTTTAACTTCTTTGTAAAATCTTTTTTGTAAGTGCATTACCATATACTTAGTTATATTGAAGAGCTTCCAAAAACTAGAAGCTAATCCAAATTCAAAACTGGGCCTTATTTTATGTGGAGATTTATTGTAAATTGATGTGCTTGATTCATTGTATCATGTTTTGTCTGCTATGATAGTGTAGGGTTTTTTCAATGCAAGCTTTTAATAGATTTAAGTTTTATTATCAAAACCAGTAATTTTAGGCATTTGAATAAATAGAATTGTTCTGGACAATGGTCATGCTAAAGCTAAGTAAAAGGAAATTCTCACTGAACAGTGCTTAAGACTTCAGAATAGAAGATGGTTTAATGAACGTGTTTTTATGTCTGCTGTTCTTCATTAGCTTAAAATGACAAGTGGTGCTATATTTACTTGTTGCGCCCGGAAAATAATTTGACAACATGGTAGTGATTCCAAGCAGGCAATTGTTTGTGGAAAAGTTGGCCAAGCCCCTGTACAGAAGATATTAAGGAATGGGAAGAATGTAACCATATTTACAGTTGGGACAGGGGGGATGTATGACCAGAGAATTGTAGGATCAAAGGATTTGCCAAAACCTGCTCAGTGGCATCGCGTTGCCGTGCATAATGATGTACTAGGGGCTTACGCAGTTCAACAACTCTTTAAAAAGTAAGTGTTCATACTAGGTGATATTTCATTTGTCGTAAATATTAATTTATTCTAGACTGATGCTTGAAGCTTTAATGCAGTTCTTCAGTGTACGTTGAGGGTGAAATTGAGACTAGAGTTTATAATGATAGTATTAATGGCGAAGTTAAAAGCATTCCAGAGATATGTGTTCGTCATGATGGTACAGTGCTTTATATGCATTTTTCTTCTTGACTCTTTATTATGTTTGCCGTGAAAGGCCAACAAACAATAAGCTCTACTACTGTGTGGGTATTGGATGATTTATAGTAGTTATGTAATTTATATTCTTATTACCTTATATTAGAAACATCGAGCTCCCCATTTATATATGTCTGGGTTTTGGGGGAGTGGGGAAATTGTAGTGGAGAAACAAACATAGGGTGCACTAACATGTTTCTGCATTCAGAGGGTATGAAATATATTTAATGGGGAAAGAGTTGACTATTATCCAAAACGTTACCTGATCACAATTTGGATCAACTTTCCGATAATGTATAACAATATTTTCATGTATAGGAAGTGTGAACCAAACTGTCAGTTTGAGTAGAAATCAGTAACAAAGGGGAACTTATCAAACTGGTTCCCAAAATGCTTTTAAATTTTTTATTTAATCAAAAACCTCTTCGGGAGACATATGAAGGTATGCATCTGATGAAATCTACGGTCAACATATGGATGGTTTATTTAACCTTTTATTATTGAATTTTTATACTGCATGACATAAATATGATTTCTTTATTATTGATTTACTATGATTTTATGTTAGTTTATTATAATTATATGTTCTACTACAATTCAAACATAGTTGAATATTTGAACTGTGAATTAGTGCATAGTCTGTCTAGGTTTTTAAACATTGCTTGTTGAAAACACTGCTTATTTTTATCTCTGGGTTTGTGTTATGCTGCTTGAGGCATATGAGCTGATTTCTTAATTAGAAGTAGTAGTGTTTATTCTAGCAATCACCACCATTATACGCAGTAAATTTCGATCATCATTTATTTAATTTGTGGACAAAGTGCTTTGTGGCATTTTTATTGCAATGAAACTTTCTCGTTTTGAGAACCCAAAAACATGTATTCTTTCCACGGGAAGGCCCTCTTGGTTAAGAGGGAACAGGCTTTAGTGTGTAGACGACATTTACAATTTGCTTGAGTATGGACCGTATTGGGATTATTTGAGGACTCCAAATTCACTTAAGTAGATAAAATTTCAATTTATCTTATGTTATTGGTTTTTGATTCTCTCAACTCATTTCAAACTGATAGTTTGTTGTTGACTTGTTCCTCATATTGGGATCATATTATGTAATTGCTCTCCGTTATCTCTTCAGGGAAAATTCGCCTCATCAAGAGTGGAGAGAACGTTGATAAAATTTCTTTGGATGAATTGCGTAAGTTCCTTTAACTATTGTTGCAAATAGTAATACATTTCTACAGTTGTTACTCGTTTCCTTTCCAGGATCTAGATTGTGTGCAGTCAGGACCTCTTAACTGTATGTAGTAACACATTGACACAATCCAAATCCCGTTTCCACACACTTTACTTTGTGACTATTTTTGGAAGTTGTGGGACACATAGTTACTATTTTAAGAAGATCAAAGTCTTTGTTTTTTATGGGAATTTCGACTGACTAATGAATTCATGCTTGCAGGAGAGGGGTTGTTTTAGATGAAATCTACCATTTAATGGAGAAATTTTAGTATCTACTTTTGTAAGATTGGAGAAATAGAAGCATCTACATCTGTAAGAATAACATATTTGTCCTGTGTAGCAGCATTTGTAACGAACACCATAATGATCACTTTGTTTAATTGTTTTTCTTATATATCCTTTAGCTTTCTGAATGTGTGTCTCCCACATATATTTTCTTATATGGGAAGAGGTGTAGAAGAACACATTTTTGGTGTCGATTACATGTTACTCGAATATGAATAACATACTAATCAATTGACAAGTAGAAGTATATAGTTTTAAATCATATCTTCTCAAAATTTATTTGAACAACTTTTCTTTACAAAGTTTATTTGCAAAATTATAAACTTGTCTCTTATTTTCGTTTTTATATACGGACTTAAGGTGCTATTAATAGTACGGAGACTCAGAATTGAGAATGAATTGTTTTATTGTTTATACAGAGTAGCTAGCTGTCCTTTAGAGCCGTCAAAAAATCTCCCAACTATAAGGTCTCTCTTAATTTTTTGTTTTATTATTAAGTCCGCTATTAAAATAATTTTTTAAAATTTCGGTCAATTATTTCATGGGGCCTAAGGGAGGGGGCTCTAGGGACCCATAGGCCTCTAATATTTTGTTAATTTTATGATTTTTTTTTGAAAAAAAATTTAACAAGTTCATAAAAAAAGTAAAAAAAAATTTATTGGTGAAAAAATTAAAAAATTTTATTTTTCAAAAAAGAAAATCGATTTTTTTTTAAAAAAGTGGGTTGATGAGCCTCCTAAGCTCACAAATTTTCAGAGGCTTTTAGTTTAAGGAGTCTTGTTTTTGGGGGCCTTTTAAATTATTAATTTTTTTGACCCCTTCAAAATGTGAGTTAGGGCCAATAATTAGGGGGCTTGTCAAATTGACAACTCTACTTATACATGTAATGATTATAATTTTGGTACCTGCAAGACTTTCTTCTTCTTTGACTCAATCAATAACTTAAAATAGTCTCTAACTCATCCAATCGTTGGTTAGTTTAATTCCTCACATTAATGTGGATGATTACGTGATATCTAATATGTTAGTCTCTCTCACATGTGTATGCATTATGCCGAAACAAAATGACAATAAATTTGAATGTAAAAAATATTAAACAATTACTAGTTTAATCTTTTTTATATTGTTCATCTTCCCTGCCTTCAAATTACATGCGTTTTTTTAGTACAATTAGAAAAATAGAATGTGTTAGGTTCAGTTTGATGTTTCTTGTTCGGTCCTTAAATTAGGTGAGTTAATTTTTAGACTTGAGCTCGTCTGTTAACCTAATAAAATTTAATTGGATATAGGTCTAATAAAGATGGGACAAAACAAAGACATCATATTAGTCCCAAGACAAGTCATTTAATAATAATATATTGTTTTAAAAAAATTTAATCAAGATGGAAGTCAACTTGTATAATATGGCACACTATATTTCATAAGAAAAAAAATGATGTAGCTTAAAAAGCTATATAAAGCAATGATACAAACACATCAAATGACAAGGAGAGTTATTGCTTTAAGAGCTACTTATTAAATGCAACAATTGGTGTCCAAACATATCAATCACAACACAACTATATATTCACTCATCCCCTCTCGATAAGGTTTGCGGTCAAATAATATTTTACAATGTAGTTTGTTTCTTATTAGACAATGAAAATAATAATAATAATAACTGTTTCTACGTAAAGTAATTTCGGACACGACGGATAATTCGAATTAGACCCTTTATTCTACTATGTCTCTATCTTTCCCTTGTTTTCTTGTCCATAATTATATTTTGGAGTGAATTATACTCAACCCAAATTGTACGATTCATTGAATCAAGATAGGTTGATGGATCGGGTCGGGTTTTGTACACTCCTTGATTGCAATATCAAATTGAATACATAGTTATAGTTTATTTTAGTAACAATTTTGTTTTATATAATAAATTTATGATAATAAGATGGCGTTCCAGTTCAATGTAAGAAATATTTAGACCATCAAACACTTACAAAACATATTTACATTTGGTGGTCTGTTTTTTTTATTACAAAATATCATTTACAGTTTTTTTTTAAATCTAAAAACATATTTTAGCGCAATAAACAAATAAATCTAATAAATATATAACTAAAAAAAACCCGATAGTCAGCACTCCCCCGTCTGAACGGTAGGGATCATGTATGGTAAAGCCTTTTTCACGATGCAAATGCAAGTTGAAATTGTTTCATAATAACCACCTATGTTTTCCACTATACGTATACGTCCCCACTTTTCCACTCCTGGTAGAAGTTGAATTTTGTACCCCACTTACCCCATATTCTGCTTCATTCTAATTGTTATCATCCATCACATTCACAATAACAGAATAACTGCTACCTCGTAACTCTTCTGTAAATTAAAGCTTAGTGGTTGAATTGATTTGAATGCCATAATTACCATGAACGGTCATCCAAAGTTTAGGATTAAGGTTCCCAGGTTATCTCTGGCAACAAAAATGCAGAGAAAGTTTTCTTTCCATGTCAAGTACAAAGCCATTGCTAGTGACAAAGTCAAGGGAAGCACAAGGGCTAAGCCAAAGACATCACTTGCCTCACTCTTCTCTAGTGTTCTTAGAAACAAGAAATATTCACTTGCTAAATATCCATTCAAATTGAAGAAAAATGAAACAGAGAAGCACCATATAACTGCACTGGCATTGTCAAACGAGTTTGAGCAAAAACCAGTTGTAGCTGCATTGCCTCAACTTTTTCTACTTGAGCAGGCATTGGAGCAAGATCAAAGAGGTGAAGGAAAGCAGAGCATAATAGATAAGCAACGTCTGAGAATTTTATTTGGCTTTCTAGACAAGAAGAAAGGGTGGAATAATTTTATCACAGCCAAATGGAGGGGCAGTAAAAACGATTTGCACGGTGTTGTCACCAAGTTGGGACGACTTAGGAGGAAGGTTGGTTTATGGTGCTTGGTTAAGATTCCTTCCAAATTAGTTATTATTAGCCTCAAGTTGAAGATGATAAGGTCCCTCATGAAAAAGAAAGTGACAAAGCAATTTGCACAAGAAGCTGATGAAGATAATGACAGAGAACTGTGCAAAAAGAGGATTCTCATGGGACAGAGATGCAGGCCCTTGTGTTCTCCTAGCCCAATCGACCTAGATTATTATACAAATCGCTTTTTCTTACCAGAAATTGTTTCTTGACAAAGGCATGGTGCCTTCTTTTTTAGTTTCTTCATATGTTATCTTTTGTACTTCATAATTGATCGCTTTTTTTTTTTGTTGGTAATTATTTTCTACTTTTTATCCTGAACAAAGATTAACTACAATTATCCCCATTCATGTTGCAAGATCAATGTCAAAATATTTTTTCTTCTTTTATTGATCAGTTGAGGAAATGATAAAAAAAACTCACACACATCTGCGAGATCTTGCGTTCGAGCCAAAGACATGATATTTGACTAACAATATCGGTGAAACACAATATTCAGCCTAACAATATTGACACATTTGTTAGTTGAACTAAATCTTATGAATGTCCCAATGTTTTTTTTCCTTATCAGAGTATTAATAGAGTCGAGTCATTACATGAATTGAACATACTATAGTTATCAGTACTGGATTTATGTAAAGTGCAGATAAAGACAATCAAAATGAAGGCTATGGAATACCATACTCAAACCGGTACAGCAATTAAGTATATACTTGTATGACAAACTATTCATATTGAGTTGATAAATGACAAATGTTTTGGGATAGAAAGTAGCATTAAGTGCTACAAACCTTAAGTAACATGCTACTGACTAATGTTTTGAAACCCAGTCCAAATTCAAAACATGCAGTTCAGATCAGAACTTAAGTGGTTTCAAACCTAGTGATGCTCGAAGCCTGTTTGCTTCAGCAATCTCGGGATCTGGATGGTCAGTGCCATCATCCTTCTTTTCCTTATTTTCTTTCTTCTTTTTCTTCTTTGGCTCAACATCCTCAGCTCCATCTCCATTCCTTCTAGGACTTACGCTACTCCGAGCATGTCTCTTTCTGTAGTCCCCACCATCATGTTCCTTGCGATCCCTGCTTCTACTTCGACTCCTTGAGTAGCTCCTCCTCCTACCACGGTCACGATCTCTGTCTCTCCTCTCACGCTCCCTACCCTCTCTCTCACGACCATAATCTTTTTCTTCCCTCAAACGATATCGGTCTCTGTCCCTCTCCCTATCCCTGTCCCTTTCCTTTTCCCTATCTCTATCCCTGTCTCTATCCCGTCCACGACCACGCTCTCTGTCATAATCTTTATCATAATCTCTGTCATAGTCACGATCCCTATGAAAAGGACATCAAAAAAGCAAATGATTAGTAAACTTCAAAAGGCAATAAACTTTATCCATTTTACACTTGAAAGAAAATCATAGTCAGTATCCAAAATCACAAGAAGAGAGCTTATGGCTGATAATAAATAGAGCACCACTTACACTATTGAATTGTTTGGTGTTTTAAAGTACATGACAGCATCAAGGATAAAAAGCCATCTAATGTGTGTAAGTGGGGATTCATTCGTATTAACCTCAGGTTAAAAAAAATAGGCATGAGATGATCCAATATTAATTTAAAAGGACAATATCCATTAACATGATCATGGAGAACATTACTAATGCAACATAACTGTTTGACCCATCATACTTCTCAACTGCACACTGTCAGTGCAGAGAAACCTGGCAGGATCATTGAACTTTTACTATAGGAAGCAGTTGTAATACCACTTATGGCACTGAATGCCATAGTGGAAATAGAAGTATAACTTTTTTAAAATATATATTCATAGTGTGTGTGTGCAGGGCTCCGTGCAAGTTCAAAAACAGCTTCCAAAATAAACAAACCCAAAACATACACTCCTACATAACAAAGTCAACTATAAACCAAAAGGCAAATAAAAGTACCAGAAAAGCTATCTAAATGGGCAAGACTCATATCTACATCAATTGACACAAACATTTGCAAGGAGGAACTCTGACCTGTGTCTATGACTATCACGTCTTCTATCCCTATCTCTTTCCCTTGTAGGGCTTCGCCCACGATAATAATCCTGTAAACATTTCAACAATCAAACCAAAACATCAGAACCACTACCATTAATGTAAAAAAAATAACATAAAAGTAGATATCTTAAAAAAGTAAAGCACCTTCTCATAGACCTTATCTTCAAGCTCATCAGCAGGTTGTTCATTATCCTCATTCTCCTCTTCCTCCTCAAAATCTTCTTCGAGAGCACTTTGTCTAGGTTCTAATGAACCAAGAGATTCAAGAGTCCACCTACAGAAAATAGATGACAAAAACTAAAGTTCCTCACCACAAAAATAAAAGACTAATCTGTATTTGAAATTGTCTACATCACAGTCCACATAGTATAGACCAAGCAAGCAGAATAAAAGGTTTAAAACCAAACATTCCAATGTAGAAAAAGAAAAAAACACCAAAACGGTACCTTTTCTTGATGCGTGGCAGAGCAATATCACAGGAATAATCTGTTGTGAGAAGTTCATCAATGACCTCATCAACGTGTGTCAAACTAAACTCTGCAAAATCAAGAGCAACAAGTAGCCTTAACATCGCAGGTAAGTACAATACAAGGGTTATGTTGAAATGATAATGTACAATAACACTCGAAGCCCGTTTGTTCCAGCTTATTTTGTTAAGAAAATCATTTTCTTAAAAAATAATCGCTTTTGATAACAAATGGGCCCTTGATAACTTACGTCCATCGGCTAATTTTCTTCTCAATTTCCGATAATCATTGTACAATGGTTCCAAGTAATGGTACACATCCGTATCAGATCCAGTAAGTCGCAAGTAGAAAGCACCAAGTATCCTAACATACCTACATTTTTCATGTTGAAAATCAAACACATTTACAAATTGGTTACTCGAGAAAAATACAATCTATGACCAAGTGATTGATATGTACGTAAAAAATAAACCTAGGGTTAAAAACTGAAACTTTTTGTGATTTCTAGAGATATAGGGTTTGAGGAAATACTTGTAGTCGTCGTTTTTTATGAACTCGATGACGATTTCTTTCTCCGGCTGAATCTGGAGCATTTTCATGACGAGGCACATGAAAGGGGTAGGTTTGCGGTTGCCACCGTAGGTACCGCCGAGGTGGTCGAGTTCCATGGCCTTGTCGACTAAGGTCTCTGCCGTTAAGCCGAAACATTGTTCCTTCCAATAGGTGTTCTGATAGATCTTTGAGCGGAGAATCTTCTCCACAAGATTTTGAGGGTTCGTACCTCTTATGCTCTTCGCTGCTGGATCAGTACGATTCGCCATTTGTAGCAACGAATTGGAAGATGGATTTTGATTCGAAAAACCCTAATCCTCTCCACTCGGGGAGGGAGGAGCCAAGCTGCACCAAAACGGAGAAGCTTTTTGTTCTTTTAAATAATATATTGTTTTCTCAGAAGAAAAATAAAATAAATGAGACATATGACCAATTTTGTAGATAAATGCATGCTCATTTATCGACTTGGTAAGGGCACGAATCACCGGCTGTAAGAACCAAACTAATCATGAATCAACGTACCAATTAAATTTATTTGGTTTTCCATTCAATCTAATCAATTAAACTCAATTTTTTGTAATTGTATATTTAATTTTTTAATTTTTTTATCAAATCAATTAAACTCAATTAAATATTAACGATTTTAATTTTTTTTTTAATTAAAAATTAATGATATCGTATATTTTAAATAATATGACATATGATAAAAGTAATATAGAATGATTAATTTTCATGTAATTGAAATAAAACGCCATAAGAATTTATATTTTAACTGCAACTTTTTTTTTATATTTTTATTTAATTAATAAAATATAAATAATTAATGCATCTAAATAATTTTTTATTATATAATTATATGTCATATTATTAAAATATATATCAAATTATCATTTTTTAGTTAAAAAATATGAAGAATAGACCAAAATTGTCACTTTTAAAATAGAGGAATTATTTTCGTAAATCAGTAAAAATAGGAGAACTAAATTTGCAATTAAATTTATTTTTTTTACAATCGAACTCAATTTTTATTAAATTAATTATGGTTTCACGCATTTACACATAATACTTAAATCAAATTATTATATTTTATAATATTTCTTTTATTTTACACACACATATATATAAATAAATTATTTTTTCTTAAAAAATACATCTTTTAAGTATTATATATTATTTTTTTTTATTATAAATTTATAGTGTCTTTCATATTTTTACTCTATTTTTCTTCTAATATCTTTCCCTCGTCTCTCATTCTTTTGCCAAGTCAGCAAAATGTAAAGTAACTTTCTCTCCTTAAAAGATAGAGAAACTTTGTCCTTTATATGAATTAAGTTCTATTGTTTGAATTTATAAAAGTAAATACAGTGATAGAACATGAATCCATTCCACCTCATTCATACCACCCTCTTCTCCTATTTTTCTCTCCCTCCAATTTAAAAGGTATGCGATGGAATTGAGTCACTATAATTAAACAGTTGCTCCTTTATCCACATTCTATTTCATCACTGCACCGTTTTTTTTTCTTTATCTTCTGCATGTTCTTCTACAAACTGCCATTTATTTGTTCTACGTAAAAAGGGCAATGTTTTGGTTGAATATATCTTGTCATGCTTACACATTTAGGTATAATATTTGGTTATGTAGAAAAAAGGGCCTACGATGTCCAACATTTGGAAGTTGCTACTACTAGCATTGTTGCGGTCGCATTGGTTGTGCTTGAGTTAACAAATTCAAAGCATATAATTCCTTCGAAACAGTGATATAATCCAAGCCTGCTAAATGGCTTAAATGCATGGACTTCGTCTAAATTTGTGAACACCAGTAGAAAAAAAATTATATGTCTTATTAGATTTTATTCAAATTTTTTTGTCTAATATCAATTACACCACCTCAAATAATAGTGGTAAAAACGGTGTTAATTAATATGCACAAATAAGAGTAAAAATAGAATGAAAAAGTTATAACGCATTTCATTCAGTCAGCTTTTCAAATAACGAAATGAGAATTTTGGTTTTTTTTAAATAAATAAAAAAACTAGAAATTTGGTCCGCTTTGTCATAAAATTCCCAAACAATAGAATACAATATATGCTCCATTCCACTCGGCACCGTTCGTTTTAAAATATCTAAATTGAGCAGTTAGTTCCAATTAAATAACGACAATTTGACAACCAATTTTATACATACATACCATAATGAGGGTGGTTGGCAAACGCCCATTGTTAGCAAGAAAATAATAACACTACAATGAAATATATAATCATAATTTGGGTTTAACTAGAATAAATTAAAGGTATAAAGAAGAGCATATGTCCAATGACCTGGATATGGATGAGAAACAAATTGGTGAATCAAAACCTAAAAACCTAGGCTGATAAATAAATTTACAAATGGAAATAACTATGCTATATAACACTAGTACTAGTACAATGAATCTTATCGTTGGCCCTGCTCGGCCGTGTGGCTGCTAGATGCAGATCCGTTTAATATTCCATTGTCCGTAGGCGGAGAAGATCCCCACTTACCCTCTGATTCACTGGGTTCTATCACTTTGACGGACCCATCACTCATTCCAACAGCAAACTGGTTAGGTTCTAGAGGATGTGTCGCAATCACAAGAGGATACACGGCTTGGCTTCTGCAATACACAACATGAGCAAGTGTCAAGCTCCAAAACACATATTTTGCTGTCTATCTTAAGAAAGGTTTCCCCTTAATAATGCAGAAAGATAATTTCACACATTTGTTTTCTATTATTTTTATTTTAGAATACGTGCCGGTGCACAGAATCTTAACTAGTTAGAAAAAAGTAACAAATCACCACTCACCCTAATCCAAGGAGGGATGCTGGTTATTATTCACAAAAAAGGCATAGTACAGTCTAGTTGATCTTTAAATTGAAATTAATAATATCTTAATAATATCTAGAAACTGATACAGCAACCAATATCAATATTGCATCAAATTACATAGATTTCTTTTCTGAACCTTGAACAAAATGTTCAACATTTATAGATATCTAGAAACTGATACAGCAACCAATATCTATCTTGCATCAAATTACATAGATTTCTTTTCTGAACCTTGAACAAAATGTTCAACATTTATTACAAGAATAAAGAGTGCAATCCACTTATTAGCTGAAACTTACCTATTTAAAGCGGCTGATGACAAGCATATTGATGGGGCAATACGACATCTTAGTTTCAAGCTATCAGCATCAAAAACCCCAATGTTTGCATCACAAAATGAAGCGTAAATTAACTGACTGTTGCAGGAATATGCTGCATATGATATGGGAGCAGACAGAACATCTTGGGGAACCCACTGCAGCAAAAGAAATTATGAGCATATCTAATTCCAATTTAGACAGCAACCAGCAGCACTCTAGGAATACGAGAAAAAACTTCATACCTGCCGAATGCGTTCCATCTTGGAGGCATCATATATTGCCAATTGAGTTTCGTGAACTACCAATAGGCGAAGTTGGTCAGAATGGAACTGAACACGTGTATCACCAACATGTGACTTTCCAGCAGGTAGCTGAATTGGAATTGTTTTTCTTTTCTCCCATGTATCAATGCTCCACACACACAGCTGTACAACATTCAGAAATTCTTAAAACAAATAAAGGCAAAAACACTGAGTTCGGTAAATAGGCTACATTTCCTAATGGGAGAACAATGCAATTGATAAAAGCGGTAGAGGCACAAACGTTTGTGAAAGGAAGATACTTCAACTCTAGCACCCAATAGAAGAAAACAATAAAGCCAAATAAAAATCCATAAACTTAATAAATGCAGAAATCTAGCTACTCAAGGGTGCATCCCTCATCGAAAATGAAAAAATTATTTTGAATAACAACTCCAATGAAGTGAACTTTTACTACTTTTATCTGACACTCTAGAATCTACATGCAATAATCTTTAAATTGAAAAGCATATCTAACGAAAGAAGGACGATTACAAAAATGAAAAGTAGAATAATGATCTCCAAAACAATCAGGCGCTAAACTGATTTACATAAAAGATTTTCCATGCCACTCAGAATCTTGTAAGAAAGGAGAATGGCTAAAAGACTTACTTGAGCATCAGCACCAGATGATACCAAGATGTTAAGATTGGTTGAAAAGGCTAAACCGGTAATTCGTCTCTGGTGACCCTTCAATTTTGATTTCACCTGGGAAATACCCCCAAAAGCAGGAAAACATGTTTGTGTGAGATAAATTTAGGAATAATAATGTAACTCTTAAAAAAATTAAATTAGTAACAGTGTGTAATCACCTCATCCACTCTGACATTATAGATGTGAATGGTTGAATCCTCCATCCCAATGGATATAATGTTGTTATCCTGGGGATGGAAAGCAAGGAAGGTAGAGGCAGGAGGTGGCGACATGAATGTTGTCATTACCTTTAAAGAAGTAAATTGTAAGTAACCAATAAAATGTAGCTGCTGAATAAAATATCAGGGTTGTATATCCAGAAACACACCTTGAATGTCATCATGTTAAATAGGGAAACTTTTCCACCACAGGCAGACATAACATATGAGTCGTTTTTTGAGAGTGCAATGCAAGGGACTGCTTCTTCAAGGTTGACACCCGCAATATCATTAGTCATAAGAAGACCGCTGTTGGGTTGCCAGTGTTGTGGAACAACACTGGCAGTTGCCTGTAATCACATGAACTTCAGACTTCTGTTCTCTACTGAAAGTGAAAAGCTAACAAAAAGTATAACGAAAATAAAGGATTGAACACAGACATGCGTAAAGCATTTTATTTGCTTAAGACTACCTTCCCAGTAGGATTCTGTTCATTGCGAGCCCATTTCCAAAGCTTCTGGACACCATTTGAACCAAGGGCCAAGATACCAACAGCAGAATTTGTATATAGAAGTCGTACAACCTATATATACGAATCAGAGCATTAAAGTAGAGAATAATACAAAGTATGCAATAGAATAATGGCAATCTCATAAATTCAACAGTCAACAAACCTTGCTGAAAGAGTCTGTGTTGTCAGGCATGGTAACTGACCGACATAGGACAGGATCCAGAATTTCAGACAATTGCCATGGTTTAGTTCTGTCTGTTGCATCTTCCATAGTTCTTGATTTCTCTACACTTCGACTCATGGGATCGGCTCCATTCTTGATTGAAAAAACCAAAACCATTCCATATGTTGCAAACAAGTATTATGATACAGTAAATAATCCTTAAGTACCTTAAAAGATATAAATTACAACTAACAAAGTTGATCTAAAAAGGAATACAAAGACAACATTATAAAAGTAAAATAGATTCATGTACACCTTTTGGATTTAATAGAAATCCCACAATATGAAGGTTCCCCATAAAAAGGTGGAAAGCAGATGTATCCAATAGTCGGTCATTTATGGTATGCAAGGATATTGCATGAAATAATTAAGCAAAATATATAAGAATAAATGGATCAAAATAGTCCACATGCTAGTATGCAAGTTGTGTACTGTGTACAAAAATAAATATATCAATGTCATGATGTTAACATCATAATAAAGATGGTGAAGTTTACAGGGTTAGTTTCATACAAGAATTGGAGGCGGCCTGACAGGGGAGCTTCTTTCCACTTTACAGTTGACAGGACTAACATTAACAGAAGAAGAGCCAGATACCTGTGTACCATAAACAGAGTGGACTGTAAACATTTTGATCTAACCATAAGGGACCACACAATTGTTTAAAGAACTATATGACTACCTTGATCGCAGCAGATTCAATGGGCGACCTCAGTGCTTCAAATGCTGGAGTTTCAATTGTTCTTAAGGATCTAAGACCAGTAGCATTAGACAGTATCTTGAATCCATTGTCCACAGTAGTAACAGCGAGAACATTTCCTTCCTTATTGAATTTTAAGCGTGGAAGGCCCTGAATAGATTCATACAGTCACATAAAGGATGTTTTATAAAGTGTAGTTATATTCCTAAAGACTTAAAAGTTAAAACAGTAAACCATAAAATATTGACCTGTAATCCACCATCTGCATCAGTGCTTGTTAGAAGATTAACATTGTCCATGTCCCAAAACTTCACTTGGCCATCTTCACCGGCAACCAAAAAGCGATTCTGGGTTGTGTCAAACTGCACGACACCAGCAGATTTCTTTCTGAATCCATTGTACGTTCTCTTAATGGCTCCTTCACTTTCGTTCCATTCAACAAGAAAAGACTCTCCATCTTTACTTGTCCCGCAAGAAAACAATCTGGGGAAAGGTGGGGAAAATACATCGGAAGGCATGATAAGACACTTAAGAAAAATAAACATGCCACTTAACAATATAATTAACCTTACCAAAATCTAACTTACCTACTTCCGTCAGCACTGTAAAGCATTGTAGTGCACCAATGACCAGGAGCATCATAGTCAACTCTAGAACCCATGTTATCGTATAACCAGGCCTTTATTTTCCCATCAATGGCTGTTGAAAATATGAACTGCAAAGTTACATTGACAACCTTTAGTACGTGTGTGCCTATGTCTGTACATATAGCTTGCAAGAAGTTGAACAGTATATATGGTTATGTAAAATGGCCAATA
Source organism: Cicer judaicum (assembly GCA_037974835.1). NCBI lineage: Eukaryota > Viridiplantae > Streptophyta > Magnoliopsida > Fabales > Fabaceae > Cicer > Cicer judaicum. Next base: position 25,328,184 of record JBBPBS010000968.1, read on the forward strand.
TATGCATGTAATACGATCGGAGCTTTAATTTCCTCAGACTACAATAAATGAAAGCCAGATCCTTGGATTATTTACAAGCATTATTCAAGCTCTTATTTTTGCTACTTTAGCTGCTGCTTATATAGATCTATCAAATTATAGTAAGTGAAATCTACATTTAACCTTCCAAAGAAAAAATTGAAATTCATAGGTGCCTTAATATGGTATCTGCTTTATTACCTGAATGCTCTCTTTGTGATGAGGACAAACTGAATATACAGGTGCGTCATGCCCCTCAAAGGTAAATAGTCTTCGTCCATTTGCATCCCACACCTATTAAGACATATGATTTTCTTCTTTAGAAAAATAGACGATTTTTGTTTAATCTGAAAAGGGAACAAGTAGATTACTAGATTTTATGCACCTTTATCAACTTATCATCCCCACAAGTTACAATGCACAACTGTTTATTTGGAAGAGCAAATGCCAAATCATTCACACCACCGACATGGGCATCAACCTGCATTAACAAAGAAATGTAAATCAAACTGCAATCAAAATTTTGGCTATTTATTATGAGAAGAAAGTCACCTCTATACGCGGGACTAGCTCATTTGACCCAGTGTAGGCATATAAATGAATCAGATGTTTAGTAAACGCAACACCTAAAGCAAATTAACCAGTTAGATATACACCTGAAGCTTCAGAATGGTTTCAGAAACATGAAGTTACATACCCACAAAGTTTCCATCAGGGCTCCATGTGACACGACTGACAGAAATAGGTGCATCCTTGACAGCAGCTGCCTGCAAATTTCTGAACTATAAATTCCAAAGGTTTTGAATTTTCAAGCATCCAGACTAATGGCCAAACATAATAATATAGTGGCCATTATAGCTTACACTAGTTCAGATTGACAACAGAGGATGCGGTAGAACAAGAAATATTGCACTATATGAAACCTGAAATGGTAATGAGCATGCTGATGAATCCCATATCTTGAATGGCTTTGAGAGCAACCTTTCTCGCAAGCTGAGTTCCCAGAGGGTAATTTCACCATTATTAGAACCAACTGCTCATTTGAAATATATAATGTTAGAAGAGAAAGTTAAGTTATATTTTTGTTTGTATTCTAGCAAGTGAGATATTACACATGAAGCAATCATGATAAGCAATACCAAGAAGTAAGGTGTGGTGCGAAGGATGAAAATCCATGCTTGTCACAGAGGATCCTTGATGCAAAGTCATAGCCACTGTTCTAGGGAGATCATCCAGTGACCAAGAGGTTTGTCGAGCCACGGGATAGGAAACCTGAAATATATAAATGAACCATAGTTACTTGAGTCACCAACCATTACAAAGTCAGAAATCACAAAAATGATTACTAGGCATCATTAAATATGTGACTCCACATCTCAGTTGAATTGAAGAAATCAATCAAAATTACCTCCTCTACAGAATGACCAGGACGAAGCCTTTTCATTAACTGATCATGATCAGCACTCTGATAGTCAACGATCCCAGGAGTTACCGGAGGTGTTCTTGGACGTTTCAAGATAGCTACTGTTTAAAAAGTATTAGGAGTTTGTGTAAGCCACGACATCTTCTTATGAAACTATTGAATGAGTGAAATTCCACATCAACAAAAATATTCACCAGACCACTTAACCATAACCATGCAAAATACATTTGCAACCGTGATGATAAAAAAAATACGTTTAAGAGAAATAGGAGCATAGCATGTAAATTTCACAGGGAGCATAACCATTTTTGTTTCATTACAAAAAAAGGATGACAGAGAAACTTCTATTTTAACCTTGATTCTGAGGGACTGGAATGGTTGATGCTGCGACAACAGCTGCTTGAACAGATGATGAAGCTGAGGCATTGGCCATCCAACCAGCCAAAGCATTAGCATTTGCAGTTGCCACAGCAGGAGGGAAGGGCTATACAAATAAATAATAGCAAATGATCAATTAATCATCATTGATAACAGTTAGATTATTAATCACACGAAAACACAAGTAGCCAGTTGATTGAAATGCAAGGTATCATACACCATGAGCTCCAAGTGAAGTATAAGCAGCAGGCTTTGCAACTGCAGAAATCGGAAGATTGACAGGTGTAGGTGCCAGTGGACCATTAGAAGATGCACAAGTATGATCTGTAAATAAAGTCTTTATATCTGGGTTTGGCCTTGGGTTTTTACAAAGCTGGTGCTGCCAGTTCAGACTGCATTGACCAAGGGAGAAGACAAGACATAACAAATTAATTATCCGAATTTACAATAAAATAGATGCAGGAAAAATTTTAAATTCTTCTTATTTTACCAAATAAACTGATAACAAACAGGGAGTTAAGACCTCATGTAAAATACTATGCTAGTTATACACATCCCGAAAGAAAGAGCCACGTGATTTACTTTTTTCATTTGCCTCAAAATGGCAGCAATGCCATGAAATGAAACATCTGATCCAAAACAAGAGAGAACCAGAGGAGGGCTTTAACTTGCTTAATCACATACCTTTGATTGATTAAAGTTCTCAGTCTTGATGACTTAAGGGTCGGGAAGGCAAGCTTATCACGGAAAAGAGGATTTGCCTCTATGAGTTTTTTTAGTTCTATCAACATAATACTTCGAGCGGTTTTGGTGTCACCATACTTGGACAGCTGCTCGTTCTCCCTATCATATGAAACAAAATACAACTCAGTTGTCATGCTTACCACTTAATTAGTCTGAGCTGCGAGTCAAGGTTATTGAGATATGAATCAGATGCACATTCTCATCCACCCAACAGTTGAAACAAGACACCGACAAACATTAAATTACATATTATAGATAATACCTGAAATTATTAAGAATTAACAGCTGGGTGATTTCTTTGTATAGTTCCTCATTGAAGGTGGAGAACACTTTTAAATCACCCACTAATATCTCCACAGCCTTTGGCTTGTCTTGCCTAAAATTTAAAAAAACACCAGAGACAAAACAAGATGTGAATATTTATAACGAGCACAGATCGATTCATTTAGAAAAAGAAAAAGAACACAAAAGGATACAAAATTCCATATACCGGTCAAGTGCTTCCAGATATTTCTGCTTCCTAATTTCAAAGAATATTTTCATTGAATATCTATTATCGTCAACTTTGGTAAACCCTGATAAATACTTTTCAACTTCTTCCCATTCACCAGCCTGCACTTTTTCCTCAAAGTACTTCATGTTGAAAAAGAATCCTGATTCTTTCTCAAGCCTGCATGCATATAAGAGGCATTTAAAAGGGTAAAACTAAAATCAAACAGATGCCTAACGACAGAGAGACAGCTGCTAGAAGAAAAAAATAACCTTCATTTGGAGGTCAATTTATTTTATTTGTTAAGTTCCACTTTCCAAGTAAGGATATTATATAATTTAGGATGCATCTGATTTGCTGAAATATGAAGGACTAACTACCACAAACCTAATTGTTACGAGTTTGATTTTAAAAAACAGTCATGGAACAGGACAATATAAACCGTGAAGCATATAAACAGGTCTTAAAAATCTGTTTTCAATAAACCATACCATCAAAAATTAAAAAATTAACAACTTTTCCGTCCTCTTCTTAATGGTTCTCTTTTGCATCCTTACTCAATACTATTTGTGTTATGTATCAGAATATCAATTACCACATAGCATAAAAACCATAAGCTTCGCTCTAACTCAACCACCTATACTGCATTGTTCTGTTTGTGTTGTCCCTCAAGGTGCATCAATCGCACCCTAAGCCTTTGTGGACGAAAAGTGTTCAGCGTAGTCCAACTAAATCCATTACTTTAGTACTGTGGTATGCCGAAGCACCATGTGAAGGCCCCATAAAGCTAAGGCCTTCCAAATTAAGACCCACTGATTCAAACGTATAGAAGTCACTAAGATGGAGCCAATAGTGATCACCAACCCGGGAAAACTTTGGTGGGAAAGGAGGGACGGATAGGACTATGACACGAGAAGAAGGGCCCCAAGATTGAGGGGAATCATTGTAGCTGTATAATTAAGATAGGTCGAGGAGAAAGAGTATCCGAGCTTTCTGACCTTAAGAGAATAGTTGAGTGGAATTTGAAAGTTCATTTAACTTTAGGAACTTTGTAATTCTCATCCATGACATGAAGACTAACTGTGAGACTAATTTATGCCCGAGTGCTTAGAGTAGTAGCTTAAAGCTCTTCACTCCTCCCCAAAAGTATGTTTCTCGGGGATCAAACTGTGGTCCTCCCCCACAAGCTTCCTTAACCAACTGAGTCACACTCATTGACTCAAAGGAAACAGGTTATTAACCAATAAAAGACTCGGCTTTTGAATATTTATGTATGCAATTAATTTTTCTTCCCTTTCAACAAGCCAAGTAACAGTATTAAAGAATATATATTGTGGGAGTGGATACCCCTACCCAGTTAGCAAGGTGATTCAATTAGGATATGATTTCAACTGTCAATATATAAGTCAAGTACATAATACTATACTGCAAAACAACAGCATAATTCCACTATGATTCACATCCAAATTGAAAATTACAATTACAACGTAGTTACAACTACGTTGAAACATAAAATTGAAAATGCACACATCCTTTCATTAAAGTATTTCTCTGTTTCATTAACTTTTCTTTTACTTTTAGTTACAAATAATTACAAGTATTTATTGTTTTCAGCAGGTTTACTAATTTTAAAAATAACAATTCAAGCAAAACTGAAACATGTGTTCACTCTATCAATTCTTATAATTTTATTCGGCTCAATTAAAATCAGAAACATTGTTAGTAACCAGAACAAAAAAAAAACGTTAATAAAAAGTAAAAAAAACCAAATTAGCTTATTTATAATTTCTAAATTTGATATATATACAAAACCCCAAGCACACAAATTTGCAAAGAGAAAAAAGTGCGAAAAAAATAGGGCTCACTTGTGCACAGATTCCTTAAACTTCTCCTCCTCGAGAAACTGAAGTATGAGAAACACCAATTCTCTACTCAAAGAAGTCATATCAGCAATTCAAATCTGAAAGCGCACCACTAATTTCGATCTCTCAACACCGATCTTCGAATAATCTAAATAATTCAGAGAGGATTATTATTATTACATTACATAATTGAGCTTGTAATTCAAGAGTTTCAACTTTCTAGGGTTTGAAAGGTTTCGGATAAGAAGAGAGAGGAAAGAGAATGGAGAGAGAAAACTTGATCTCGCTATCCTCGATGCGTTGTACAGAGTGGGGGGTCTTTCTTTTTCTACTACTGACTCATCAGATATAAGTACGTTAGCTTATTTGATAAGTACATTTGCTTATCACTTTGTGCTATGCTATCTATCATTTCGTGAGTGATACGGGAAGGGTTTGCGGATTTGAAACTAGCAATTCAAATCTAGTGAATATTCGACATATACGTCCACTTGGATGGCCCCACTCTTCTTTTTTTTTTGCTGCCGTCGCTTTCGCTTTGAATTGATGTACATACAGTACCTACTTAAGTCTTGCCTCTTGGTTTTTTCTCTTTATAGTTTCGCGATAAACCGCGATATGGTTTGAGGTTTTAGATTTTTTCGAGGACGGAATCCACGCGCGGGGCAGTTTAATTCTGGGTCCCACACTTCATGGTCGGTTTTTATTTTCCGCCTTTAAGTTTTTGTTTTTATCTACGGTCTTTCATGGCCCACTTTTGCCACATGGAGATGCAAGCACACGTTCGATAATAATTGGATGGTTTAGATTTGAAGGTAGATTTTATTTTTTTATAAATAAAAATTCTAAACATAAAATCTGTATCTTTGTGACTGAATGACTGAAATGTGTGTAATTAATTACATATAATCATAATGCATCTAATATAAATCTTCTTGTGAGTCTATCGTCACACTACTCTCTCTAGTATATATTTAATGTAAATAAGTCTTCTCACATGTGTAAAGATTTAAATGTAGTTTTGATACATTTTACTATGTTATATTCTTAATTTTTCTTTTCTTTTGTTAACTTTGGTTCCTTTTCTAAAATTTACATATTTTGCCCACACCTAAATTTGGATCTCAATTTGTTGTGATACGACTGATTTTTAAGTGAGGTGGTCAGAAATGTTATTAAAGAAGGAGTTCACATTTTTTTTTTAGTTTATTTATTATTCGTTTGTGAAATATAATGAGTCTAAAAAAATAGAATAAAGAAAAATAAAAATAAAAAAGTTAAAATATAATTTTAAAATTATAAAAATAAAAAAGATTTTGTTTGTGAGAAACTCAAATATCATTTTCTATTATGTGAGTGTAAGTGAAAGGTTTCTTTCAACTCAACTCACATAATTACTTCTAGAGCTTTTAATAACATATTTAAGTGTGAAAAGAAAAGATTTCGTGATCCATCTTGATGGAGAAATGAACATATATGTATAACTTTTATGTATATTCATAAATAAGAGATGATGTAAAATACATTTCTATGTATGTTAAATATATTAGATTTAAATTTGTTTGTTTATTGTTATTTTTTAGTTTATACTATGAATTTGTTCATTATAAAGTGAGAAAATTAAAAAGTATTATTTAAATAAATTTATAATTTGATATTTTTAATTTATTAATTATTAGTTAATATTATTTATTGTACTTTTTAAAGTAATTGTTACTTTAAAAAAATTGGATTCAAATAAATGTGTCATAACTCATAAGCGATAGTATATCTTTTGTTTGGATAAATAAATGTGATATACGCGATAATGTATTTTAATTTAGAATGATGCAAATGGCAATAAAGAGGACCAATTATTTATAAAAATTTAATAATAGATTGTTATTTTATTAATAAATAAATAAACAGTTGGTAGATAACTCAATAGATATAATTCATATCATAGTCAAAAGAGTATTTAATATGCTGATATGTATATTCGAACTCGAGAGAATAAGTTTCGCCTTAAGCCTCATAGAACCCTAAAAGAAAAGTTAATAGATAAAAGTGATTTTAAAAATAAAATAAGGTGTTTAATGTAAAGTGACAAAAAATTATTTAATTTTTATAAAATAGTTTATGTAATATTATTTTTTAAACGAAATATGTGATTGGTGATATATATGGATGGTGATTTAATTGGTTGAATTATAGTGTAACTACATGATTAATATTATATATGTTTTTAAATATTGTATGACTTTATTGAGATATTTATTTGAAATTCAAACGAAATGTACAGTAACAGTAAGTGTAAATTTATTTTTCACCAACAACTAATAATATTTCGTCATGTTAAACATTCAATAACGATTTTTAATTTAAAAATAATTTAATATTATATGATATATTGAATGATTATAATTAAATGATAAAGTAAAATAATTTTACATTATCAATACATTATCTTTAAAATAATTTTACATTTTCAGTTACATTAATTATATTTTTACTAATTATGTTCATTTTTTTTTACAATCAATAATGAATACTACTTTAAAATCATAAACTAATTATCTCCATCTCTTCAAGGATAATTCAATAAAAAAAATTCAAATTACCAACAAAATTAATATTGTATGCATCTTGTAATAACTGATTTATTTGTAAATTAATAATTTTGTCATAAAATAAATGACTATTTCAATTTTCAATACACCTTTTTCTTTTTAATTTTACCATTTAATTAATAATACTTATATATTTTTCAATGTCATATTATTTACTGTGTATTTATGAGATTGATAATACACGAATATTTAACAATTATACAATGATAAAGGTAATATTATATCTTTTTTAATTTTAAATTTTCTTAATATATATGAAATAATTAAATTATTCAATTTTTATTGAGACAAAAAAGTACTGAAAACAACTTTAATTCCCACGATAATATATAGAGACGAAAATAGTAAATGAATAAAAAAATAAGTTTTAATTGCTATTTTGAAAAGAAAAGTCGAGAAAAATAAAATTGATTGAATAAATCATGGTTGAATCGTGGTTCAATTCAATTTGATCCTGCCAAACATAGATTATGTCATGGTTGAACCAACTATAGATTGATCGGCTCTTGATTCACCAATCAATCTGATTCGGTTCTAAAGACACTGATTAATTGATAAATTTATAGTAAATATTTGATATAACTCCAAAGGTTGGATGTTAAAATGATACGAATTGGCAATATATAGCCTGTCATAGATAGTTAATATTAAGGGTGATCATATCCAAATTAATTTTAAAATATAATTGTAAATTGATAAGTAAAAAATAAAAAATAAAATTGCATAAAATTGAATATTATCCAAATATATTTAGATTTTATTTTGTGAAAATCACGCAAAATAAATCAGATTTAAAATTCCCTTTTTAAAACGAAATAAATCAAACCAAATCAGATACATATTTTAATAAATATTTTATTTTATTTGTACAGTATATTACATTTATATATTATTTGTTGATTTAATTTTGTTCTTGATAATACTTTTTAGTGATGTTGGTCACTAAAATAAATAACTAAAATTGATAGTGTAATTAAGATTCATATAAAGTCAATATTAATTTAATTTAAGAGATTAAAATAAAATGTAAAAGAATTTTTTTACAATTAAGAACAAATAAATGTGGCGAGAGAATATTTTAGTTTCGTATGGAGCGAGGAGGTAGCTAACTACTGCAACTCATTAGTAGCCCTGAGCAAATTTCCAAAGGCTCCATTTGTTTTTTATAGTATAAAAAATTTATATAGTAAAAAAAGTATAATATAAAAAATTATAGGATAAATATCATATGTAGTCTCTTAACTTAATTTCAATTAATGTTTTAGTCTTTTATCTTTTTTTTTCTTCATTTGATCTTTTATTTTAATTTTAAGTGACAATTTAATCTTTTACGTTTTAAAATGTTAACAATGTTATCATTTTTAAAACTCATCAAAATTTTCAAACAAAACTCATAAATTTAGTTATATTATTTCATATAAAACAAACTTTATCAGATTTGTAACTCAAATTTTCAAATAAACTCATATTTATCATTTTTTATTTGATGTTGTTATACATGAAAATATGAGTTTATTTAAAGATTTAAGTTATAAATTTGATGAAATTGCATTATATTGAAGATGATAATTAATTTTATGAATTTTATTTGAAATTTTTTATAAATTTTTCGAAGTTTTACAAAAAATAAGAATAACATTGTTGACATTTTAAAACTTAAAAGATTATATTGTCACTATAAATTAAAATAAAAGACCAAATCAAAAAAAATAAAGATAAATGACTAAAATGTTAACTGAAATTAAGTTAAAGAATTTTAGGTGATATTTACCTAAAATTATATATAGTAACAAAAGTCGATATTTTTTCTCTTAATTCGAGATCCAAAATTCTAGGTCTATAAATTATTAGACCTTTGTTGTTGAATATGTAGAAAAATTATGATATTTTTTATGGTTATATTAAAATAAAAAATCCTAAATAATAAAAGGATTTATGTATTTCTCAATTATTCAACTTTACTATTTTTTTTGGTGATTTGGTCTTTGAAGTTTGAATAGAAGAAAAAAAAACATATAAATTTTTGTAAGAATATTTTTTCATCGATAATTCTATGTCTCTACTCTTATCTTAAAAGGTAAAGTTTTATATTTTGTATAATTTTCTGTATTTATAAGTTCATTACAATAATAACAACAATAATAATAATAATAATAATAATAATAATAATAATAATTATTATTATTATTATTTTCTTCAAGTATATAGATAAAAAATTGACAAGATACTGAGATGTTATTTTACGATGATTGTGTTGGTATTTTATTTATGTATGAGGTATTATTCAAAATATTTCGAATAGAGAAAAGTCTTTTGATGTAAAATATTTTAGTTAGGTTAACTTTTTGCTGTTAGCTAAACAAAATTTAGTTTTTCGTGAAACAAATGAGAGGAATAATATAGAAAATAATAAAATCCTTTTTGTTGAAATTATTATTCTGTTGATCCTATTAAATATAATAAAATTTATTAATATTATTTATTATAATATCCTAATTAAATAAACACAACTATACACCAAATTTTAACTTCACACACAACCCTTAAGTTTTTATATCTGACATGCTGCAACTTATATGGGACAATAATATACTGAGGCCTTGAGGGTCGGGTTAGAACCGAAAAAGTAGATTGTTCTTATCTAACCACAGAAAAATATAAGGCAGATTGTTGTTGGCAACAAGTGCTCAACAGAAGCAACACGACATACTTTTTTGGACCTAAACAAACGACAACCTGTCACTGATTTCCTTCCGTCGACATGCAAATTATTTTTATAATAATAATTAGCATTTTGAAAGAAAAAAAAAAATCTGAACAAAGAAAGTAAAGTATTGCAAGGTCACAATCATATTTAAGCGCACACACTTAAAAAATACTAAATGTGTCCATTATTATAGTTTTGGGTAAATGAAATATATAATGCATGCACATATGTTAAAATTAATGATATTAATTAAATATTTACAAATCAAAACTATAATAATAAACCTCTTTATTTTTTAAACCGTCCATAAAAAACTTGAATATTCTAGACATCCCCTCTTTGACCATCATTCTGTTGATTATACAATGTGGGAATCATAAGGGGAGGTATTAGGCATCTTTGTTGGGACATGCTATATAGGTTGGTAGGAGTAAGTAACAATTATAGCAAAAGACAAATAAGCATGGTTGATTAGGTCAACAAAAAACAACAACACATACTAGACACACCACCTTCTAATGAATCAACTTTAATTGGGTCATTTTACATTACGTGTGTTCTATGAATGTTTGATTTAGAACTCCCTCACAAACTAATGTATAGTTTCTCATTCATCATAATTTTTCACCATGATTTTGGTAGTTTTGAATTAATTATCTTCCATAATTTTTCACCGTGAATATGGTAATCTTGAAAACATAGAGTCCATTGATAAAATTGAACACCAAATAAATGGCTTGACTAGCAAATTTTACATAATAATGATAAATTTTGGTGTGAAGACTAGGAATGAAAAAATAGACATATAGCTGAAATGTCATCCATAGCAATACCACGCCTCTTACATTTCCATGCATGCATTGCACACTCCACCAAATGTTTAGCTGAACTTGTTCTGTCTTTTGTTGAAGATACAATATCCACTGCTTCTTGATTGGATATTACATCCCACACCTATAATCAAAATTCACCAACTTAATAGTCTTTTCATATTGCTAACTATTTCAATAAAAATAAATAAATTAATGTCACATTTTCATAGGACAACACTATTATACCCCATCAGTGGCTAGCACAACAAATTGATCTCTGCTTGTTATATTTCTTTGTGTTACTTCAGGCACTGAAATAAGACCATACTCTTTAATACAATAATCACCAAAAGCCCTTGACATGGCTAGTCCCGGAGACTCCTCGTCCGGCAACCACACACGGTGCACCCCTGGCTCGTCGTGTAGGCAGAACACTCGCCCTTGGCACTCGAGTATTCGCTCCGATTCCTCTAAAAACATTTTGAATCAGCATTCAGAAAAATTATGACATTCAAAGATGTTGCATTAGAAAAAAAAAATATGAGATTCAAAAACATTGTACTAACGAGGTAAATTGGGCTTGAAATCTATTGTTAGCTGAACTGAAACCAAATTTCCATCATCTGATGTTGTAGCTAAAACTGCGCGAGAATCACCAACATTTGCAATTACAATCAGTTCACCCTGTGCCATTACAGAATCATGATAAGTTTTCAACACACCTCTTGCATCATATTATCTCATCTAATTTTTATGTATAGTTAAAATCACTTAATTGAACCTTTATCTTAATTTATAGTGTCAAGTTAAATTTTTATCGTTTTGTTTCAATTTAGTCTCCTATGTTCAAACGTTAATTTCAAATCAGAATTAAAAAGTTGATGTAAAAAACAAACCAATTAGGCCAACAATGTTAACATTTTAGAACATGGAATACTAAATTGAACAAAAACAAATAAAATAAAAACCAAAGAGTAATTTTTACCTGTCTAACAATTGATAATGCAGTTGTTCCGCTGAAAAATGAATCGATCTTGCGATTCTGTTCGAGTTCGCGATCAATGGAAGCACATGTCTTCAAGTAAGAATGTTTCCATATATTAAACCTTTGTTGTTTTTTCTGTGTCTCTAAATCAATTTCTGGATCAAGTGAAGTTTGTGAAAGTGTCTCCTGCCAATTGCATAGCAAAGATGATGGCATTGATTTTCTTACACTTCTTGACACATAGTGACCCCAAGGACCATGCCCATCAAAAATCCCACAGAATATCATGTCCTCTTGGCATCCAAATTCCTATATTCAACATCAACAAATCCAATCTCCTCAATCATTAGTCATAACTCATAACAATCTGATCGATTCAACCTTAAGTGAAGCACATTTAACACTTGAGCACAACCACTAAATTTAATTGATAAGTGTATAAAATATTAGAAGAAAATTAAAAAAAAATCAACATTTAAACATACTTCCCACACTATGCAACAATCTTGGTTAACTCCTTTCTTGCCTCTTTTGGAGAAAATTGAGGCAAAGTTGTTTGAACCATCAACATTAACAGTGCCAGAACTATGGAGTATAGAGTGATTTCTTTTTGCTTCCTTTGCCATTGCTTCAGCAGCTTCTCTCCCGCTACATTTACTTCTTCTTTTCTTCATTGCTAGTGACTTTGCCAACCCATTGAACACAGATGAAAAATGACCCATCAACTCTTCAATATCCTGTAAACAAAATCTGAACATTGAAAATGTATAACAGTTAAACATAAATCACATGTAAGAAACTAAGAAATTCTTCCAACAATACAAAATATTTTAAAAATGTATTGTACACTTTTCTCAGTAATAAATATTGAAGAAATCACAGAAACTGCATAGACTAATTCATCGAGATAACTTAAATTCATTTAAGAAGTTAACCTCTCATAACATATGTTTTTCCATATGCACCAGACAGAAATTGAACCCCTGATGCCAAATGGTTAAGGGATTCCAAGAATCTACCACTAGTGTCATGACATGTTAGTTGGTGAAATCACACAAGTTTTGTTATCACATTACTTGCAACCATTGATTAAAAATCAATATGGTGGCCCAATGGGTTAGTCTTCAAGAAAACATATGAAGATGTTGAGTGTGACTTTTCAAGTGTTGAAAAGCCTGGATCAAAGGATTTAACAAATTCAAACTCATTACTTAATTGATAACTGAGTTGGGACCCCCCTCAAAGAAAAAATTAACATTTCTTTTTGCCTTGCTTTTTCTTAGATTAGATCTTTCATCTCATTATAAAAAAATACTATTAGTATCTCTCAAACCCCATTTTAGCTACATAATAAAATAAGAAATTATGCATTAAAAAAAAATCAAAACTTGCAGCAAAAATATCTCAAAAACCCCCTAAGCTAACACATGTTAAAACACCATTTTCATATTAAAAATAAAAAATAAAAAACACCATTTTCATACCTTTTTATAATGCTGCAAAGTGGAATAAATTCAACAGATAAAATTCAAAAAGTTGAGAACTTTGCAACTTCCAGCTCCACCCAAGTTCCTCAAAAACCAAAATCTGAGACAGTAGCAGGTGAAGAAGTTATGGTTGGTTGAATAATAAACAATTCAGACAAAGCAAAGTGAAAGTTCGAGAAAGAAGAGGTGTAGAAGAATGGATATACATCATTAATTCAATGTTGTTTGTTTGGTTCCGGTTTCTTCTTTTTTCAGTTCCCCTTTATCTACGGAGACAGATATAAAAAGACAATTTTTTTTTTGTCAGAGTACACATTTAGATTCAAACAGTTGTTAGTACTCAATTATGCATGTACAAGTTTGTATTTGTAAGGGTTCTAAGTTACTACTGTATATGACTCAAAATCTTTTAAAAGATCTTTATAAGGATAAAAAGTAATTCTTTTACACTAAATTAGAATATTATAATATACGTCGGTGTAAAACTATCTTATTTTACTTTAAAAATATATCGACATTAAACTCAAAAGAATACTAACAATTATTTTAGCTCTCTTAACAACTTGTTTGGCAGAGTGAAGGAACCTTTTTGTCTTTTTACCCAATTTAGAAATCTATGAAAGATGGTTCTGTTTGACGGTTAGAAAGGGAAAAAATCTAAAACATTATCTATCTTTATTTTGGTAAATTCTTTGGTATGATAAGGTTATAATTTATATAGCGATTATTTATACTTTTTTTGCATCATGTGTTTCAGGATTGTATCATGATACTAATATTAATAAATGATTTATTAATTATTTTCAACTTTAGAGTTTGAACATCTTATTGTTGGTGTATACTGTATTAGTTTATTCATGAATATGTTTTTAAAATATTATGAATATGAAAACGAGTAGAAAATGTGAAAGAAAAAGTCCCAATGTGCAAATTTATTTGTTTATATTAAAAGTATTTAGGATTTTATTGAGTTGGCATGTGGTATTCGCCCCACTTACATGAACTCAGGAAACAAGGTCAAGGTTTTGATTTTTATTTTTTTTAAACAGTTAACGGTGAAACTCATAAGTTTATAATCCTTGAAACAAACACCTGTTTTGTTTGAGATGAGTGGAAGAGAGAAAAATAGAAAAAAAAAATTCTTTTATTTAAGAAAATGATTTTATTAAAAATGATTAAAAAAATATTTTTAATTAATATATTTTTAATTTGAGTTTGAAAATATTACCTAAATCTTTTAAAATCTTCCTTCAATGCCATTATTGAGTTCTCATATTAAGAGATTTTGGATTTTTTTTTTCTGTAAGGGAATTTTGCATTATTAGACACAAATATAAAAGGCCGAGCAATATGTAGAGTCCCAAATGAAGTATTATTTAGAATATTATTTGTGATTTTTCTCTATTAATGAAGTACTCCTAGTTTTTAAATACAAAATAAAATTTCTATCATATGATTAAGTTATGTTGTATTTTAAATTATGTTCAGTTTGCAACATCAATTTTTAAATTATATTGAATCTCACAAATAATATTTTATTTTTGAATTTTTTTTAAATTTTTATCATAAAATATTAAAATTTAATTGAAATATTGTAATAAGTTTTGTCTAAATAATTTTTCAAGTGGAAGGAGGTAATGTCATATTGTTACGAATTTAATTGAGTTTTTAATGATTAAAATTTTTCAATTACACCGACTCTTATAGAAAATGAAATAAATGATTAATAATAATTTATAAAACTAAATTAAGAATAAATAAATTTAAAGAATTTAAGTAGAAACTGAATTAAATTTAAAGAACTATAAATATATATTTTTTTAATTATTTTTAATTATTATAATATAAGAAACTGTAGGACAGAAAAAAAAAATCAAATGAAAATAATTTCAATATGAATTAAATAAAATTTTGAATGTGATATATAAATCACCCTTGTGCTCTCTTTGCGGACTTCAGTAATAACAATTGATATTTTTATTGAGAGTTAGAATTACAAAAATGATTTCTTATAGATTGAATTATGAAATGAATATTAATAGGTGAATGAAACCTTCCAAAAAGAAATGGCTACCACTTTATCGTTGATAGAGAGGGTGACAATGTTATGAATCTCACAGAATTGTTTGATGTGTAAGTTTGCTTATAATGATATGATCATTAATACTGCAATCATAGAAAAATCTTATGCATGTGGGCTATACAAATTTTGGTAAAATAAGAAGGGGATGAGAAGTTGAAAATTGACAAATCGGATCTTATGCATGTCTTTCACATGGTAGTTTATCCCAATTAATTAATTATTGATTAAAAAGAAACGCATTTCTCTCATTCCATTTTGTTTGAATATATCTTTAAGATACTTTATACCAACAATTAAATTATTCCTTTGAAAATGAATTGAATTGTCATGCATTTTTTATTTTCTATTATTGAAATCTTCCTTCCAAACCTTTCTTTTGAAAGATGCTTCCAATCTGTTTGCATTAAGACGTCACGTGGTTTACATATATCTAAGCAAAAAAGAAATGGTGTATTCAATGAGAAACTCTATTTTACAAAAATCTGGCGTCATATAAACGATAATTTCAATCCTGAAGTAAATGTATACAAATTGACTAGATCAACGATTGGAGCTTTTCAATACTGTCCTTTGGTTTATTTGACTTTTGATCTAGTCAATTTGTATACATATTGTTTTCTTTAAAATTGTGGATCAGTGGATACATATTGTTTCTTCTATAAGTGTGGATCAGAGAATGAATGAGAGATGCCATTGAATCTTCAAATTGCATCAACTTTTGGAGCACAAAAATGAGTTGGAGGAACACAATCCTTCACTATGTCAAAAGGATTTACGCAAGTCTGAGTCGATCTGATAACTAATTATCTAACCCAACCCGTAGTTTACCTAAACAAATTCTAGACCAAGTCAAATTTGACCCAACCCAATTAAACACCCAGTTGTGCTTGAATTTGTTTAGTTTTGCATGTTTTTTCAATTTGATTATTTTGGTTAGAACATATTATTATGCTTCATATTTGTGCTTGAAATTTATGGTTTCAATTTGGTGACTTATTTTATAAAATTTTACAATCATTTTATATATTTCCTAATCAAATTCACATAATTTCACAAGAAAATATTCGGCTCATGAATGACACAAATTCTTACTAGTACAAGAATAATTTCAGGGGCAAAAAAGAAGAATATATATACAATTTCCTTCACAAATAACGAATTAGTACTGTACAAACTGAAAGTTTGCATGGCATACCGCCATCAATTATGTTGAAGTATTGCTACCTAGCTCCGAACTGCATTATTTACAACAATGGTTTTCACACACTTCCCTCAGTTACTGGAGTAAATTTTCTAAACAACTAGGATTCTGCACTATCACCACTTCCCTTATTAAAACTGTTGTTAACAGTCACAATAACCAATTCATAACTATATCCTTTATCTTTCAGTTTTATATCTTGACAAGTTCTATCATCACTCCCAGTTTAGCATCCACACCTATAAATTGTAGAGTACCCTCAAAGCAATTGTTAGTCCTCTTTGGGACTCCAAACTATACCATACTTAATGATATACTTGAGGGGATACATAAAACTCACTCTCAATAACAGCTGGTCTTAAATCTTCCTCTCGCATGAAATCCAAAGGAAAGGAAACAAGATGTCCCTCTATACACTTCAATCTATCTATTGGATCTATTACTTTTGTTTCTCCATTCTCATGACAGACTAACTTATCAGGGGCTATTCCCAAATCTATGGTGGTTTGGCCAAGTTTTTCCTTCCATTGGACCATGTTTTGCCGAAGTGCAGCTCTGCATATTTTACAGTATAATAATAATGCATTATAAGAAGTATTACACTAGTAGACTAGAGTGTAAAGAGATGAAGTGACACAGAAGAAAACTGGGATAAATCCACACCTTGAGTGTATCTGATCATTGGGAACGCAAGCAAAGACTTCATGGTAGATTCTAGTATTTTCCTGTAACACATACAACAAATCATTATACCATAGAAGCAGTGAGTAAAAAAACGTGTATAAATTTCTCTGACTTTGCAAGAGAATATACCTCCCAATCTAAATTTTTATTTATACAAAAAGAGAGTAAATAACGTGTTTCTCCCAAAAGTAAAGTCAACTTGTTACTATATTTTGTTCATATAAGAAAAATATCTTTTGTTCTGCCTACTATTATATTTCAAAGATCCTATAAGCCACTATGTTGTCAGGAAAAATGTTGTGCTTGATTATTAATATGTAGGGGTGTTAGGACTCAGATAGATGATATGATTTCTTAACATCTTGATCAACTAGGAGGATGCTGTTAAATGATGCTCTACAAATTTCATAAGTCACCCGATATAAGAGGAAATACACAAACCAGTAAGACACAATCTACTAGATCTAGAAAAGTCTAACCTTTGCGGTTGCTGACCATAAATCCTTGTAGGTTGAATCAGCCACTGGATCAATGATTTTACTGATCTGTTACGAGAATGATAACATCGTCAGGAACTAAACAGATGAACATTATCATTGTTATAGTATAACATAACATACAAACAGGAACATAGTACTTATATTGTCAGCATGGTTACTCATGGAAATTATGGTTGAGCTAACTAAAAAAACAGTTAGAGAAACAAAGGCTTAAACATTGCCTATGCTTGCTGTAACAATGTAGTACATACATATGAAAACCCAAATCTGATCATTTTGACTAACCTCTCCATTATGAAGACCAAGATGCTCAGACCATAGGGAACAGCGGAGACTATGGGAAAATTTCCCAGCCTTCCACGGCTTTCCATTCATCAACGATTCAACATATTCTTTATCTTCTATAACAACTCCGATCTAGTCAACAGAAAGAAAGAATTAAAGTCATTTTCTTCTCAAATCCAAAAATAAACGGCTAATCAACCATAGAAAGAAAAAATACTAGAAACTTTAGCTATAGTTAAATAACACTATTATGAAGTGTTTTGTGCTAATGATGTGTCAAACCATTATTCTTCCAAATGATCGACATCATCAAAATTAATTGATTGGATTTTACCAGATAGCAAGTTGAACAGAGGCATTCCATACTAAAAAGGGCAGTCAATGAATGTGTGATAACACAACAGCAATAGCTACATATCACATATTTATTGCACTCTACTTAGTCTCTATTGAAATCAGTGAGAAAAAAGCATGTCCTCAAATTGCAGTAAATATATGATAATATTAGGGTAAACATAAACGCTGCTGCTATTCAATCCCCAATCAAAACTGCAATTCAATTTTGCTGCAATATAATTCTATAAGCAAGCCACTATAACTACTTAAACTTGGGGAAACAAGTAAGCTGAACCCTGATTAGATCACTTTTTAAGATAGTAAGTATAATAGAGATAATGTAAACTAAAAAGAATGCTGTCAAATTCGTGAACAATTATCTCAAATGCAGAAATTACAAGTTACACTCCAACAAGCTGATAGAAGTTATAAAATAATTACATAAGCTCTAAGAAGTAGCAGAATATAGTGACAAAAAGCATATATCAAATGAACCTCAGAGTCTCTTGATCCAAGCAAACTCCGGTCATTTATATTAGATGATCCAATCAAAGCTACACGGTCATCAATTATCATCAACTTACTGTGCACATATACCTGTACAAGTTGGGAATATATACAAAACAAAGGAAAAAAATTGTGCTGTTAAAATCATTATAGAAGCTAAACAATGTGCATTGAAATCAGACTTTTTATAATCATTTCAAGATCTGTTGAAAGTCCTGAGTGGATATATTCAATTGAAAGTGACCTGATTTGATTAGCTGTTTTACAAACAAAATGAGAGATGTTTCTGTAAGATGGTAATATAATTACCTGACTTGTAGCCATAGGACCATCTGGATAAAGTCTACCATGAGATCTTAAACCATAAAAAGAAATATAATCGTGTGCCTTTGAACCAAGTATAGCTTCAAGATTGTGTAATATGGAGTGCCTTTCTCTAGAAATTGTCCTATACTGCCAATGTGTTAAGGCTCTCACAGTTGCAGCACCACCATCATCCAGACCACCCTGTTAGTTAATGATAGCTCATAACCGTAAAAAATTTAAGCCTACAGAAAAGAGGACTGGCGTTATAAACAAAAGGTGAGTGACATTTACCTGGAAGCCAGGCAAGAGGGGTATCACAATTATAACTCTAAAATCCTTCTGTTCTTTATGTGCTTGCAAAATACGCCTGTATATTGCTTCCAAAACACGGTTCTGTATTGTATCATCCGTTGCTAGACCTGATATGAAAAATTGGTTCTGAAGGGAAAACAAAAGGGAAAAGGAAAAGAAGGGAGAAATGAGTTTATTATTAGTCAAAGTATGAAATTCACTGATGCTATACTATTATGCTTTGGATCCATGTGTAATTTAAGCAGACACTTAACACTTAATTCAATACGTACACGTAACACACAACTAATATTGTGATAACATAGGTATCTTTTTATTAAGGCCTCAAAGTGCAACCTGAACATTAGAGGGGTTATAGTGCAATAGGTAATAAGCCGTGAATTTTTTTTTAAGTGATCGAGTTCTAAGATTTAACAAAACCATATTCTGGTATCATGTTTTTTTGTATTTTATATAAATCCATATTTTGACTAGATGGTTATTAACACTGTTCTAACCTTTAGGCGTCACATATAGTTTGATTAAAGTTAAATGTTTCGTTATTTCCTTTAATACTAGCAAAATTTGATGTCAAGATGGGAAGCACAATAAAAAAGAACCTCTATGTTTTCTTAAGTATCAGGCAATGCAGAATCAGAAATCATGTTGGACATACATTCCTTGAGCTCATATGAAAATATATGTTTCATCTTGTTACAATGCTAAGCAGGAGATTGTTATCCATGTTGAGGAAAGATCAAGGGAAGTCTACTTCCACATAGTTGATTTACCTCAATGTAGATGAAATGCTTTGCCTTTTCAATAAGAGAACAATGTGCAGTGTGAATGCTTTCTTCAGGTTGACTTGTTCCAACAGACCACTGGCTTACACTTCTGATTACCTGTAGATTTCACATCCATCCAAGATGGCAACAGATAAACAATTATGTAAAATTATATTGATAACTCAAAATAAATAACATTGATAAAAATTAGGACAGTCGGAAACTAAGAGCATTATTTTGTGTTTGACTCTTTGCATAAACATGGTTAATACTTAATGGGCTTTAGGTCCTTTATCAGGGTTATTAAGGATGCGGCATCTGTAACTATAATAATTTTTTCTACAAGTAAATATAACAATAATGCCAACCTAAACTAAATCAGTAAAATGATTCTTTCAAAAATTGGTCTAGGAACATAATTTTGCAAATTTCTTCTTATAAACCCCCACTGTTTAAAGCATCTGTTTCTGATAAAAATTTATAGTTTTGCAAATTTTGATGTTAATTTCTTCTCTCTCAACTAGATTATGATGACATGTCATCCACACAATTCTTCGCACCATTATAAATTTTTCCTCCCAACGTCTTATGAAGAAATTAATATAGCTGTTAAATGTAAACTTAGTATAACATGTGATATTTGTGATCGTTATGTCCTTGATATTTTTACAAATGACAAGAGTCATATTTTACGGGTTCCAGGAGAATGTGTTAAGAAAGCTAAAATCATTCAAGAACTGATGCATATTTTAATAATTTCACACTAAAAATACAAGACCTAGAAGGCATAACTAACCTGACAGTGACAAGTGGTACGTGGACCAACTTCTCCATATTCCAAAGTAGTGGCATCATGGGTACCTTCTGGTGTTTCCCACCAATCATCTACAGCATCAACAATATATTGAGCCCTCAAGTCAAAAGAATCAGCTTGATCTTGAAACCCTTTCTTCTGGTTATTTGAAACTAAAGTTTCACTTTCCAGTTTTTGGGACAGTAATAGAGAACTTTCGCTGGAATTTCGATAATCTCCAGTTGAAGTAACTGCTCCATCAGCTTCTTGAGGTAGAAGTAGCGGTATATCTTGCAATGGAGATTGTGAGGAGAATGAATCCTGCCTGTCAATTTCTTTCTCGTTGTCTTCTTCCTTCTTTCCATCAACGTCAATCTCTTTGCTTTTTCCCATGTAATGTGGGATGACCATTTGATGGTGAGGCATAAGTAGAGGAATTTCATGTTCGTTTGGAGCTTTAGTTCTCTGTGATATGGTTTACCAAGTAAGAGAGGATGGCAATAAAAAGAAGCATTTAAAATGAAAAACACATCATTTGATATATACCTTAGCATGATTCCAACGTTGAACAAAGTGTCGAGCAATGTCACGACAGGGAGGTCCCCAGATAGCACAATGGACATCATGCCATGGCATACGGGGATATTTTTGGCGATCCAATTCGTCTCTCATGGTGTCTTCCCATGAATTTGGTTCAGATTCTCTATACAGAAACAAAAATTCCAGCAATCATATATCTCCAAAAACATGAAGTAAAAGAAAGCACCAAGGCACCAGCCAAATCATGGATTTCATCACTCAACAACAACAGCGATGACTTTTTCCATAGGTTCTAGACTTCTAGGATTAAATTCTACTTGTCATTCTTATGGATGTAATACATATAACACACGGCTAAATCATTAAAAGAGACCACACAGCATTAAGTGTTAAGGAGCCTAGACCCTTTCTTTTAGTAACAAATAGTTGTATGTAGTGGATTGTTTTGCAAAGTTCTAATTTTTTCAACGATAAAAATAGGAAAAAATAACTACCTTGGATTGTAATAGTCCTTTCCAGGCCATATTACAGAGGGGTCATCACCCACTTTATGTTCAGGTGTGTCATATCGTCCAAAGCATAAATCTAATCCTCCAAGAAAGCAAATCTTGTAATCAATAATTACAAGTTTTTCATGGTGCGACCTGTAAGAAACCAAGCCAGCATTAACCATATACTCATACATAAGATCTACCTGAATTTATACCAAGTTAATTTTCATACTTCATTTATCAATAAATAAATAGTACATACCATAAATACACACGGGAAGCAAAATGGTCGGGATAGCGTAATACCCTCACGTTTTCATGAATTTTGAGCAGTCTTCTCATACTGTACAAGCTGTTGATTTTCAAAGCTATAGAAACCTCCTTGTAGAGAAGCACATAAATCTGTACAAATTTAATGGTATAAGCTGATAAGCATAATTCTCTTTCATGTAATGCATTCTTATAAAGCATATACACAGCTGAATATGAAAATCACAAACATAACTGACTACATCAATGAGAATAATGTGTACCTGAACCCCTTGTTTAGCTTTCTCTTCCAGTAATGAGTCTAACCGAAAGGTAGGAAAACTATGAAAAGGCCGCCTCATGTATAGCTCTGGACACAGCCACCAACCTGTTATGAAGATCTGCAGCCAGTTTCCATATTCTTATCATTGAAAATTGAATTGGGGAAAACAAAGCAACTTAAATATACAATTCTTTAACAATGGAAAACATGTACCTCTGATTTTGCATCTTGAATTGAAGAAGCTATTGCTTCAAATGCTGCTTGTCCATCTACATACCATTGGGCTTGACTCCCATCTACAGTCAAACCTCTTACCGGAGAAAATGAACCAAAGCGATGAGGACAACACAAACCCTCCATAGGTCTTAGACCAGTTTCATTAATTGCAGTAACCCAAGTTTTAACTTTAGCACTGCTGGTTGCTCTCAAGCATATGCTCCTGTTTCCACTAGTAACCTAGTAATAATTTGAAAATTTTTTTTCATTAGTTTTCTCCAATATATATATAAACTAAACTCTTCTCTGCAACCATTAGGCAAAACTTGATTACCTTAAATGTGTAGCGCAAAGGATTGCGTTCTTTTATAGGTTCAGCTAAATATATTTTGGTCCCTCCCTTTCCAGTTGATGATGGAAGGACATCAAACATAATTATATCCAGTGGCTTGCTGTTAAAGGGATCATCCAGCAAGGCCAAAAACCCAGGTTTCAAAACAGCCCATACCTGTGAAAAGACAATGTAATTCAGATAAAAGCTAAGATCAAATGAAGAAAAGAGTTGAAAGAGAAATTGTATGTTTTAAATTTGTTCCCTATTAAGATTGTTGGTTGATGACAAGTACCATAAATTAATGATAACCAAAATTGATAGGTCACGCCCAATACTCCGTATATATTGACAGTGATTCTAATATTGGTCAACACCTTTATAATTTATTGAACCCCGTTCAACAACATCGCTTGAAACATAACAGGTAATAGACATTTATAGCCAATGAAATCTAGGAGATTATTATAAAATGTGTAACCACAATATGATTACAGAATTATTTAATATTTCTGTTGAATCACCACATCTCTTACTTTTCTCCATGTTAAACCGACAACATATGTTTCTGGTATGGAAAATGATATGTTCACTTTTTCTGTGTTTCCTATGTCACAGAGTGAGAATGCATATAATTGCGATAAAGTCGGATTTTTTACCAAGAGAATCCTAGAGATAAATCATGTAATGATAACTAATTATATTTCTGGAACTAAATACTATCTACCATTGCATGCCTGGCATTGGAGCATTTCAGCCTTGAAACTTAGTTACATGGAAGATGTGACTGCAAATGTTCACAATAAAGGTATGAATTAAATGTCACAGGAAAATGTTGATTTATATTCCACTAAGATAATCAAATGAGTACTTAGAAGACTAAGTCGGCAAAAGTTTATATCCAAAGGTCACTGAGAAAGTAAAAAGAAAGCGCTGAATCCAAAGGCCCAGCTGGTTAGATTAATTCTGTTCAGAGTTACACCTGCATTTAACTTTGGAATAGTATGCGGCCAAACAAGCTAAGCTATTGATTATCACCAAAAAAAAGCAGGAAAAAAATAATAAAAAAACTCCAGAACCAAACCTTTTTCCAATTGTTATCACAAAAGTGAAACCAATGACATGGAAAGCATGTCACATCTGAATCCTGTGAAATATTTGACAAATGCTTCACCATTACATATCCCTCACTCAGTTTTGGACCATACTCTGGTAAAAAGGATAGCTTGGAGACCTCCAAAAACTTGCAGACCTAAAATCCAAAATTTTATTTTAGCTCCATAGAAGATACATTACATACACAGTAATGGAGAATCATACAAACAAATCTCTGCATCTAAAAAAAAAAAATACTATAATAGCATAGCTTTTAATTGCTTATACAAATATAAAACACTTGGAAGGAAGCATAAAGCTCTTTTAACATCCCCTACACCGATTTAAAGGTTTGCTAAACATTATCTAAACAAATCATACAATTATCAACTGCAAAGCAAAGCACCACTTGTTACCTCTCGAGAATTCACAATCTCTAGGTTTCCTAAAAAAAGATCCAAATAACTCTGCATTGCAACTTTGGCTCTACCTGCTCCTGACTGCTGACCACCTAGTGATGGACGGATTATTGATAGAGCAGCAACAGATGGGACATATCTGTACAAAAAACCAAATTTATAAGTACATTTCTAAAAAGCCCTTTTGGAGAAATAAGACTTAGAGAACTATAGCTCCTAAATTTTAAAGGGTTTTATTTTGTATAACATACTGCTAGAAATATAAATGACTACACTTTTTATTAAAATAAATTACATAAACTATGTTCTCTAAAACAATATTTGGAAAAACTATTAATATTCAATGCAGTCTGAATTCAACCCCTTTTGCCCCTGCTTGACTTTTTCAAGAATCAACTATGAACTAGCCCATGCTTTGCCTAAATTTGGGCAGACAACTTAGACGTTCTTTTCATGTAAATAAATTATTAAGTTCCTGTCCAAATACCTGTTTTTAACACTGTCTTCATGATGTATAGGTACAGCTCCATCATCAGGTTCTTCGTCATCTTGCACCATTACTGTTTGATCTACTATTCCTAAGCTATGAAGCCACTCTTTTACCTTTAGGAGAAAGTTATAATTAATAAATTAGACGGAATCATATCAAACATGATGAAGATAACTAATACTACTAAAAACATGTATCTTCACTTAACAAGAACAAAGTAGCATGAAAAAAAGATTTAGTTTAAGTGGTTGAGCTGGGACACTTGAGACCTTGGATTCACAGTTTGGCTGCTAACATAATATACTAATCCTTAAGAACCATGCTAGAGTCCAACAAAGACAAAAATAATTTTGAGAGAAATATTGGTTATCAGAAAGTGATAGAATGAGAAAAGTTGACCACACTGAACATGAGATACATTTTATATATAGTGATACTAACTAACCTAAATCTTAACTGATTTGTAATTAATACAAACCAATTTGTAATTTTTTTAAATTGCCAAAGTTAGTTTTATGTTGGTATTTATTTCTTGAGTGTAAAGATAGTGCACTGATAGTTTAAATGTTCAATCCTAACCATTCACTCTGCAACATTATATTGTATAAATTTTAAATCAACGGCAGTTGTTCAATTTTTTACCTCCGAAAACCAGCTGTAATTATTTATAACAAATTCAACTATATCTAACACTAACAAGTAAAAACTAACATTTGAATGTATTAAAAAAATATAGCCTTAGAAGTTAGAACCTAGGTGGATGTGTGGATTGTATTTGTGGGATCCCAAAGAATTAAAAGAAAGAAGCATTACAACAAAATGCAGATTGCAAACCTGCCCTTGCTTGTCATGAAATTCTTGAATGATTGCACGTTTCCGCAAAGCGAACTGTAAATAGAGAACTTGCGATGCTTTCTTCCTTAGAAGCCATTTGAACTGTGAAATACAAATGAAATTAGTTAGATATGATCTCACATAACTCAAAAATCAAAAGGCTATACTCTAGCTAACAAAACGGATATAAAATAATTAAACTGTTACTATTTGATATTACTAATAATAATTAGTCTTCCATTTCGAGGCAAGCAAACAGAAAACGAAACAATAACTCCATGAAACTCGGATTCGAACAAAACTAGTTTGTTAAATTTTCCCGCTCAAAGTTAACAAGTAATAAATTTGTAGTAAGCAAAAGAAAAAGAAAAAGTAAACAAGTGTGGTTGCCTGTTTATACTGCAACTGAATAGTATAAGAAAGTAGGATTGGACTTATTTCTCCACTCTCTGGTCGCGACACGGACACGATAATGGCTTTTGGCAATTCCTCGAAAATCCTCACCGGTTCGCCGCATTGCCGGGACGCTTGTTCAATCAGCGGCTCAGATGACATCGGAATCAACGTCGGAGACAGGTAATTCTGCACCGGAATTTTTTAATTACCAAAACACGCTGGAGTACTTTATTTAAGAAATGAAAAATAACATGTGAGAAGCATAGAGATGCTTTTATAGCTTTTGTTACAGTTTCGGTATTTCAGTTTCTTCTTATTGCAAAAATAAAATACTCCGATGAGTTTAGGTGAAACAGTACATTTTAGTACATCTCTCATGGATTATATAATTATTTATTGATGACGCTTATAATTATAAAATAAGATGAAAAAATCAATAGATTATATTTGTCAGCATAAAAATTGATTTAAACTCAGAGTGTTGTACAATCTTTTTTCTCTGATAAATATGTGGATTTTTTTATAGTGTGATTGAATGCAAGTGAAGTTTAAGGTTTAATGAACAAAAGGCCAAAAATTACGTAATGCCCAAGTGGGTGGAAATTGGAAGGAGAAGGAAAAAAAGATTACTCTTAAAAGTATATCGTTTGGTTTCTGTTGTTGAAGGGTAACATGGTAAAATAATGAGATCGAACTAAATTCCGTTGCAAAAGAAAATGAAGACGGGACGAAATTGAAGCACACTTGCTGTGGATGCACATGGCATATCCTTTAAATTAAATGAGAATATCCAAATTTTGATACTTGTCACTTGAGAATATGCCAAAATGTCATATGATTGATATTCCTTAGTATTAACAAATTCAAGCTAACACCATCTCAATCGGCATATTGCCACAATTGATTGGTAATGTATTCTACTTTCCATCATAAGCAGCCAAATAAAAAAATACGAAATAAATTATGCTTCTAAGGAGTCATTCGGTGATTTGGGAGAGTTCAGAAAACAGATGACTGGGTGATTTGGGAGATTTTAGAAAACAAGTTCAATTTATTTTTAATAAAATATTGATTATTTAAAAAAATAAAATTGGTGTAACTTGTAAGTTCGATTTTGTTTATCTAAAGCTGATTTCAGACAAAATTACATTAGAGATTTTATTAACTTAATTTAATATTTTAAACACATTTTTGAATTTTATCATAGATCAAAACAGTTGTTTATCTTTCTAAATAAACAATAATAAGATTGTGTAAAAATAACAATATTGAACATTTAATATTTTACTGTCCAAAATCGCAATTATTTAAACTATTTTAAATTATAATTTGACGCGAACTTGTTATGTCTTTTTTTTTATTTAATTTTGGTGCAATTTAAATCCTATTAAATTTTAATCATATTCTTTTTCATTGATTACTAGTAAAAATGACGTCAAAGATTTAAAATAAAGTCAATATGGCATCAAAATTTTAAAGTAAAAACATAATGACAAATTACATTTTAAAAGAATGCCACAATAATAATTTTTTTTCCCCATTTTGAATGAAAAATCTCTAGAAGATCAGTGTTAATACTTAATATCGATTAAAAAGATAAACGACATTTTCGATTTAAGAAAGATAAAAAAATCTATATGAAACTTTAGATTAAGTTAAAATCCCTCAATTAGAAACAGAGGTGAAATTTTTTGACATGTTACCAACAAAAATTATACGATATATAGCTTCTGAAAAATGATAAGATGGACCCACACAAATGCATTTTAAGCACTGCAACTTCTCTTGTTTTAGGTATTAGGTACGCATATAGTTAGTTTGTACAAATTAGAACAAAGGTTCTACCAACTTGGTCTTCAAGTTGAAGATAAAAAAAAATCACAAAAAGAACCTCTGCCAGGTCACGGCAGATGTTAAAAACATGATTAGGTGGAGCACTCAAATATGTGGTAAAAAATAATAATTGTGTCCAAGTCCTGATGACATCACTTCATTTGTAGTGTCTGGTTTTTTCAACTATGCACACGCCTAAATACTTGCAAGATGGTTTGTATGAAAAGAAATTCTAATAACACACTTTTTTTTTTTTAAATACACTTTTCAAACTCAACTGTTATTATTACTAATTTTAGTTATTCAGTAATGTTTCCTTCAAATTTAATCCCTAATATTTTTATTTCTTCAATATTGTCCTTTGTCGGTCCTTCTTTATCTAAAATTATATTTTTTATGTAAATATTTGGAGGTTTTATGATAGATTTGAAATATATCTTTTTTAATGATTTGGAAGTCAGAAATTTATAAAGAAAATCATAAAACAATGAGATTATAGTTTTAAGAGGGTCTCAAATTTTATCTTTTATGATTAAATATAATAATTTGATTCATTGATTTGAGTATAAGTTAATATTGACTATCATCGTATCATAATCACTCCTATCCATTATTTTAAATGTGGTTATCATATAAGTTAAATACTTTTAAAAATCAGATAGTTATGATTCATTGTCAATTTATAAACTCTTTATATTAATAACATATATAAATTAAATCCTAAACGAATACACTAATAATATAGTTGAACACTTTTTTATAAGCACGAATTATATGAAAATTTGTGTGGTTATTTTTACAGTTGAAGAAAGGGTGTGTTAATGAGATTGTAAGCCGTTTTTATAAGTTATCTTATAAAAAAAAATTGAAAAACCTTTATGTTATAAGATAAACTAAAAAAAAGTAAGTTCTTCTAAACACGACTGCAGATCTCTAAATTTTATCAAAGTTAAATCTATTTGAATTAATTTATTTAAATTTATTTATTGACATAAATTACATCAAGATCACGGATACTAAAATACATATATTTTTATTAATATGGAAAACTATGAAAAGAGTTATTTACAACAAAGTATTCTCTTTTATGATATAATACGGAGAAGACCAACAAAAAACTGAGAGAAAAAAACAGAAATGGGCCAAGCCCAATAAACTAAAAACAGAAAACATAAACCTAAGGAATGGTACACCTCACTTGTTACTAATACCATCAACTATTCTCAATATAAGTACTTGAGAATCTGTTTAAAAGAGCTTATGGAAATAATTTATGACACGTATACAAGGTTTTTTCAGCCTATTTGAACTTGTATATAAGAGTTTATGCTAAAAATACTAACTTGTATATAAGCTATAAGTTGTTTATCCAAACACTTAGCCCTGATTTGGGGTAGACCAGATATGTGGAAGGTCAGCTGGAAGGCTAATTGATGCAAAATCAACTTTTCAGAACCCTTTGGTAGTTTACTCATCTAAATGATAATAATTTCATTATTTCAATGAAGTACATGTTAGAAAAAACTTTTCAGTACAGTCAGCTAATTTTCATTTTCTTTTACCACAAAATGAAGTGAAACGAGGAAGGAATTATATAAATTCTATCAAGAACTATAGTGTATAGAACAACTTATGAATGAGCTTCATCTTGCAACATGGACAAGCTACAAAATATTTCAGCTGAAGATCCAATTTCGACAAAGACAGTGAACCTTGGAAAGAGAAGCCATATAATCATCAGACCTACATTAAAGAGTTTATGTTCATCTTTCATGTTTCCAAGTTGCTTTTTCTTGTCTAGCTAAGAATTGTGTACATATTAAAAAATCAAACCTTTGTCCATAAGAAGACTGGCAAGCAGCAACTATATGAACTTTAGCAGCATCACTTTCATTCTAAGCATTGAAAAATCATTAACAAGCATTCATAAATTCACAAGTTATTTTCAAACCAAATAAAAACCATAAAAAGCACTAGCCTTCTTACATAATAAAACATGTAAGACAATACACAACATTTCTTCAACTTTGCAACTATGCTTACCAATTCCAAAAACTAACAATATAATATATAAATTATTAACTATCTTGTCTACGATGAGTGTCGCCATTTGTGCATGCATGCATTTGGTTGGAAATGACTAATGAGTCCCCGTCTCCGTTTTAACAAACTTATTCATGCAGAAGAACAAGTTGGCTCTTGCATAGGAAATGACAACTTTTAATAACTTGGAAAGGCCACAACTATGAGCAAAAACTATTTCAGCATCATATATCTAAGCTTCCCTTATTACAAAAGAATGGAATTTTTGTTGTTGTCAAATTACCATCCTTGTGAATACATTTGACTAGTTCCACCCAACAGAGTTTGTGCTAAGAACAGTTAATAGACTATAGAGATGGGAGAAGAAATACATGAGGCTTGGAAGATGTATCTAGAGTTGTGCTGTGTTATGTTATCAATAATGATATCAACCAATATGTTGTATATCTAATCTCTTTAAGATGTTTAAGATTGGAGTAACCGGTAAAGTAGTGAGCAAAGAAAAATCTTGAAAGTTGTAAGAATACCTGAGATTCGTAAAAAAGCCCGGCATAGAGTGAAGCATAAAAATATTCACTATCTCTGCTATTAGAGAATGCATCTACAAGCTACACAGGTAAATCAATAGATTGTGTCAGATTGCATTTCATAAAGGCATAAGGATAGGAATCTTAAGAGTACCAAATATACAATACATATGGTATTTTAATCTAATTGTTGAACATAGTTCAAATTTTTTAAGGGACAGCTTAGGAGAAGGCTTATTCATGGTTTTATATATAACAGACATAACTGCATTTAAATTATCAAAGGCACTTATTTAAGAAAATTTTCAAAGGCATTATTGATTACACCTTTTCAGGATCCCCGCCATCTTTAAACATGTTATATGCTTCCCTCATGACTGGCCTTGGATCAATGCCAACCTGAATTCATCCAGAAAGTGGAAAATCAATTGAGTTGTTGTGTTCTTTTTCTTTTTCATGATAACTTAATTGCTAGCATCAGAATCAATGACTTGCCTCGAGGTATCGCTTCCTAGCTTCATCTACTCCATATAGTTGAGCTTCACACAGAAAGCACCATATGGACTCTTCTGTATCATTTGGATTTTGAGCAACGTCTAACCGAAACTGCTCAGCTCCTTCTTCAAATCTACGGGGAAAGAGTGTTGTTTATAAAATTCATTCATTTGGAGAAAGTTAGTTCCAATTCAGTCTCCTTTTGCAAACCAGTGTCATTATATTTCTTGAATGTATCATAATTACACAAATATCTCTAAATGTGCCTTTTGCTAGTTTGATTAGTACTCAAATGTGTCTTTTGTCAATTATTTTGGCCCTTAAATGTAGTTTTCTCTCAAATGTCGCTTTTATCCATGAAATTACTAATAGAACATAATCACAAATGTTTTTGAACTTTCCATAAATTGAGGGACTTTAGATCCAACATAGAATAATTATTTTATTTTCTCATAAGCAGGAAGAAGAAACAAACTAAGTACATTTCTGGAGTGACAAATTTATTTTGAATTAATTGATTTTACTAAAAAAGTGAGTTGAATATGTTTGTATACATTTAAGTAAAAGTGAGAACAATAAATTTCAACATTTAGACTCAAGCTATACATTTTAGCTTCAAGTTAGAAGCAACTTTGCAGGCAAAACTAATTTTACTCGAGAGCAAACAAACATGTCAAAATCAATTTTAGACATCCAGAATCAACTTTGCTCTAAATGTAGAATCATAGGCTAAAATAAAAGAAAAGAAAATTAGCAGGTGTAGTGTGAGTACCTATCAAGGTAGTAAAGTGAGAGGCCCCTTTGCCAAAGATCTGGTAACAATCACAATGTTCATAACCAAAACTCAAAAATCAATATTCCAAATTCAATTGATAGTTGATAATTACAACAACAAGAGTTCCCAAAAATGAATAAACCTACACGCCTTTTGACGAGGGTCTAACTCAATTGCTCTGTCGAACTCCGCAACAGACCCCAAAACATCACCCTGAACAACAATCAGTAGTTACAGATAACTAGGGAAATTATAATTTGAAGTCATTCAGATGCTTCGATTGAATTCTCTAAAAAAAAATACCTCATTAAAAGCTAATTTGAGAAAAAAGAAGATATACTTGTCTGAAGAGAGACATTCCGCGTCGAATTGCAAGAAGGGCTTCATGAGTATTGTTATTGCCACCGCCGGTCAAGGCATCCCAGATGCCGGAAACCGATGGAAGGAAGATTCTACGAGAAAGAGGTGAAGAATTGGAGCAAAAGATGGGAACTTTGAAAGATAATTGAGTTGGGAATGTGGAAGTGTTGCGCAAAGAAGAGGAAGAGGAAGAAGAAGAGAAGACATAGGTGGCGGGTTTAAGGTTGTGGATAATGGACATGGACTGTATAGACGTTGTCCAAACGAAATGTAAGGTGTCCATTTTTTAATGTTTTCTCATAACTCATAACTAATAATGGCGCGGGTTTAATAATATTTTGCTATGTCATTTCTTTTGCGTTTTTTTAAACTTCCAACAGGGTTTAAAGTTTTATTGTCACTTTCTTCTTCTAATTTTCTATTTTATTTAAATTATTTTACTTATAATTTTATTGAAATATATACATCTAATTATACACCATATAAAATTATATAACTTTTTTTTTTAAATTTTTTATCTTTATCATTTAACTCTCTGAGTTAAATGTTTGTTATAACGTGTGTTCATTTAAAATATTTTAAATTAAAAAATATCTAATTTATAATATTTTATAATTTCAAATTAAAATATTTTACTAATTTTTTAATTTAATTATAATAATAATAATAATTAATTATTAATTTATTTAAATTAAAATACAAATAATGAATATGAGCATAAAAGTTAAATAACTTAATAATTAAAGATATAAATATTAAAGTTAATATTTGAAAAAAATAAATACAAGCATACATGTATTTTTTTTTAGACTGCATGTAAAGACACGATAGTAGTTTAGTCAAATCTTATCCATTGTCAAACACATAGTATTTATATATGTGCTGCTACACAAGATGGGGTGCACAAATCAAGACTAATATGAGTGCAAGAAGCATTTAAATATGGTGTGAGATGTTATGTATGAATGAGGTGTGTTGGTTACCTCAAAAAGGAGGTGCTATTGCAGTCTATGCATTTTGTTTTTTTTTTTAGTCGCAGTTTATGGATGTTAAGAAGAGTAACTTTTTGCTTCTTTGCTGTATGTGGGCTCTTTGTTGGCTACCCCTTTTGATCATATAAAAATAAATAAATTTCTTTGTGGTGATAATTTATTATGCATAGTTGCATACTGTATTAAAGTGAGGGAGATGAAGCTCTTAAGCTTTGTTTTTCTTTAAATAGATCGATTAATATATGAGTTTAATATTAAAATCAATTGACTATTAAAATTTATTTATTTAGTGGTTTATAGGTTAAGAAAGTTGACTGATGAATGGATATGGTAGTAATGTTCTCAAGTTGAATTATCTTCAATGATTATTGCATGGGTGATGATAATGACTTTTAATTCCTATAATCAAGTCTATAAATAGCTTTTGGTCTCTAATTTTGTTTTTTTATCTATTTATTAAGAAAAATACACTATTTATATTAGATAAAGTTAGAGTTAGGAAGAACGAATACTACACGCTATAACAATAGTTAAGGTAAATTGTGTTTTTAGTTTTTTGCATTTGAAGCTTTTTATTTTTTACTTGATAAGACATTCGCGCTTTTAAAATTAGAGAGAAAGTGAGTGTTTTTGACAAATTAAAAAGGATGGTAGTGTCATTTTAATTAACATAATCCAATTGAGATAACTGTAATCGGTTTCTTTCGTAATTGTATATACCACCAAGATCAAGAGTATATAATTTTTTAGAAAAAGAAAAAAACAAGAGTGTAGAATTTTTTTAAGTACATATAATATATAAAAATAATCAGTGTGGATTTCCTCATTAAAAAAATCATTGCGGATAAGTTCAGATCAGATTCAAAAGATTTGAGATTGTTTTAATATAACGGAAACACCATCTTTGTTTTCATATGAGATCAATTAGCATTGATAAAAGAAAATAAAATAAAAACTTGAGCTCAATTATTTCACTACATCACTAAGCAGCAATTATTGGTTCAGATATTTGGCCGAGTGAAAAATAAATAAATTGGGTTTAATTTTTTATGCGACTTTTTCTTTGTAGAGATATCTCATTAAGAGTTTAATAATTATATAGACTAAATGATTATCAGAAAATATAAAAAGACTTATATAGAAACCAAATTATACTTCATTTCATACTTCCAAAAAATTTATAGCCTATGAAAAGTAATATTATAGTGTTTTAAAACAGTTAAATATAAATTTTATAAAGATCCTAAATACATTTCATAATCTCAATAGATTTTTATTTGGGTGCTCCTTTTTTAAGGTGATTTGTTTTGTACATATTTGACATAATTTTGTATTCAAAGTATTGATGTTCATCCTTTCAAAGAAATTGTTTTTCACTATTGAATCTAGAAGAGTGGCTTAGAGAGTCAAAATTGGTTCCTTTTTTTAGTCAAAAGGGATCAAATTAGTTCTTGTGATATTCGCCATGGGTCAAGTAGAGAATCATAATATTTATTATACACTAAATTGGATTTCATAATATTTGTCATAGATTCATGTGAGTTTATAAATTTATTAAGTTACAATATGCAAGAGCTCAACTGTCAGAAGCCTGGGTTAATAGCCAAAGAGGAATACAAGTTTGACAAAGATATAATCTATGTTAAATAAAATTGAAAATATCAAAAGTTAATATTAATTATTATTTTAGTTTCTTTTTTAATAATTATTAATTGTTAATAATTATGACTAATAGCAATACATATTAGCATATTAATAGATAGACCGTGAACAATAGTTGATTTTGAGACTAGTTTGTCCAAAAATATACTATTCACAAAATTTATATTTTTTTTGAGATAATTTTTTTTTAAGAAATCCAATCGGTTTTGTAATTTCTTAATCTCTAGTAAATGAAAATTTGTAATTAAATTTATGTCTTAACTTCAC
The DNA here is from genome assembly GCA_037974835.1 of Cicer judaicum. Taxonomy (NCBI): domain Eukaryota; kingdom Viridiplantae; phylum Streptophyta; class Magnoliopsida; order Fabales; family Fabaceae; genus Cicer; species Cicer judaicum. The sequence goes on from JBBPBS010000968.1 coordinate 25,363,768, forward strand.
AAGCGACAGTTCCTATATTTTGTAAATACAATTCAAATCAATAATGGTAGTACGTTATTTATAAATAATGTACAAAATTTTAAAAAAAAATTTTAAAAATTCAACATTCAGTTAAAAATCAATCACTCTCTCTATATAGTCGTCATCAACATTATTGATGGACCTGTCATGAACACCAATCACCTATGATCAACAAGTTTCTTATGAGAATATCTCGACAACCCAACGCTGGCCACACCATGAGCCACTAACCCATGTTAACGTAGTTCAACATCATTTTTTTGTCATTCTCATCAAATTTCAGGACCATAACGACTCTTCCCACTTACGAGTTACCCCAAGAGTCTTTGTCGTGATCACTATCTATTTTCCCATCCATTAAAACCATGATCACCTTCATCTTGTGAAACCACTAACCTATACAAGGTGATATAGATTTGTGTTGATTCCATAAGAAATGGTGATCTAACCAAGTGATTTATTCACATAAGTAGCAAATGAAAGAGAAAAATGAACAAAAGATTAATTAGATTGAGAAGATGGAGAAGGTGCCACAATAACGATGATTGATAAGCCAATGAAGAATCGTCACAATGATAAATAAGTCATCGATAAGATTCAAACAACTTTTAATTCAAGAACTCAATAGGAGATTTAGCTCACTCAAAAAATTTCATTTGAGAAATCATATTCAATTTCAAACTTGTCTCATATGAGAGTAAAAATGTCTATTTATAGCAAAATTGTTTCTAAAACTAAATGAGTCATAAGTGAAACCATTTTTTATGTTTATATTGGACTTACACCATATTTTATAAAATAAACTAAATGTAATGAAGCAAATTACTTTCACTTGCACACGAGATCAGCTAAATCTAAGTTCAAACTATTATAATTCCAAATTAAAGCAAATTAGGAATTATTACAAATCAAATTAAAATAAACTAAGTTCATCATAATTTATTAAAATATGGAACATCTTTATCACAAGACTTTGCTACCATTGTCCCCAACGAGTACTTTACTCTATCACATCCACTATCGAGTTTGGAGGGGGTCCAAAGATCGTCACATTGAACTTAGAACAATCACATAAGTAAATCAGACATTGTATTTTCATCTAAAATCTTAAGAGATTGGAAATATGAATCGTTTTACCTATATGGTGTTTATGATCCAGATTTTCATCAAATATAAAACTCTTACTTACATTTGATATACTAACATCCACAAATATTAAGATATGTTTGGAGATACGATATTGAAGACAAGGGATGAGATAATTTTTTTTTAAAATTAAAAAAGTTATAAAACATCTTTAAAAATAAATGAAATAAACATGATCGAAATGTTATCATGTTTGGTCCTTTTGGTATGCAAATAGTATGAAGTAGAACTAAGACAAGTTAAGTTCTTAAAAAGAAATAATTTGAGAATGTTCAATTATTTTAAATAGTTTGAATTTATTAAGTGAGCGAGATAACAATAATTGACACAATACATCTAATAAGGCAACAAATAGAAAGAATGAAGTTGTTCTTAAAGGTTACAGTTCAAACGTATACTTTGAGATTTCAAAATAGTATTAAAAAAGTGATTGAGAATTTGATCTTTAAAAAAAAAGTATCTCTCAATATAAATTTCTTTTCAAATTTATTATAGTATTTTTTTTTCTTCATATAACTCTAATTAATACTATTTATTTATTTTAGAATATAAAAAATTATTATTGAATATATCAATACACTAAGAACATTTTAATCATTCTTTTACAACATAAATATATTAATTATATTATTTAATAAAAATGAAATTTACAATAAAAACTTATATATAAATAAAGAGGTAGTATTAGTCTATAGAAAAAATTAAATTTTTTAGTTTGAGTTTGAATTTATTTTTTTTAAACCCGACAACATCCAAACCTTTTACTCCAAAATGTTAGGTTTGTATGTATAGTCTCTCAACACAATGATCACAAAAATGGAAATTGATTTATTTTAAACCATAAATCACATAACATAATCAACTATTCCAAATTTCAACCTCAAATTATAAATAGCAAACTCTTTTAAAGTAAATAATTCACTTTTAAAAATAAAATTAATACTATATTGATATATATATTAATTATAAATATATTATCACCTTAAATAAATAGTCAAAAGATTTAAATCAGTTTGGACCATGAATTTAACCAAACTATTTTCAATTAAAAATATTAATGAAAACATTACAAGACATGCCACCTACCTTCAACATTGACAGCTACCATAAAATAAAATTAGCTTATATTATAAATTAAAGCACCCATAGTTTTTCCATTAGCAGTTAACAAATATTTGTAAATCCTAATCCTACCGACACCACATGGCATCTTGCTCCAACATAGACACTCTTCCATACGAAATTGTCTCAAAAATTTTATCCTACACATCACCACAAGACGCATGTAGATTCTCAATGGTTTCCTCAACTTTGCACTCTGTGGCTGACTCTAACACACTCTGGCAAAGTTTCTTACCCTCTGATTATGATGACATCATCTCAAGAACCGTTATTCCTCTCATTCTTCAATCTTCTTCATATAAACATCTCTTTTACTCTCTATGCCAACATCCCCTTCTCTTAGACAGGGGCCTTATGGTAAATAATATTTTTCAATTAATTTCAAAATAGTTTCTTCATATGTTTCCAACATCCCCTGCATATGTTTTGGTAATGTTATGCAGAGCTTTAAATTGGACAAGTCTTCGGGTAAAAAATCTTATATTCTATCTGCAAGAAAATTGTCAATTTCATGGAGCACTGATCCATTGTATTGGAGTTGGAGACCAACGCCTGAGTCAAGGTAAATTCAACACGTTTTCTTTAACTACTTAAAGCTCGTTAATGATAAAGACAAAATGTTATCCAATTATTTCAACTCTCTTATTTGAAAGGTGTGTAATTCTTAGTAGAAAATTTTGATGAATTGAAATGTAATAAATAAAAAATATATTATTAAAAAAGTAAATTAAAATTAAATTAATATTATAAAATGATAAATAATTTAAATTAATTAAAATACAAATAATTTGTTTAAAATAAGACGAATGAAATAAGTATTTATTTAATAGATGATGATAATAAACGGTGATCTTGTCTCAGATGTTCAATATAATAATATTAATATTTATCAGTTAAATTAAAATTTAAAAAACAAATATTATATTTAAATTCTATATTAACAAAGTATTTATTTAACACAAAATATACAATTTAATATAATAAAAATAACAAATATATCTATTTATATTTACTAAATAGGCCAGTAAGATAGGTTAAAAGCCTTTTCTTTGTACTCCACAGATTAGCTTTGTACCCCAAAATATTTCAAAAATACCAAAACTACTTTCAATTCTTTTTTTACTATTTCTGAAAAATTTATACACATAAATTTGTAGGTTCAGACCATTTTTTTTTTTTTAGTTTTTAAAATTTTTAAATTTTTTTTTAAATGTTAACCTTATGTACCGGATAACTCAAAAATAAGTTTTTCGGAATACTCTTCTGTATCGGAAAACTTTATCAAAGATTTCCGGTAAAACCTTCTGTACCGGAAAACTTCATTCCAATATTTCCGGAGTACAGTTATGTATCGAAAAACTTGTTTTTCAATTTTTCTATAAATTTTGAAAAAAAACTTACTCTCTATTTTGAAAATGTCAAAATATAAAATGAAAATTTTATAGAAATTTTATTATTTATACGAGGGCAAAATGATCAATTCGCTCATATTTTAGGGGTAAAGGTATGAGAATGTAGGTACAAAGAAAAATTTTCTAATATTTTTTAGGTAAATTCAAATCTGGACCTTGTCAATTCAAGCCTAACCTAACATGCATTTAACAAACATAAACTATGCTATAAGCTTTTCCCGATGGCATATTTTATTCGCTAATTATATTAATTGACCTTAGCGTAAGAATTATTCAGAATTTGATGGTAGAAAGTATTTATATTTTTTATTACTCCTCTGTCTTGTAATAGTTATCGAATTTATGAAAAATATTTATATTAAAAATAGTGGCACTTTTAATTTCTAAAATAAATTTAATTATACACTTTAATTAATATTATATACATTACTTTTAAATTATCAATTTATATTTTACACTTATAATAATAAAATTACACTACTGATTAAAAAATAAAATCATTATTCTCATTTATTTTACAAGGACGAAGTGTACATAATACATTTTGTTTCATGAGAACATAGTTTTTCACATAAGTATACGTCTTGTCTCGTCTCTCATATATCTTTCTAATTATTTTTGTTCTACCTACTTTTTTTTGGATTTAAATCATCTCTATTTTCACTCTCCTTTTTCCTCTTATGTAACAATTTTTTTTATTAACTTTATACATACAAATTAAATTTAATAAACAATTATATGTGTCTCTATTTCATTTACTATGAAGAAGAAAATGAAAAAAATATCCAAATGCATTTTTTTATAAAACAAAGTAAAATGAAATCTAAGGACCAAACTTCTCTCTCAATCCTTATCACATTTATATTTAAATATATCTTTCAGTAATTTTTCTCGCTTCATATTAAGTAATTATAAAAATATACTTTATAAAATATACTTTATTTAATTTTTAATAATTATAAAATAATAAATTATTCTCTCATCTATATTTTTTCACTTGTGTGTGTTTAAGTATCTTAAATTTGTGTTTGTGACCATGCAAGTGTTGCTTCTTCTTAGCATAGGGATTGCACTTTCTAGAAATGGTTGGTGATACCTAAAACCCATTTGATACCGTGGGGCTCGGTGATATAGTTAATGCAAATTAAAAATAGTAATCAGAGACTAGTGCGTGAAATATTAGGGTTTTGCACTCAAATATCATTTTTTTTAAAATTCATATATTAAAATGTCACATTCTCAAAAATATATATCAAAATGCTATCTTTTTTTTTCCCCAGTTGCTGATCACAACCTGGGAGTGCGACTTCTTGAAACGTTTTTTTTTTCACTCTTTCACATGGTCGCATCTTGGGGATGCGACCTTCTACTGGCCAATTCAAAAAAAATTCATTCCCATTTTGCCCTTAAGTATACTACTATGTTATATATATTATTGTTATATATTTTAAAATTAATTATAATCATTAAATTAATTAGTTAAAATAATAAAAATAATTATTTTATTAATATTATATAAATGTTATTAATTATAATAATAAATAGAATAATAATAATAATAATAAGATAATTGTATTAATAAAATAAAAATAAAAATACATTAAATTAAAAGAAAAAATACATTAAAATAAAAATATAAATACATTAAATTAAAAGATATTAAATAAAACTTAATTATTTTCATCTAAATGATATTCAGTTCCACATCTACGCGGTCGTTGAACTTAATTTTTATTTTAATGTATTTTTTCTTTTAATTTAATGTATTTTTATTTTTATTTTATTAATACAATTATCTTTATTATTATTATTATTATTATTTTATTTATTATTATAATTAATAATATTTATATAATATTAATAAAATAATTATTTTTATTATTTTAACTAATTAATTTAATGATTATAATTAATTTTAAAATATATAACAATAATATATATAACATAGTAGCTTAAGGGCAAAATGGGAATGAAATTTTTTTGAATTGGCCAGTAGAAGGTCACATCCCCGTGATGCGACCATGTGAAAGAGTAAAAAAAAATGTATTAAGAGGTCGCACCCCCAGGTTGCGACCAGCAACTAAAGAAAAAAAAATGACATTTTGGTATATATTTTTGGGAATGTGACATTTTGGTATATATATTTAAAAAAAAGAATATTTAAGTGCAAAACCCGAAATATTAAGAGTATACTTTACGAAAAATAAAATTTACTTAATTTATAATGCCTTGAATTATTTGGGAATTTTTTATTAGGTCCATTAACTAAAAAAAACACCAAACTGTTTTACTTTTTCTAATTAAATTATTATGTTAAAAAGTTGTTAATCAACACTCACGTGAATTATTACATGTGAACTAATATTACTGTCCACCCAATATCCATTATACCTTTTTATTTATTTAAAAATATGCATCTCGACTTTCTAATGTGACCAATTAAGTAAAAAGGGATTGAATTTCAACGACAACAACAAAAAAATAAGTTAGACTATACCTTCACCTTTATATATCTTCACCTTCACCTTTGTATATCTTCACCTTCACTAAAAAGGCATTGCAATTAAGAATTTTTAACCTTAATTTTCAACAAATATGATTGCATATTTGAAAACAAGCAAGGAAATTTTCGTTTCTCACTTTTTTTTTATTATGAACCACTCATAGTAAGACAAATGCAGTATTTAAATTAAAAAATTTGTATTTAATCATTTAAAAGTTTAAATTTTATTTTTTTAATATAAAATTTTAATTTTTGATTTCTCAATAACAAGATCCTAAAATATGATCGATATTTTAAAAGGGAAAAATAGGGGATTGGCTCCGAAAAAGGAATTTGCAGGTGTTTTTTGGCTCTTTTCTTTTTAAACTTTCAAACATGGTTGAATTTCTTTAATATATTTTTTTACTTAATACTCTCATATATTAAAATATTATATATTTTTTTTACTTTTAAGAGGTCTTATGCGGAAATGCGATATAATTTTTTTAATAAGAAATGATATTATTTTATATAATAAATAATTAATTGTTAATTTAATAAATAAAAAATATTTAAAAAATTATATTAATAAAATCAAATAAAATATATTTAATAAAAAAAATATGTCAAAGTTAATGAAGATGAATAGAACTCCAAAATAAATAATGTATTAGAACTCTTTAATATTACGTAGAATATTACATATAAACTAATAACTTTATTCTATTAACAATTCTTATA
>JBBPBS010000968.1:25373105-25422177 GCA_037974835.1 Cicer judaicum
AAATAAACTTAAACTAATTTCGCATAAAAATATAACCGATTGCACCTAAATTTTATCCTATTAATTTTAAACTAATTATTCGATCTTATACAATACAAATTGAGTTTAATATTTATTATTTTAAACTTTTAAAAATGTTCTCCTCGATTTAATCATAAAACTATTAATAAAATATTAGATAATTATGTTTTAAACAAAAACTTGATTCATATATCTTTTCAAGAAAAATAAATAAATATAAATCTACACATTAATATTTTATTTGATAATAAATTCAAATACTTTGATAGCGTCCTTTTTTTTATGTATATTCTTTATGAATTTTTTTTTATTATATTTTACGTTAAAATTTATATATTAAAATATTATATTTTTATTTACTTTTAGAAAGTCATATTTCTATCAAAATAAGAAAAAAAATAATAGATAATTACATTCCCGTAATACAAACAGACAAAAACTATCATTCACTTCACATAATCCTAAAGTGGAGATGCGACCTATAAATTTCAATAAAGATATAACAGATATTAAAAAAAAAAACAGAGGATATACGTTAAAAAAGAAAATTAATAAACTGAAAGCAAGCACTATTTGGCAACAATTATGATTGTTTGAAAAAATATTGCAGCAGATGAGCTAGCTGACAGCATACGACATGGGCATTAGGACAAATGCACCGAACCACAGCCCACAGGATAACAGTGGTATCCTGCATGCGTTCGAACTTGGAACTTCTTCTTCATATAACCCATGTGCTGACAACTGGATCGGAACACTATTACATCACGAGACCAGGTTTCGCACCATCACAACCGCTTCACAATTCAAACTTTCCTCCTCCACTTCAAATATCTCTTTAAATTGTAAAAAATTGTTATTAAATTAAAATTTGGAGTCTTTAAATTTAATTTTAATTTATTTATATTGTTCATTTAAATGTTATATTTCGAGCTTAAAATTTCATAATTCTATGAGTTGAATGATTTATTCATTGTTTTTTCTAAAAAACATCACTAATCTTATTTATTAAATACTTTAAGCTATTAATTTCTAAAATTTTAAAGAGTAATATTATTAAAATATAAAATTTAATACAAATATAATAATTTGATATTTTATTAAAAATAAAACGCAACTTCTATTATATTTTATATAATATTGTACTTGTGTCATATTTTATGTTATAATAATATTATTAAATTTTAAAATAAGATAAAAATAAATACTCAGATATAAAATTAAAATATTTGAGACAATTTCTTTGAATTGTATCTCGCTTTTAAAAATTATAATGAGTATTTCTAGATGTGATATATGTATGTCTCCAAATTTAAATTTTATTTTATTTATATTAGTAATAATTTTTAACTTTAGTTAAAATAATTAAATTAATATTTTAAGTTGTCATAAAGTTAAAGAAAACAACAAATATATATATATGAAATATTAATTTGTATGTCTGAATTTTTAGTAAGATACATCAATGTTTTTAAAATTATATTTATTTATTTATTTTTAAATGAAAAAGTGTTTAATTTAAAATCGTAATAAAACAATAATATAGATGTATATAATTTTTCAATACTCATTCAACATCTTATTTTATCTCTACTTAAGATAATACGTTGAATCTTTTGTTATGGGTAAACTGTAAATCTTGAATAAGAAGAAGACAAAATTGATGATGATGAAATTTGCACACATAAATTTTAAAGTGTGTATATCACACTAAATTTTAGCTTCGATTTGCGCCTCACAAATTTTTATCAATTAAATACAAACGAATTAACCGACGATTTCACGTTCACATAAAATCTAACAATCAATGATATCTTACAAAATAAAGTTCATTTATTTACTTTTCTGCATTAAAAAAAAAGATATGATTCACAAATATTTTTAATAAAAATTTGACTCATGTAACATGAATTTTGTCTCTTGTCTTTTCTGTCTCTAAAACATCTGTGTTTATATAAAAACTAATACCGATCGATGAAAGAAAACAACTATTAAAATATATTTTAATATTTGATAATTTAACAAATGCATTAGTTCGATAACTGTCAGATATATTAAAATTAAACATTGCAACTACTTTACCAATAAATACATTAAATTATTTAATTTTACTCCATTAATATAAATATTAAAAAATTTCAAATATATTCTAAAAATTTATATCACCATTTTATCTTTTTATTTATGAAGGAGTATAAACACCAAACATTTTTGAAATTGCAAGTAGCCGAAAAAGTAGTGGAATTGGCAGAGTAGAATTCACTTAAGGCACTTATAATGGATTGGGAGGTGCTGCCATTGAAGTCAAGTCTCATTCTTGTCCTCTTTCGTTCCTTTATCATTTATTCTCTTTGTTCCAAGTTCCAACAAAACAACAACACGTTGATGAATTAATTAATTAATTAATTAACTTCAACACTTGAACTACAAGTACTAAGATTCTGTCATTGATGATAAAAACAACTACGATGATTCTCTCTCTAGTCTCCCCTTCAACTCATACTCATCTTAATCTTACACACTGAACTCAACTACCACTATAGCAAAATTATTAAATTAAACCATGTCGGAAAATTCCCAAATATCCGCGACCACATCGTCGTCGAGAAGTCTCGGCGAGATACCGGAAATCTCCGCAATACAACTCGGAATCGATCTCGTTTCAGCAGCCAAGCGAAATATCACGTTCTTGAGAACCGTTGCAGATTCTCAATGGCTTCACAACACTCTCATTACGGTGGAAGCAATACGAAGGTGATCGATCAATTTTAAAAAAATAAATAAATAAAACAATCTCATCTCACGGTGGCGCGTTATGACAGGTACCGTGATCTATGGATGCCGTTGATTTCTGATCTGACGGTGCTAGATTCTTCACTTCCTATGATTCTTCCTCCCTTTGATGTTGAATGGGTTTGGTTCTGTCACACTTTGAACCCTGTATGTTCATTTTATCATTAATTTCATTTTATTAAAAAAAAAAAATAGAAATGAAATTTCATATTCGATAACTGATTTTGGTTCATATAAATGGTTAAGGTAAGTTACAGGGAATATTGTGAGAGAAGATTCTCAAAACTCATTGGGAGAGTTACTATCTTTGACGAAGAGAATAGAGAATATGCGTTAATGCGATGCAGAGAAATTTGGAATAGTAAATACCCTTTTGAGTCGTTTGAGAATGAGGCAAGTTCTGATTCCATGGATTCTGAGGGAACTTTTAGTTTGAGTTTGAACGATGATGTTTTCAAGGAAGTTGAAAATCAACGGTTGTTGTGTTCTAAGTTTATGGAGCCGTATAGGTCTGAGTTGGTTTATTTAATAGCTGCGAGACAGAGATATAAAGCTTTCTTGTTTATGATACAAAGGTTTAATTCTGAATCTTCTTCGCGTTTTGTACCTACTTCGGACATTTTGTTGATGTGGCTGACCCACCAGGTTTGTCTTTAATTTCATTCTGTCTCAAATTTCAATATCTCTTAAATGCTGATGTTGTTCATAATTTTATACCCTATCTATTTGTACACATTCTATCCGTTTCCCTTTTTGACTTATTGGGTGTTTGGTTGTGGGGTGAGTCAAATTGTTTTTGACTAAAATTGATATTTTGTTGAAAATAAGTTGAATGTACTGTGATTTATGTTTCAATGTTTGGATAAGAATTACTTTTGTGTGTGTATGTATGTCAAGAAATTTGAGAGTTGGTTCCATGTTACTGCAAAAGCTAGACATATTAGCTTTTAGGTAGAATTGATTTTGGGTGTGGAAGTCAAACATAACTATTTATAGTCAAATTAAATTTGACTAACCGGAACGTGATTCTAGGAGGTCCAAATGTGGAACCAAATATATAGCTACTTTTGTTAATATCCTTTTTTTCTTCTTCTTAATGGAGTAGAGCTATCCAACAGTGTATATGGAAGATTTGAAAGCATTGGCCTTAGAGGATGATAATATGCAGAAGGTTGCAACTATTTCTGAAACTGTGAACGAAAAGGAGTTTGAAGAAACCTCGAAATTATGGGACAGGGCATTCAATCAACCTTATGTGAAAGCTGGTGGAAATGTTCCTTTGGCATTGGAAGGTGTTATCTCAATCCAACCCCCTATCACTTGGGAAGAATCAGAGGTAGATGTCAATACAAAATATAGGTCCTTGCTCCCAAGATTTTTACTCGAGGTTAGTTCTATATACTCTCATCTTCTACTGTTGTATTATTTTCATATTAGTATGAGGAAGCTTCCCAAACATGTATTTGATGTAATGTATGAAGGGTAGTGTTGCAACTTGCAACTATAAGTCAAACAATCTATGTAAAGAACATTATAGACATGTATATGAGAGTATTGCAAAACAATAAACTTGATGTAGTTATTTTTAAAATGCAGGTTTGTGTGTTTGTGAGGCTAAAGGCAAGAATAGAGGCATTGCAGAAGGATACAATCCGTGATTTCCTACGCCTCCGAATGATCAGGTGTCATAGTGATCTAAAGCTAGATGAAGCCATCTCTAATTTCCCCTTTGATTCATGGAAAAAAGCCTGGCAACTTTACTGCGAGTTTGGAACCAAGGGAATTATGCTCGAATATCGTCGTCATGGTGGTAGTAACTGTCTAAAAAGAAGTAGCCTTCAAAACACTGTTTCGTTCCGGTGGAATGATCTATTGAGAGCGGATTCTTTATCATTGGAAAAGGAAGTTAGTCAACAGGTGAATGTTGTTGTGTCAATTACCCCACCAGTTCAGGCACCGTACCTGTTGAAATGTGTGCCTGATCGAGTCACGGATGATTCAGGGGCGATGATATCCGATGTGTTTCTAAAGATGAATAGTTATCGCCCACAAGAAGGACGGTGGTTGTGTCGCACAGTTCTTGATCATGCAGGGAGGGTGTGCTTCGTTATTAGAATGAGGTGAACTTCCAAAGCTTTATCTATACATTAAGAAACACTACATCTATTACAAAAATAAAAGTCATTTAAGGTTTTTTCACATATTAAAAAAACAATAAATGAATGTAGCAATTTTACAAAATTATCCTTATTAGTCATTTAGTGATAAACATTGTCATAAAAATGTATGGTGAAGTATAATGAGTTGTGACTAGTGTACACAATATTAATTTAGAGGTAAAATTGAAAAAAGATAAGTTTATTAATTTTCTTGAACACACGAAGAGGGAGTCAAATTGTTGTTTTTACATTTATAAAATGATATTCATATTGAAATAGAGGAAGTAGTTGGTAGAGTTAATATCGTGAATCGTGATACTGTCATGTGCTTACTCAGACAAATCATAAAATTGCAGGGTAGGGGGAGGATTTTGGAGAAGAGGAGGTGAAACTCCTTCAGCTATAAAATGGGAAGATAGGATTATAGAGATACGCGAAGGATCTTGGTCTTATGTTGCTGGTTCCATTGGTAGAGCTCCTGGTATGTTTTATATAAATGTTAACATTAATTTAGGCATGATAACAAATATGAGTAATTTTAAAAACTACTCTCCCCATTTACATAGTTGCTTGACAGCAAAATCATAATGCAAGATGGTGACGTTGCTTCTATCCTCTTGGAGCAAATTTGAAACATTTTCTTGTTTTTTGTTTCTGTCTAGTACAGAGAAGGTTGTGGTCACTGCAACACCAAAGGAATGTGCAGAACAATGTAAAGCCGTATGGTGCTTTTCAACAGGAGATGAACTGCTTATACAGTGGGATTCATCACTATCAGTATCAAGTCTCACCTTTAGTTTAACAACAAATCAGACATCTCCAGAGTCATCGGTATAGTCAAGACTTCCTTTATATATACGTATAAATATCCTATTTGGATAAACAGTTTAATTAAGTGTTTATAGCATAACCGCCAGTTACATGTTTATAAGCTATTTCTATAACAAAATATAAGATAAATTCAAATTGTTTTCATATATGTTATAAGTTGTTTTCATAATAAGCTCTTTTGGAGAGCTTATGAAAACAAATTGAAAACAACTTATGGATATCGTATAAGTTGTTTCTATAAGTTCTCCCAAACAATCTTATAAGTGTTTATGTAGCAGATAAATTCAAATAAGCCAATTTAGCCTATGTTTCCATTTTGACATGCGTTTATATGCTGCGATTGTGAATCCAAACATGCTATTAAACATGTCCAAATTATTATTTTTTATTCTTTCATAAGTTGGCCTAAATTGTAATCATGACTTGTAGGTGAAGTTATTGAAAGGGAGGCAAATGCAATATGAAGTGAAAAAAACAAAGTCAAAGAACAAAAGTGAAGAAACGACTAGCGAGTTAGAGGAGGACGAGGACGATTTTCTAACGCTAGTACGTTTCACCGAAGACAACCCAGATGGAAAAGCAACAGCTCTTCTAAATTGGCGGCTATTAGTCATTGAAGTATTGCCAGAAGAAGATACGGCACTGACGCTTCTCCTTTGCATTTCAATACTGAAAAGTATATCTGAAATGAAAAAACAAGATGTAGGAGGCTTGTTGGTGAGGAGAAGATTAAAGCAAGCAGAGTTTGGTACTAAGGATTTGGGTTCTGTGATACTTCATCCATCTTCATTTGGTGATTCACCTTATGATCTTCAACCTTGGTATTGGAATGCCGGGCTTGTTATGAAAATTGATGCAGGAGATCAAATCAAAAGACAGCCAGCATTAAGTCATTCAGCAGTGGAAGGCAGTGACAAGTTATACAAGCATGGGATTATCAGTTAAGCCTTTTTTTTTTGGCTTTCAAATTTTAGCTTGCTTGATTGTTGTTATTATTATTATTGAATTTTTTCTTTCTTTGAGCTGTTCATATTTTATAGGGAATTCAAAATTCCGAGTCCTGAAGTTTTTTGAAACACACCATAGGTTATAAATTAAAATTTGTGTAATAGAATTAAATTATGAATGGGTTTGATTGTGAGCATTTTTGTAACCGTGGTTGAATGTAAGTACAAAGTATATTCAAATTCAACGGAGTCACTGAAATTTACTTTTATATTATATTTTTAATTATTATATAATATCTTATGTATATAATAGTGGAAACATTTTAAAAATAAGAATCAAAATTGGACCACGGTTCTCAGCAGTTGAATTCAACTGAAGGTAAAACCCTGGATAATGATCTATCTCAAATAGTGCTTCTTTAAGAAAGTGTTATCTATTGTATGTATAAATAATATTTTTCTAATAGTGCGCTACTTAAAAGTAATTAAGAATAATTAATCCTTTCTTGACAATACATTAGCAAAGTGAAAGCCAACAATGCATTATGTGTAGATTTCCTTTTTCTTATTTTATAAATGCATTATGTGTAGATTTTGTTGTTGTTGTTGAAAACAATAAGAAAAAACTAATGAACAAGCTTTTAGGTACTGACACATCTAACATCACTTACTAGAAATAAATTAAGTAGAGAAAAAACAGAATCAATATGAACTCAAACAAGCGGAGCATACAATAAATAACGAGGTGGAGAAGATCAGAAGAGAAACAACCCCATAAAAAAAGAATATGAATTGACTATACACCATAACTTTTGAATATGATATCAATTAGATAATATTTAAAAAATGTGCACTACATAAGAATTTTTTAGGGTGTCAATTCCTATATATTAATGTTTCATATAATATTGTACTAAAAAAGTAAATTGAAAATTCACATTATATTCACGAATTTAATCCTCTACAATTGGCATAGTTTTTGTTATCAAATATATTTTTTCTTAAAGCTAGAGATGGGCGTACCTAATTTCTCCATATTTTGGTAATGCTCTTAAGTCTTAAATCCTTGAGTTAACAAAGGCCTTAAATCCTATCGTTCAACTAAATAGTTTTGTGAGATTGATTTTTTATGTTTCTTTTGCTGCTATTATATTTCATATCCTAATAAAATAAATATACTATCAAACCAAATATAATATTATATAATTAACATACTTGCAATTTTTATCTACAAATCCACAAGTGTGCAATTTTGATTTTCCAAGTTTCAATTGCACGAATTTGTTCTCCAAATATCCTTTTACTTAGTCTCTATGTCAATAGACCATCCAGTTTTTTTTTGGCGTACAAACCGTCCAATTTTTAACAATAATATTTTTGTGGCATAAGTCAGTCTTAGTTGTCCCCAAAGTAGTACACCAATTTGAAAATGCTTGACATAAGGTCGTAACAATTGGATACTACTTTGTTTTATTTTATAAGCAACAATTGAATACTTTGGAAATCTAGTTCACGTAATTGAAAAATAGTGAATAACATTACACAATTGCGGTGCATGAAGATGCTAAATTGCAATGAAGCCTTAGAAACATAACTAAAGTGATAATGTGTTGTTGGCACGATGAAACTTGAACATGCCTTCCAATTGCTCAAGCCAGGCTTCTACAAAAATAGTAGGTTGCTTGTTCGTTTATTTATTATTGAAATCAACTTATAAATTTATAATGAGAAAAACTTCTTAATATTTGACCGGAGGTCTCAAAAATCATAATTTACGCGTCATATATATTCCTACCATGTTTGTGAACAATGAATATAAAAACATAACGTGGGAGTTGTGACTTGCGAGTATGGTTTAAGAATACTTGCTATCATGGATTCACGGTTTCTCAAACAACATCCAATATTTATTTTCTTCGTACGCCAAACGAAAGTTGGGTTATGTAAATATTTTACTAAATGATTTTGTTGGACTTTTCTTTCTTTCAAATAATATAGGAGACTTTGTTGAGATTTTCATCCGAATTATACATTACAATTATGTAAATGCACGGAACATTATCTCGACTGTTTGATCAAAATCGAATGATCTAAATTTTAAAATTAAAATTTTTATTTAAATAAAATCAGAATCGGATATAAAATTTAAATTGTGAAATATTGATCGAACGAGTAAAATGCATCACATTACACTCTAAATACAAAAATACAAATGTAACATTTCATTAAAATAAATAAGGAGATCATTTTATACTTGTATGAAGATAATTTTATGATTGGCATGTATATTTGGCAAACATTAATGATGATTTTATGCTTAAACAAAGTTTTAATTTTAAATTAATTGGGGTAATAAATTTGATTATAAAATACTCACTTTTAATCTATGTTATTGAAATACTTTAAAATTATTAGAGACGTATTTGTGTCAAATGTGTTGGATACCAATACTCCACGTATATGTATCCGAGAAGTATATAAAATATTATTTTATTCATTTAATTTTTTTTATTAGATATTTTAGGGATACACACAAATACAAATTTTCTTTTAATGAAACAAATTTAGAAACTATTTTTTTCTTTAAATTATTTTAATAATAAACTAAATATTTAATATTTTTAAGAGATATTAATATCACATTTCAACTCAAAATATTAAGACAATAGATATACGAATTATCTGATTAATTATTTTTTCCTTACAAGTATTTGTGATAACATATCTAGACTGTATTATATCCCAAACTTTAACAAAATTATATATCCAAACATATTCGTATCTTATCGCACCCGCATATCCGGACTTTATAGCTTCTAATCATGTTATGAAGTAATTAAAGTTTATAAATCAGTGAGATTTAGTGAAAACGGAAGATGTTGTGGTTTATTTAATTTAATGTGAGGCATAGCTATGTGAGTACAATGCCCACAAGTACACATTTCATTACTGCAACGCAATAACAATTAATTACACCGTTTGTCCCTCTCGACCAGATTTTGAACCCTGCATAAATAGTTAATTTAATACAACCAAGCTAACTATAAATATGCAATAGCATATGTTTAAATCCACACACATCCATCCACCAATTTGCCATGGTCACTAATAACAACATGAACACATCAACAACCTTATACTTGTACACTCTTCTTTCCCTCTTTATTATCCTCTCTCCCTCCTCTCTAGCTTCTCTCCCTTCCTCCCCAAATAACACATGTCAAATTACACCTTACCCATCTTTTTGCACAACCACTTTGCCTTCTAATAATTTATCCATTCATGACCAATGCAATTTCTTCCTTCAACAATCCTTATCAATAACTAACACAATTTCTCAATTAATCTCTTCTTATCTTAAAAACCACTTCACCATCATTCCATATCCCACATTACTTGTACTTGAAGATTGTCTTAATCTTGCTGAATTAAACACTGATTTCTTATCCAATGTAATCCAAGCCATAGAAACCACTATAAGTAATAATCAAGTTTATGATTTGCAAACCTTGCTTAGTGCTGTTTTAACCAATCATCAAACATGTTTAGATGGTTTTCATGATGTAAATCCTTATCCAAAAATTACAACTACTTTATTAAACCATCTTTCTGATGGAATCAAACTTTATAGTACATCTCTTGCTCTTTTCACACGTGGATGGTATATCAATGCCATTGAAAGAAAAGAAAGTAATTCAAGAACAGAGAAGAAAATCACTACAATGAAAAGAAAGTTGGTAGAGACAAATTATGTTGACAATGTAACGGTGACAAAAAAAGTGATTGTTAATCTTGATGGATCTGGAGATTTCGTTACTATAAATGATGCTGTGAATGCTGCACCTAACAAAACAGGTACCAACAATGGGTACTATTTGATTTATGTTGTTGCAGGGATTTATAATGAGTATGTGTTTATTCCTAAGAACAAAGAGAATCTGATGATCGTTGGAGATGGAATCAATCGGACTGTGATCACTGGTAGTCGTAGTGTGGTTGATGGTTGGACCACTTTTCAGTCTGCAACTTTTGGTAAGTTAATTAATAGTTCAAACTTATTCACTCCAATAATGTTTAAATTTAAGTTTCATGTTTAAAAGCAATATAACTTACAGTTATAAGCATTAGGGTCCTCTTATGCATTCATAGCTTGTGTCGTCGGATAAACGTGGGGCATATGAGATATAAAATTGATTTGGCGGATAAGAGAGAGGAGTTGAAGAATAGAGTAATAATTAAGAAGATTACGGATTTGATTATCACCCTTAGCAAAATGTACAATATATATTAACAATACTAATTATTAATGTTGGCTGCTGTAAAAAAATTCAAATACACATGTAACTTTTGATGGTATAATAATCGGAAAAGTAATTAATTAATATGTCTCAATAATATCAAATGATTTTAAATTTTGTACAAAACTTTACATGTATGATATATACGATATAAACTTTTGATCAAATGAAAAAAATTGAAAAAAAAAATAAAATTGAAAGAAATAGAAATAATTAACAGAGATTAAGAGGATCCAAACTCGCTCAAGCACTCTAAAAACTATACTTTTTTTTATTCCATTCACCAATTCTTTATCTCTAAGTAGAATATAAATGGTGAGACCTAGATTACTTTTGAAGATTTGTGTATAATTTACTTAACAACTAATAAAAATGGGTGACATAATAAGTAAACTGGTAAGTTATATTCACAACTTAGTATAAATTTTCTTATGTAGTCAATTTTATTTTTTTTTGGTTGGTGGATAAATTATCCATAAATTTTTGAATCTAACATAGCAAAAATTAATATAAATTCAGATATTCAACTGCTCGAAAAATAATTTATTAGGGCAAATTCTAAAGTAAACCACTTAAGACTACCCTGATAGATGGTCCATGGTAAATTTATGTTTAAAAATTACTTAAAATTTCAACAACAATAGATGACATTCCTTAAAAGTATAAGTTAGCAGTGTTCTTTGTCTTTTAACTTGAGTTAATAACCTGATTGGTGTCGGTGAGATGTGTTGAATTTTGAAAAACACATTCAATTTTATCTAACTAATTTCAATTGGGTTATTATCTAAGCCTTAAAAATCAAGAAGAGTGTCGTAAAGAGTATTGTCAATCACTAAAATTTCATGTGATTTTTTAACACTATTTATAGTAGACCGCCTATAAAGTTTGTCTGCCATAGTCTTTATCCATGATTGACTCTTTTAGATCCTTATAGAAAATGGCGACGTATGATCTAAGAGGGTTCATAGTCCTGAAGTTATTTGTGCAGCTGTAATTGGAAAAGGATTTGTTGCAATGAACATAACAATTCGAAATACCGCGGGAGCCAACAAACATCAAGCAGTTGCGGTAAGAAACGGAGCTGACATGTCTGTTTTCTACAATTGTAGCTTGGAAGGTTACCAAGACACACTATATGCACATTCCCTTCGACAATTCTACAAAAAATGTGACATATATGGCACAGTTGATTTCATATTTGGCAATGCAGCAGCAATATTCCAAGATTGTAACATGTATCCAAGACTCCCCATGCAAAATCAATTCAATGCAATAACAGCACAAGGAAGAACAGATCCTAATCAAAACACTGGATTCT
Organism: Cicer judaicum; assembly: GCA_037974835.1. Lineage (NCBI taxonomy): Eukaryota > Viridiplantae > Streptophyta > Magnoliopsida > Fabales > Fabaceae > Cicer > Cicer judaicum. The sequence continues at coordinate 25,385,473 of JBBPBS010000968.1, forward strand.
CTATATGGAATTGTTGCATTGTAGCAGCTACTGAATTAGGTGATGCAATTAATAATTATAATGATATAAAAACATATTTGGGTAGGCCTTGGAAGGAGTATTCAAGGACAATTTATATGAAATCTTTTATGGATGGTTTAATTGATTCAAAGGGTTGGATGGAATGGTCAGGGGAATTTGCATTAAGGACTTTGTATTATTCAGAGTATGGTAATTGGGGAAAAGGTTCAAACACTAGTAATAGGGTCACATGGGAAGGGTACCATTTAATTGATGAAAAAGATGCTGATCAATTCACTGTTTATAAATTTATACAAGGTCAAAACTGGTTGCCTGTCACAGGGGTGCCTTTCAGAGCTGGGTTACACTGATTTTTATCTTTATTTTTATTTTATTTTATTTTTCCTGGATGCCCATTCACTTCAAATTCATCATCATCGTCTTCTTCTTTTATTTTTCATTCATAATTGTTGGAATTTAAGTGCGGGAGTAATTAATATTACATAGATATAAACTAAATAAAAGTTATTTGATTGAAATTCAATGGCTTATTTTTTGTTGTTGATAAATTTAACATTAATTGTTGCTCTTTATGCTCCCTCTTACTTGCTTTCATTTACATTAAATTCTAATTTTTCTTCTTTAATTAGCCAATTTTAATCACCCAATTAGCTAAGTAAAGTTTGGCTTTATTTGCTATATATATCATTTTAATTTTTAAAGACTCACAATTTAACTTGAATTAATTATTAATATATGCGTAGAATCTTGCATATATTTTGGTGAGACTTTGAATTTAACTTTTTGTATCACTAATTTAATTCCTGATCAACTTTATTCGAGTGTATATATTTTGATAATGAGATAAAAAGATTGATGTGATATGTCAAAAATGTAATAAAAATAAAAAAATAAAGATAAAATATTGAATGAGTGTATGAAAATATATTTTTATATGTATTATTGTTGTCAGGATAATCGTCCTACTTAAATTGATTTTATTTGAAGATACTATTTTGGAGTTGTATTTCCCATTTAGTTGTGTAATTTTGTTTTGTTGTTTTCTTTTTTCTTTCCCTTCTATATAAAGAAATGAAGTCATTTTAATGTGTACAAAAGATATAAAAATACACACTAAAATTAAAATTAAAATTAAAATTATAGAAATAGAGATAATACTTTTTTTACAAAATTGAGAATATTTGTGTTCGTAAAGAAGATACAAACTGGTGGCAAAAAGAGACACTAGATCTACCTACTAATTATCACCATAAAATTAGCTTAATTTCTAATTAAAACACAAACCAGAAAGGGTTCTATACATTATGTGGCTTCCTCAATTCCATTTTTCTAAAAGAAAAATAGTTAATCTTGCTTTTGACTCTAAACCTCATATTTACATAACCAACAATTCTAAACCATTCTTTAATTAATCTACAAACAAAGAAATTTCTATTTTGGACACCAATCAGAAAAATGCACACTCCGGCATAGTTAGACGGAGGATTGCCATCGCCTCATCAACAAAACTTTTTCCCTTCACTTCTCTTAACACAACTTCTTTTGCATACACAATATTATATATCAACATAATATTCATAAACACAATTAGAAAATAAAAGTTATAGTGAATTTCGCATGTGAATTGTTGATTGCTATTGTAAAAACTCGTGTCATGCTCATTCGAATGTATCAAAATGATAGAGGAAAAATCACAAAAGAGGACGAGAATCGTTATAATTGGAATGTCAACCTTTTTACTAGTGGCTATGGTGGTTGCCGTTACGGTTAGTGTAGATATTAATACTCGCAACGATGATTCAACGGATAACGATAAGACTCGCATAGCTTCAACCATAAAATCGGTGAAAAGTTTTTGTCAGCCAACCGATTACAAAAAAGAATGTGAGGAAAACCTAATAGAAATAGCAGGCAACACAACGGAACCAAGAGAACTCATTAAATTAGCCTTCAATGTCACCATTAAAAGAATAGGTGATGGAATAAAGAAAACCAATCTCTTGCATGAAGTGGAGAAGGAGCCAAGGGCAAAATTGGCACTTGACACATGCAAACATCTTATGGATCTTTCAATTGGTGAATTTGAAAGGTCGCTTGAGGGAATAAAAACTTTTGATCTCAACAATTTAGAAAATATCCTTGTGAGTTTAAAGGTTTGGCTAAGTGGTGCAATTACATATCAAGAAACTTGTTTAGATGGTTTTGAAAACACAACTAGCGATGCTAGTAAGAAAATGCAAAATATTTTAACAGCATCAATGCATATGAGTAGTAATGCACTTGCCGTAATTTCGGATTTGGCAAAAAGTGTGTTGGATATGAATTTGACAAACAATGAACCTCGTCTTATTAATAATAATAATAATAATAATAATAATAATAATAATAATAATAATAATAATAATAATAATAATAATAATAATAATAATAATAATGAGGGCGAACAAGTTTTTGGTCACGATGATGTTGAGGTTCCATCTTGGGCTGGTGATGGTTCAAGTTTTGGTGTTCGTAGACTCCTTCATGCAAATCATTATAAACTTAAGGCTAATGTGATTGTGGCTAAAGATGGTAGTGGAAAGTTTAAGAAAATTAACGATGCTTTGAAGCATGTGCCAAAGAAGAACAAAAAAATATTTGTTATTTATATTAAAGAGGGTGTTTATCATGAATATGTTGAAGTTACCAAGAAAATGACTCATGTTGTGTTTGTTGGTGATGGTGGCAACAAGACACGAATTACTGGTAACAAAAATTTCATAGATGGGATTAACACTTACAAAACCCCCACCGTTGGTACGTATGTTAGTACTATTTTTTTAAATAAAATATAAACAAAAATAATAATAATAATTTATATTAATGTTTGCGCATGAATGTGTATTACAGCTATTGCTGGAGATTACTTTGTTGCCATCAATATAGGATTTGAGAATACAGCTGGACCCCAAAAACATCAAGCAGTAGCCATAAGAGTTCAAGCTGATAAATCAATCTTTTACAAATGTTCGATAGATGGATATCAAGATACATTATATGCACATACCATGCGTCAATTTTATCGTGATTGTACAATTTCAGGTACCATTGACTTTGTCTTTGGTGACGCACTAGCTTTTTTTCAAAACTGCACTTTCGTAGTAAGAAAACCATTAGAAAACCAACAATGCATTGTGACCGCACAAGGTAGAAAGGAAAAACACCAACCATCAGGTATAGTGATTCAACGTAGTTCCATTGTGGCGGATAGTCACAATGTGAAGTTCGACAACAAAGTCTATCTGGGTCGTCCGTGGAAGAATTATTCAAGAACAATTTTCATGAAAAGTTACATTGGAGATTTGATTGAGCCTGATGGATATATGCCATGGCAATTACCAAATGGTACTCTATCTGGAATGGATACTTGTTTTTATGTTGAGTATAAGAATACTGGTCCTGGTTCAAATAAATCAAAGCGTGTAAAATGGCGTGGAATCAAGAATCTTACATCAGATACTGCTAGTGTTTTCTTACCATATAAATTCTTTCATGGTGATGATTGGATTAAAGTAACTAGAATTCCATACTCTCCTGGAGAGACATCCCCCAAACACTAAATTCAATATTCTCTTTGCTCTTTTTTATAACATTCATAAAATGCACCCAATTTTAGGATCAAAGCTCATATTTTGTACAGTTAATTAATTAATTGTATATATTTTGTCTTTCATATTTACTAGATTATTACTTTGAAAGTTAGTTTATTTTATTTTGTGCTGCATTTCTTATTATAATTGATTATAATTTCTTACCGGATTCATAGATTCACGATTGATATAAATTGAATCCTCTTTTGACGATTTTATTTTCAAGTGATTTCATATTTAAGACTATTTTGTATGTTATAATTGATTATTTTTCTTTTTTGAAATTTGGATATTGAATTTTATACCAAGACAAATATGTGCGTGTGCGAAATATTTTGAGACATTTTACCGCGCTTGATTGCGAAAATGTAGCCGAGTGTATTGGCTTCGCCCTCTAATTTAAAAGCTTAATTTTCATAAGAATTTACCTTTCACTCTCCTTATCTTTACTTTTCACACCTTTCAAAGTACATGGAAAATACTATTTTATCTTTTTATGGATGTTATGTATTTTAAAAAGTGAGGAGATGAGAGATAGATTTCTCCAATTTAAAATACTAAACTGTTATCATAGACCCATATAATTTGCGGCGCTTATATACATAACACCCTCATCTTATCTAATGAAATTATAATATTTTTTAAGTCTAATTTAATGAAATTATAATGCTTTTTAAGTATAATTCAATTTTTGTTCCTTAACTTTGAGGTTAAATTTGGCGCTTAACTCTAAAATGTTCCATTATGATTATATTAACAATTCATAATATTTATTTACTGTAAAAGTCATCGATATAGTTTTTCCTAAAATCATCTTTATGATATTGCATTATTTAGAGAATTCGTGTGCAGTTAAAGTCATCTTGATGATAATATTATTGATTACTAAGATTTGAAGATTGAAAGATAGAAGAGGAAAAATGTGAAGCTAAAATGATTTATGTAGTACAAGAAGATGACTTATGATTTCAATGAAATGGTGTTTGAGTTTGTAATATGTTTTGGGATCAACTTGGTATTAGTGGCAATGCTTTTGTCTAGTGACAAAATATTGGAGTCCAATGCAGTTGATATAGTCAAAATGTTATTTTGTACTCAAAGTATTTATGTTGCGTTTGTTGAATCAATACACTGTTATTTAGAAATCAATGAATGTGTTGCTGTATATTTGTTGACTTATGATTATGTTAAAGAATTTAGTTGTTGTTGTTATTATTAATAATTTATGAGTAAAATAAACATAATCGTTGTTGTTGTTATTATTAATAATTTATGAGTAAAATAAACATTGTTGTTGTTGTTATTGAACTCTTGGAACAAACAAGTCTATGACTGTTGGAATTGGCCAATTCTATCAGTTATTTGATTTGATAAATTTGATCGATGATGAGAATATAAACAACTTGGAAGAATTAATTACCTTGACAGTATTAACATTAAGTTTGGGTCCTATGAAGGAGACACCTTCCTTTTTATATTTAAAATCAAAATTTGAATTTCATTTTAGAATCCAAATAGCATGATTGAAATTGAAATGTGCAATTATAATTCTAACGGTCAATTTTAACTCCATTGCAAAATGGCACATGACATAACTTGCAAAATAGAATTTTGAATAATTCTTTTATTTGTACAAAAGAGACCAGCGACCACTCCTAAACAGTAAAACCACAAAAAAGAGGCATTAACTTACATCAAATGCAAAGCTATGCATCTCTTGAGAAAATGTGAACCAAATATATTTTAATTAAAGAATGGTATCAAAATGACACAATGGATCAACAAAAGAATTAATTAGTGATTATTTATAAGTACTCTTCGGAAGAACACACAATCAAAATCACCATTTAAGCATTGTCTTTTTGTGTCTATGGTGATCAGGAATGGTAGAATAGAAAGGAATTCCAGTAGCTTCAATCCAGTCACCACCATGGAAGAACTTGGATGGTGCAAACCAATGTGCAGCCTTTGCATTGAGGTTCCAAATACCAGCCCAATGTACACGCTTTGTCTTGTCAGCACCAGGGCCAAAGTTATGGTATTCAGCATAGAAACAAGTATCCATGCCGGAAGGTCCCTCAATTGTTTGCCATGGCAAATAACCATCAGGATGAATCAAATCATCGATGAAAGCGTCCATGATGATAGTCCTAGAGAAGTTCTTCCATGGGCGAGCAAGGTAGGCCTTGTTGTCAAATCTAACTGGATAAAACTCAGGATCAGAGACAATGGAACCACCTTGGATCACTATTGCTGATGGTTGGAATCTTTCCTTCCTTCCTTGTGCGGTCACAATGCATTGTTGGTTTGACATTGGCTTTCTCACAACAAATTTGCAGTTTTGGAAAACGGCTAGTGCGTTGCCAAAGACAAAGTCAATGGTACCTGAAATGGTGCAATCACGGTAGAATTGACGCATGGTGTGTACATAAAGTGTGTCTTGGTAACCATCCATTGAGCAATTGAAGAAGATGGTCTTATCTCCTTGAACCCTTAGTGCCACTGCTTGATGTTTATGTGGTCCAGCTGAGTTCTCAAATCCCATGTTAATGGCAGTAAAGTGATCTCCTTGAATAGCTATAATCATATAAATAAAGTACTCATTAAGTTTAGATTATCAACAATAAAAATGAAAAGACAATAAAGGTAGTAAGATATGCATGAAAGAGACATACCAACACTGGCGGTTCTGTAGGTGTTAATACCATCGATAAAGTTTTTGTTGCCGGTGATTACTGACTTTTTGCCACCATCACCAACAAACACAACGTGTGTCATATGCTTGGTAACCTCAACATACTCTGAGTAAACACCTTCCTTAATGTAGATGACGAATGGTTTTTTGCTCTTCTCAGGAACCTTGGCCAATGCCTCATTGATGGTCTTAAAGTCACCGGTACCATCTAAAGCAACGGTAACATTAGGCTTGTGTCTGTATGTATTTGTCTTAGTATTAATGAGTCTGCGATGATCAACCCAAGAAGGAGTATCAGAATCTTGAAGGAGACGACGTCCAAAAACCTTTGTGGCGTTAAAATCAGCAAGGGTGTCAGCAAAATCTGAGATAATGGCAAGAGCATTGCTACCCATGTGCATGCTTGATGTCAATAACTCCTTCATCTTTGCACCAGCTTCGGTTGTAGTGTTTTCAAATCCATCGACACATGTATCCATGTATGTGACAGCACCATTAAGCCAAACCTTCAAATTCATGAGGATTTTGTCCATATCTTGAAGATCAAACTGGCCAAATCCATCAAGCGACCTTGTGAATTCTCCGATTGAAAGATCCATAAGTTGCTTGCATGTATCAAGTGCATCCTTGGATCTAGGATCTTTCTCAACCTCATGCATGAGATCAGTTTCCTTAATTTTTTCACCAATTCTTCTCATGGTAACATTGAATGCTATTTTAATAAGCTCTTTTGGATCGGTGACATTGTCAGCCTGTGCTTCAGCCACAAGGGTTTCCTCACATTCCTTCTTGTATTCAGTGGGATGGCAGATTGTTTGAACTGCTTTCATTGTTGAAGCAATGTGGTTCTTTTTGTTGTCTTCAATATCATCCTCAAAACCATTTTGATTGCGATTTGCACCAACAGTAACAGCAACAACCATAGCCACCAATAGCAAGGAAGAAACACCAATTATGGCGATTCTCCTTCCTTTATTTGCATCTCCTCCAGACATTTTGAGGAGGAGCCAGTGACTACAAAAATGAAGATGAGAAAAAAGTTGGCTGTGAGGACAAACTAATTATCCTCCGCCAATGTTATTGGAGACTGTGCCCTGATATTTGTTATGCGATGTTCTTACTTATTTATATTCATAGAGAACACAAAAATGACTGGTACTTGTTCATTCCTATAAATGCTCAAACACGGAAACCACACAACATATATTTACCAAAAATAGGATCATTTCTAATAAAATGTCAACTTCTAATTTGTTTATTCATTCAAACTCGTACCATAATTTGCGTTCCTTAACATAATGATTGATGTAGTTACTCCGATCTATAGGAGTTAATTAAACTCGGTAACTAATTCCATCAATAATTTTTTTGTTTAATAGGATTGAGTTTATCATTTAATTGAACCAATAAATAAATATTCTTATCTAAGTTAATACTTTTTAGTTTTAGACTTTCAGCTATCGACCGTAGATATGGGATATATATGTAAGTTTTCTAAAAAATTAATAAGTATACAATCTCATTATTTCACCAAGCCAAAATTTGAACAAAAACTCGGGTGAATTACTCATTGGATCCCAAAGTCTTCCTTATTTTGGACAGTATATTATTTTCTAATTATTTTCATAATTTTTTTTTGCAAGGATTAAAATATTATGATCTCAATAATAACAAGAGTAGTCCCATAAAAAAATTATTAATTAACAATAGTAGTCATATACATAATTTATCTATTATATATATTATAAAGCAAGGATATTCTAATTTAGAAAATTTATAAATTTCCGCCCATTTATAAAGCAAGGATATTAGGAATTATAACTCAAAAATCGTAAAAGAAAACGTCACATTTTATTTTGACTTTTCACTAATTTTGTCATCTATTATATATTATCAAGTCTTTATTTTAAACACATTTTTACAATAAGTTGATTTGTGACCTCTGACCACCGTAGTTGTCTTTATTCTAGCAATGTTAGTGGATATTATTAGGTGTTTTTGTTGTACCTAACTCATTAATGAAGAGTTATCTTTGTATAATTTTGGGACTTGAAACCACAACTTACATATATCTCTACTTAATGTTGAACTTGATTTATTTTTTCAACTACCCTTCATTGGTAGAAGACATTCATCACATACAAGAATAGGCTTACATTCATATATATTGGTGCAACAAATTCACTCTATAGCTGCAATACTTGAAGTTGCTAGAAATGCGTATTTTTTTTATTAAGGCCACAAAATAGATGTGGAGGTATTGGAATCATCAACAATACAACCTTCCTCAAATTTTTTAAGATTGAGTAATTTGTAGCATCAAACATATTTTCATAAAAAAATAAGCATTGTTTCAAAGCTCCAACAAAAACTATATGTAGCCACCAACGGTTCCTCTTTTTCAGTTGCAATAAATGGTGGATGATTCAAAATTCTTAATGTTAAGATTTTGTCATATGCATATATGTTTAGCATTTTAGAGAAAGAAAGAAAAAACTAAATGGCATTTCAACAAGAGCGTCCGATTCGAACAACAAATGTTTTAAATGAAGAATTCATGAGAACAACATGAAAATCAAGGATAAAGATCTTGATTAGAAAAAATCAAACTAAAAAAGCAAGCTTCATCAAAAAAATTATTGTCTCAATCAAAAAGGAATTTGTTCAAAAAAATAAAGAAATTGCAATATTCTTCTTCAAAAAACTCCATTAGTATTTAGCTTTTATTCATTGATCAAAGTAACAAAATTTATTATTTCGTCGATGAATTTCCGACATTTCAAATTCTTTTTTAATTGATAAATTATTGGCATTTCAAACCCTTTTTTAATCGCTAAATTGTTGGAATTTTTGACATTTCAAATTCAAAATCAAATATGTGAAACACATTTGTAATCAATTAACTGTATAAAAACAATTTATATTAAATCTATATATGATATGTGTGATTGGACAACCTAGATAATATTTATATTGCAGAAAAATATTTGTAGAAACTTCGAAATCTACAAATTAGCAGGAATTGGGAGCTTACAGCTCCGCGGAGTGAAGTAGGAGTGGATAATGTACTGGTAAAGTTGGTTTGCTATACAAAACACCGAATAATAAAGTAATTTTCTCAATTGAATATTTCAATATTGGAGTTGTACTCTAGTCTGTTCCATAATAATGTAATGTTCTCAATTGAATGTTGAATGAAGATTGTTATCATTTTCCAAAAAGTTAAGTTTGCAATGTCATTTAAATTTGACATTTTTTGTATCATTACATCTTTTCTAAAAATTAGTCTTGTATGTAGCAAACATTTCATATGCAACGGTTAGCTTTTTTAACAACTTCCATTATAAAATTTTGTGCGAGACATTTCGACTGCCTTTTTCCCCTTCCATAACTTAAATCTCAAGATGAAAAACAATATAACCAAAACAAAAACACAAATTCACATTGGGGATACTTGACACCAAAAGGCTTTATTATAATTGCTTCCTGGCTTTCTTCTTATTGGTTTGACAAATAAATTTACAGATTCAACAACATACTTAATTGAGTTTAACCTCAACAATCCTATTTAATTTGGATTTCAACAACCCTATATTAGTTTCATTTTAATTTTAAAAATGTACAATTAAAATGAATCTAATACACCTTTTAAATGACAATGGTTAAAGGACCACCATGAGAATGACCCTGATAAAATATGGTTTTTTTGTGCTATTGTAGGGGTAATTAACAAATGCAACTCTTTTTATTGATTCTTGATAATCATACTAATAAGACAACTTAACACAAGAAATTGTGTCCCACAAGTTTCCACAGTCGGAGGTATTCATATTTTAGCTATGATTCAAACTGTGTTTTCATCATGTTATAGGGAATTGGAATTAACTTCTTACACTGGATGAATTATTGGACCAAGAAAACTTTCACGTTACATTACAAAAAATTAGTCAAGCAGCATATTAATGTTTGAATTCACAACAACCAGACACGCATCATGTAAATAACAATTACCATTCACTAAAATCAAAACTGAATTGTAACATACAAAAAACAATTCCACGGAAAATAAGAAGGCAGGGAGTAAAAACTCCATATTGAAAATCATTAACAAACATAAATAGCAACACTGTCTAGATATAGGAAAAATCTGATATCCGAAGTTAACAATACCAGCAAATAAATATGATCACATCAAACTCTGAATCCTCTGCTGTTCCTCTTTCCTCTGGCCTTCTCAAATTTCCTTCCCTTTGCTCTAACATAAGGCTTCGTGTGGCTGTGTGGCACACCAGGAGCAGGACCAAAGTGCTTCACAGCTTCACGAGCATTCTTTGGGCCTCTAAGAAGAACCTACATCCACAAATTAAATAGACACAATCCATTTAACAAACCATGTCTCACTTCAATTCATCAAAACATACAACACAACAGTTACACAAAGAACTACTGCAACATGTAAAATGTGGGGAATATGTCCAGCCACCATGAAGAACTCAATGGTAAAACTGATGTCTTCAGTTATATATTAAAGCAAACATTCTATCAATCCACTGTCTAAAATGTTCAAAAAAAAAGAGATTCCAAAATCAAGAACAGAACTAATGAAATAAATTGACAAAATATTATAGCAACTGATATAGTTAATCAATCAGAAAAGGAAAAACGCCTAGAGAGAAATGGGCACATACAGTGTTCTGTCCAAGAGGAGCCCTGAGAGCCAACTGATCAAAAGTCAAGCATTCACCGCCAGCCTTTTCGATTCTTGCCCTAGCGGTCTCTGTAAACCTGAGTGCTGTAACCTTTATGGCTGGAACTTCATAAACACGGATATCGTCAGTTATAGCTCCGACCACCACAGCAATTTTACCTTCCTACACAAGTAAATTTCAAAATTGGAATTAATTATAACTGTAATAACAGCATCTACTAAAAATTAGATGAAAACGAAATTGCAGGGATGGACAAACCTTTCCCTTTGTGTACTTGATCAACCTTGACAAAGATAGTGGAGGCTTGTTAACCTTGCTCATGAACAACCTCTTGAGAATAACAGCATTGAAATTGCTGCCAGTTCTCCGAACAAGGAACCGATAAAGCTGATCACATAAAAACCAATCAGTATAACTCAATGCATAATAAACATAGAATAATCTACAAAAAAACCCACATCACAAATGAATATGCATGTAGACAAACGAGATACGAGAAGGAATAAAAAAAAGGAAATTTGGAAAACAAAAATTGATTTCACAAAACTAGATCCCTCAGTATGATTAACTGAATATATTAATCATCAATTATCAGCATTAGCATGGTAAAAATGGTATTAAACAATCATTGGGAACCTTCTGTCTTGTAGATTAACACATAATACTGTAAAGTTAAAGCAAACTTTAGGGTTAAAATTCAGTAAACAGTTCATAGTTCCACACACGTATTAAACTTAGTGGTTGCAGCGCATCTAACCAAAAATAATATAAACAAAGCATAGAAAAGCGAATTAATTGCAGTTCCATCAACAATTTTGCTTAAGATTGTACAATCAAACTACGATTACAAAATAATTCTATTACGTGTAAATGAAAATAAAAATAAAGAAGAATTTGTTGTGTGTTCTAACCTTGACCAAGAGCTTGAGATAGATATCATTGGACTTAGGTGCTGTCCTTTTCGACTTCTTGCTCTTACCTCCTGCCTTAAGATCGATCCCCTGCACATTCAATTCAAATGAAAAATTGTAAGAGAATGGACGAACGGAATTTCACATTGAAACACGGTGAAGAGATTCATAGAGAGGACGAACCATGGCTGCTTCGGGTATCGAATACTCTCGCGACTGGTAGTTTAAAATGGTACTCGTAGAACAAAACTAGGGTTTTGAATGTGGGCCTTTATAATTGATGTCGGCCAATATGGGCTCTGAATATGGGCCTTCTTTCTTTATGAAACCTACTCCAATCTACTTTCGATTTATGGGTTGTCCTTGCAAATTTTGCCTCAATCATGTATTTGTACCCCAACTAAATATTGTGTTTAAGAAATAATTATATGTTTTTTATAATATAACAATACACTAGTTCCATTAAAATAGAACATACAACTCAAACTTTTAATAAATTTAATTTTTATGTCAAAGTAATTTTATAGTATTTTTAATTTTCAAGTTATTTTAATAAGAGAAATGTTATAATTTATGATCTCACTAATTACATGACGCTTCATGAGATATGGACTTGTGTATGTTTTAAATAAATAAATAAATTATATATATATATAGTGTTTATAAGGACATATTAACTTAGAGCACTATCTTATTATTGTGAGGTATGGGAGTATCAATTAATAGCCTTCAGATTAAAATCAACCTCTTCAAATTTTATTTTCTATTAAAAGTTGCACGTGACCATCGGTGCGGATTGCATTTTGCTCTCAAGTTCTCTCTCTTTTTTATTTATAAACAATTATCTCTTGTTTTTCGGCTTTGTTCTTTCCATCATCAGTATTTATTAAAAAAGAAAAGATCATTGGTGTATGTTCCTCCCTTTTCTAAGTGATTTTTATATATCCACATATATGATTTTGATTTAATCATTCTCTTTACATTTTCCTCCTCGATCACTATTATACAGCAACTTTTTTTTTTTAATCAAAATTATAAAAGATAAAAATAAAAAAGCAACTTGTTTTTCTTTTGCCACTGCGGCCAATAGAGAAAGAAGAATGACAACGAATTTCAAAATGAAAAAGATTGAAACTGAATTGTGAACTAACTTATTTTGTTGAACTTTTGAATCTACATTGTAAGCTCTGAAAATGCGTTTTCAAAATTAGAGATGATTAGTGATAGTGGAGATCATAAAACAATTATATATTTGTTGGTATATTTTCTTTAAGAGTTATCTATGATACTACCTACAACAATTGCTAGAGCTATGAGACCTTTCTCTATTGTGAATATCATCAAATTTGAATATGAAAACATATGGGAGAAATAGAAGTTGCATGATTATTTAATTATATAGGAGGTGGAACATGATATTGTTAAAAACAAATGTTAGTTGTCTTAGCCAATTTTTTTGGTGTTGGTATGTAATGTTTGGCAATCCCTAACAATAGTTTTCACTTTCACAATTTACAATGATTTCAAAATACACATTCTATATTTTAGAAGAAAAAAAAATGTTTTGCACTTTTGCTTCAAATTTGAAATTGCATTTTGATTTATCTATCCATCTATTACATTAACTAATTGTAAAATGTAAGTCCTTCTTGCTACTTCACATCTATCTTAACATTTCCATTGCATTATTTGTACTTATTGAATTTCAATTCTTAAATTTCAGTTTTATTATTAAAATTCAAATTTGAAATATATCAGCCACCGACTCTTATTGTTGGATTTTTTTTTCATTCCATAAAGGGTGACTTACAATTAATTTTTGATAAAAATCAGATCTCTATATCATGTTTTCATTCTCTATTATTCAAATCAGTGATTTTCAAAATTATTGAATTTTGATGTTGTTTTAATTTCCTATTTTATTGCAATATTTTAGTTTATCACTTTATCGTTGTTTCATTTAGTTCAAATCGTTGTTTCATTTAGTTCAAATTGACAGATCAACTTCGACTCAATGTAACATTTTAGTTTATCGCATTTGTAGTGTTTGTCGTATTTCATTGTTTTATTTGGAAATTCATCATTTTCGAATTTAAAATCGATTTTAACAACTACGAATCGTATTATTTTTTTTTTTTATCGATGGAATTTCTACATATTTGAATGAATAAATCCTACTTTTTAGTAAACACAAAACAAACAGCACGAAAAATGTGTCATCTATCCATCCATTCAGTGCCGCGTGTGAGCCTCAAACTGCGTATTATTAATAGCAAATGAAAATTTACAAAACAAATGTTGTACCCAAGCTCGGCTTTGCCAACGTCTTGATCATTCCCTACCCTGCCAACGTCTCAATTGCAATTTGCAAGCAATCTCCAGAGACAAAGGCTAAAGAGAGATTACGAAGCACCAAAGCCTATAAGTATAGACTTGTGGCAATGATTGTTTTATTGCTCAGTTTGAGTTAAAAGGAAAGAAAATTTACACATCATTTTGAAAGGAAAAATATCATTCAAAAAACTACATGAAAAAATGAAGGGAAAAAACAGAGAAAGCAAATGTACAAAATAAAACAATACTCTACTTCATTTAGATTATTATTAATTAAAACAAATAACATAAGTTCGACCTATAAATTACCACAATTAATTATGTATTTTAACAACTACACATACAAGGGGAACTCTCATCAGGAAATTTTTTTCCTATTTTCCGGAGCATCTGAAGGCTGCTGATCCACCATTCTGCTTCCCAGCTTCCTTGCAGTGCGCTTTATAGCTGCTAGTTTCTGCCGTTGGCTATTGCTTTTCCTTTTGCTGTATAAGTGTACGATAGATAGTTAGGTACCACTCCAACAATAAAGATAAACATATATCATTTCTCACTGAATATAACAGCACTTCTTGAATGATGTCTATTGGAAACCCCCAATGAAAATTGAAGATGCATTTAATATTACTGTAAGTTTTAAATTATTCGTGTGCAACAGACACATGTTCATGTAAGAATATTATGAATGTAAAACAAGATATATGACAAATTCCAACTGTACCATGTCAAGAAAAAATTGATAATTACAACACACAGTTAACAAACACAACCAGTATAATAAGATGTGTGAAGTAAAAGAAAAACTGGGATGAAAACAATGCTTAGAAAAATGATAAAGAAAGATACAATCAATAACTCCAAATGTTCCAACATTTCTAACAAGTTGTCTTTCTAAATTGCCTAAGATTGACCTGATAAAAGCATACAAAAATGTACAGCTACTTGATAATAGAAAAGAAAAAGAAAAGCATTCTAACCTTATAAACACCAATCCTGCTGTTAGAACCATCCCTCCTATAGCCCAAGAAATTCTTTCACTGAACGGCATTTCCCTCGCCCATTGATGGAAATCGTCAAATACCACCGAGCTCTCCCCTTTCTTGGTTGATTCAAACTTTGAAGCCTTCCATGAATCAGCAACTGAACCAAGACTTGCTTTATCACCATAGCAAAAACTCTCTTCTGAGGCAATATCGACAATTTCAGATTGCTTCACTCGAAAACCTGCAGCAAGACAGAGATCTGTACCATTGGAGACCCATTCAGCAGCCCTACCACATACAAAGTCATTTCCTCCACATGGTGCAAGCATCTGGAATTTCAAAACAACCAAAAAAATAGATGTAAGGAGACAAATTAAAATTTTCATCTTCATCTATTAAAAGGAAAATACATATGTAATGAGCTCTCTGCCAACCAAAAATACTTAGGACAGGTGATCAAAACACAAACAACATTCAGCTACGAATTACTAACAATAAACTAATCCTGTCCTATCATGCATAGGAACAATCACACCTCTCCTACGGA
Source organism: Cicer judaicum (assembly GCA_037974835.1). Lineage (NCBI taxonomy): Eukaryota > Viridiplantae > Streptophyta > Magnoliopsida > Fabales > Fabaceae > Cicer > Cicer judaicum. The sequence goes on from JBBPBS010000968.1 coordinate 25,401,302, forward strand.
TGCTTAAAAGAAGTAAACTGAATGATTAATTTATGGAAACTCCAAATAGACTTATGTTGCTTTACCATCACAAATATAAAGAACTCCAAACTTATTTCCATGATCTTATATAAAAAATTTGCAGAAGACAGTTATCCAAATACCTGTGTTTTCACATCCATAGAGAAGTAAGCATTTGAGCATGCGTCATAAATTCTCTCACATAAAGATTCACAAATTAGTGGAGGTCCAGGCCGAGTGCCAACATGTGGATCACATATGGCACATTCCAATAGTTCCCATAAGTGCAAACACTCTTGGCTAGCTTCCCCGGCAGAAGCAAGCTTCCTTACAGACAGCAATGCAGGATGTGTATGTGAAACATCACAGCAAGTCTTTTTGCGAAAAACACGACAAAGGGTTAAATCTTTAGGACCGCTTTTGGGCGGGAGACCCTCTGGTTTGAAGGGAGGAAAACGACCACCTTGAGAAACACACAGTCCATTGGGTTTACCTGTATTCAGGAAAGAGGAGAGTCATGCTTACAACAACATTTATATGCCCTAATGACTATCATGCCCATTTTATTGTGAGTTGAAATGAAAACAACGTGAAGACTGGGACCCCGACAAGCTAAGCAGAATGGCATACACGTAGCCAGTAAACTGTACCGTAAATGCATGCATTTATCAGAGAGAAAGAAGGAAGAAACAAAAGACAATGCAGGCAAGTACATATCTTAACATAAATAGTATAATAAAGTAGAGGTGAGTAAGGGACAGATTGAATCTGTCCCAAATCCAGTCCTAAATTTTGACAGGGTCAATTCTTTAAAGCCAAACCTGTTCTAGGTCTGAATAAACCCCACGCTCTGAGAGTCAAATTAAGACTGAATCTAGCTAAAGACACAACCAGGTTTGCCCAAAGGATGATTTAAATAAAATTATAAAGTGATCATTCAATTATAAGTTTATAACTAGATGCTAAAAGTTAAAAAATTAAATATTTTTAGTATTTTACCATATATTCAAACACGACTCTTATAATAGTACTTTGCTACAAGATAACTAACTAAACTACCAAAGATTTCAACTTGAATATTTTGTTTATAAAAGCCTCATCATGCAGCATAAAACTAACAATTACAGGTGAAAAAGGGAAAAATTTGTGACGAGTATATTTGACTATGATTCGTCCCTAAATTTTTTGATCGTGTCAATTCTTTAGATCATAACCCTGTCTATTGACCCGAACAAACTTGATGCTCTACAAGTCAAATGAGACAGGGATTGGGTTGGGTCCTGTTCACCCTATAATCGAGGACACATCAGTTACCTCAACAAAATTAGGGTTGGGTCCTTATCCTACACAACTAAAACCTCCTCAAACCCATATTTCCTTTACAAAACCAGTACCCATCTATTGATTCTTCTTAGTTAACTTGACTAACATAATGAATCGCCATAATACTGTCCGCGACTATAACATAATCCCTTATCTAAGTGAGACACAAATCCTTGCAACACCAATTCAAAAGACAAAACTTTTTCTTTCTAATCGCCCAAAACAGTTCCAGTGTTTCAAACGCATATCCATAAACCCAAGCTAGGTTATGATTAAGGAACAAAATTGAAGAATTTCCCGGATCATCAACACTATCACGCTACTAACTATAATAATTACAGTGTTTCAAAAAATAACAAATAAAATTCCCTCTCATTATTATGATTTTTCTCTGCGTACCCTACTAAAGCATAACACATCATCTTATAATCACAATCAAATGAAGAATAGAAGGGCGATCGTATATAATAAATGGATAAAATAATAAAATCAAAAGAAAAAATTGAAATTAAATAGAATAATAAAAAAAAGGGGTTAAAAGAGAGGAAGGTAAACACCAACCAGAGGAGTGAGGGAGGAAGACATGGAAGAAGAGAAGCAAAAGCAGGAAAGCGTAATCCATGTTATAAGGTCGTCCAAGCTGAGAGTGTCTCCATAGCCGAGAAACTACCATTGGATTATGACCTTGATTCATCTAATAAAGTCACTGCACCCAAACACGGTGCAATTCATTCATACAATCGGGGTTAATCTATACTATTATTTTGTATTTAAAGGGGTCATTTTTTCGTTATAAAAAGCCTATTTTGTTGTTGTTAAAATATTTTTTTCTTATCTTTTAATTCTTTTTGTTAAAAAAACTGTTTTTTATAAATTACTTTATCGTCTAATTTAAACGCATACCTTATCTTTTCTTATTTCTATACTAGTGTTTTTTTTTCTTGACTCGGTTTATAATAGTAAAAAAAAAATTCTTTCTTAGGTCTATGATAGTAATCTATAACTATAATAAAGGCGGAAATTTTTTTGTACTTGATTACACTTTTTTTTTATTTTTATCGGGAGTGCCGTTAATGGAATTTTGGAAAAAAAAATTTCTCAACATGCTTGGGCAAATTTTAATATTTTATGGTCTACTATAGATTGGTTTAAAAAAGATGTTTAAAACTTTAATAATTATAGATGATATTTATTATAAATAGATGTTAATTATTATTTTTATTTGTATGATTAAAATATTAACTTAAATAATACTAGATCGATTAAAATAAAAATAAATAAATATATATTATATATTGAATGGACATAAATTAAAGTATAATTTAATTCGTAAAGACGAAGAAGTACGAATTATTACCTTCGAAGAATATTAACGATTATAGTTAGAATTTTTTATGGTTTTAAATTACTAGTCCACACTTGAAAAGTGGTGCATCAGAAAACTCGATCATGCTCGGTATTGTATATATAATTTTTTATGTTTCTAATTCATTATTGTGTCCAACTTAGTTTAAATAAAAAATATATTTCTTTTACTCAACTATTAAAATTGATAGAGTACGTCAAATATAATTTTAATATTGTAAAAAATAAAAACATAAATTTACTAACAAATTAACAATATCCAAATTAATAGAATAAAATAATAAAAATGTCTATAAATAATGTGACAAAATCAAAGTAATTATAAAACTCAGACATCAGAATCTTCAAACCTCACGATTCAGCTATTGGTTGAATTAGTAATTGATCAAAGTTGTATGTTGATTGATTAATCTAAATCAAACGAATACTACAATAAAATAGAAAATCAAACGAATACCACAGCAACAAAAAATCAAACGAAAGAATATTTAATATGTGTGAAAACTGTATATTTAGGTTAAAATAGAAAAAAGAAGCATAAGGGTGTGTACTCAAGTCAAAAAGTGATTCAAAACCACTTTTTATGCCAATGAAAAGAATGAGAAAACTCAAAGAGAGTGAAGTTTATCTCTCTAAAAGAAACTCTAAATGAAAAATACTACCTGACGTGTAAAAATATTATTTTTGGCAGTTATCCCTCATAAACTTTTTATTACACTTTGAATAAATACACCTAATATCATGTTAAATTGTCAAGCATCTCCTTTCATAAAAGAAAATATATTAAAATATGTAGTTTTTATAAAATCAAGATGGTCAAGTGTAATTTTACCAATTACACTAAATCAAACACACATTAAAGAAACTTAATTATGCTCCTCATGTTTGACGTATCACGTATGCATTTCACTAAATTATTTATATTGAAAAAAAACATTATAGAGAAATGAAGTAATATAATTACTGTGTAATAATATGAAGTGGGAAAAACATTATGATAGCTAAAGAATATTTTGTTGTCAAATGATAGTTAAAAATTAACATCGTGCGGAAGTTTTTCCTACACATGAACCACTTTCAACACACTACAGTCATAGTAGATCTGGTGGGGGGAGTCAAAGGAACTTCAGAACAACAACCAGTTAACTATTTCATAACCACAATAAATTTTGACATTATTCACTAAAAACTTTGACAGTATAGATTTTTATTTTTATATGTCTAACATTTAATTTATTTGTAGTTGATGTTGAATAACCCGTCACATTTAAATTAAATACATATGTATTCTCCAAACATAAATATCAAACTATTTTTAATTGGTGCATCTTATAATAAAGACAAAACTAATTCAACACTTATTTAAATTTAAAACATATTTTAAAGATATTGATTAAATAGTGGTATTTTTAATGTTAATAATAATTTTTTTTTTTTAATTTTATTTCAATTTTACCTTTTAAAATTATGAGATGCAATTTTTTTATATAATTAAATATGTCAATTAGGCATATCTTTTTACACTTCCATGAGACTTTTTTTACTTTAATATTTTCATTTTTAAAAGGTCTAGATATTGGTGGTGTCTAGAGTGAGAGTATCGTCAAGTCCTCACCACCATTTTAAACCTTAGATCAAAATAGATTTCATGTATTCATTAGATAATATCACATCAAATTTAGCATCCATCGCAATTATCTTTCCGTGTGGTAGTGGTACTGCCTAACCATCTCCTCGTGTAAAGAAAAAAAAATCTCAATAATGGAAACAATGTGTAACTGAAAAATGGGTCGTGAAACATAACAACAAAAAACAAAATAAAGGGTCATCCTCGTTGTCTTCAAAATTCCTACATGTCTATGACAATTTGCAAAACATAAATACAATTAAAAATTGTGCAGCACCCATTCCCTGCGTCTCCACTTGCAATTTTTTTAATACGAATTAATGTAGAGAATGGTTTTTTTTTCTAAGAACCACATGAAGAAAGAAAAAATGGAGAAAACAATCAAAGAAGAAAATGTAGAAACTCAAATAAATTTATTCCAAACGGCACCAATTGCAATCACTGATTTTCTATTACAAAAACAAATTTAAACTACTTGAATGGATTTAAATAAAAAGTGATTTACCATTTTGAGGGATTTTCATGAGTGGATATTGTGATTACCAAGTTGTAATTTATTTCATTTGAAGGTTGTATAATGGGAAAAAAACTATGACATCCCACTGTTTTTCACAAAGAAATGGGTCAGGACAGAAGAGAGATGAATGGGAAAATATTTATCATAGATTATAATAAAATAACACGACTCAACGACTCCTCTCAATCATAATCCAGAGTGAACCAGTTACATAGTGATTCACCATAAACACCACCATAAATATTAATGAAAAAAATACAGTTTTGTTTAGAGACCCATAATATTTGTTTAGTCTTGGGCCTGAACAAAGAACTAGCGTCAATTATTATATATAGTCTTAGTATTTCTATTTAATTATTATATTGGTCAATGTAATGCTTTTTCCATGTTTTAATCTTATATATTAAAGAAACTTCGATACAATTGAAATTATCTAAACTTTAATTTAAATTGTCTATACTTTTATATGATGCCAAGTGTATTTTTTGCTTTTCTATTTTCTTCTTCTATTGTTCTATACATCTTATAACTGTAATAACATAAATTATGTATAATTAACATAAAAAAAGTTATCCTAAACCCTCTTATTTATACTTATATCTTCACATGTATACTTCTATCTTACATTTTATTAAAAATAAGCAATTTGATTTGATTTTGTTTAGGACTATTTTTTTCATGAAATACAAAAAATAACCAAACTGATAATGTTTGATTTGATTTAATGTGATTGAACAACGCTCAATTTAATGTGAATAATAGTTTGATTTAAAACCATTGAATTTTATTATTCTTTATCTAATTTTTGTATAGACAAAAGTTTTTGAGATAATTTGCAATGTGTTTCCATGCACCCATTATAATGAAAAAAGAACTTGAATAATAAAAATTCAAAATAACAATTATATACGGGATAAATAATCATTGATTAAAATTTTAAAATTACCATCCTATATGAATAAGATTTTACTTATGAGATTAAATGTTTAATAAATTGTGTCTATATAACTATATATGTACAAATCATCCCAACTACTACATTTAAGTATAGAGTTGCAATGAGATTTTGAGTGTCATGTATAAGACATTAAAGTTGAAAGTTACACTCATTAAAAAAAGTGTACCAAACCAAAATAAAATTATAGTATAATTAGTTACATATGTATTTATCAACTGAATATATATGCCCCATTATCATACAACACTAACAACGATACACATCACATATTGATTAATTTGTTTAAAAATCATTATTAGTTTATTTGCAATCAAAATTCTTAAAAAATCATTATTAATTTATTTGAAATTAACGTAAGACTATTTAATTTATTTTATGATGTTGTAAATTGCAACTGGTGCAATAATAATTGGAATTGTTAATATTATTCAATAAATTATGCTTTATTGAGAAATTAATGAAATATTTAAAGAAAATTTAATATCATAAAATTTGATTTTAATTCAACTGTCTAATTTTAATTGAAACATAAAAGAATATTGTACTATACTATAATTTAATAAAATAATTTTAATATGACAACATGATTTTTTTAGATGTTAACCTAAAAAATGAGTTTGTTAAAATATGAAAACAGATATGTATGAAGACAAAAAATATGAGAACAAAAATTAGATGAATCAGTCAAATTGCTAAAAAAGAAGGAAAAACAAGAGGTATAAACTCTCGTGTTTGGCAGAATGTTTTTTTTTCTCCCAAGGGTTGGGATTAAAAGACATGATGATTTATTTATTGAAGGACATAATAATATATTATTGGATGAACATCATATATTTAAGGATTTGGGTTTTTGCAAGGATTTAAATATCATAATATCGATTATAAAAATTAGAAGTTGGTGGAATAGCAAAAGACAATGTTGGAGGATTTGATATGTTTTATTCTTTCGTCATCACAATGGTTGAGTTGAGTTGAGATGAAAAGGTATGGATGTAGTAGGCAAGAAGATCACTGGAAGATTCGGTTTTGTGTTAATTGAAGAGGAAAAGTTCAATGAAAGGCAAGTCTCCAAGATTATCTTTCAATCTGGACAGTTTATTTTAATCAAATAATTGTAAATACATTCTTTCACTTTCGTATAAAAATCTTACTTTTTCTATATATGTCACTAAGCAAAATTTTCTTTGTGCCTAAATTTGGGCCTCTCTTGACATTTTAGTTTAGATGTATAACAAAACAAAACAAAAACAAAAAAAAAAGAAAAAAAGAAAAAAAGAAAAAAAAAAGAAAAAAAAAAGGAAAAATGTAGTCATATTGTACAAGTTTTTATCAAATATATGCGCAATTTATTTATATAAGTTCATAACTTTTTTAAGTCAGATGAAGAATAACCTCTTATTTTGGTTGAAATTTTTTATATTTATATAAACTTGAGAACTATGTCAAAACTTCTAATAGTGATAGTCCTATGTTTCTACCGCTCTATTCGTGGTAGTCACTATTTAAGTTTCATTGAACTTAGCAATGTCATGTTTTCATGTATTTCAATATTCTAGACAATTTTACATTGTTTTTGTTTATGGCAATATAGTGTTTCATGTATTTCAATACGTTGGACAATTTTGTATTGTTGTTGTTTATTTTAAATAGTGCATTTATTGTGATTGATTTTAAAATAAGTTTAAATGTATTTTTTATTTTTTTATTTTATTTTTATTAATTTATGAAATCGATCATTTATTTTAAAATATGATCATTTCGATCATTTATTATAATTTTTTAAGTAAAAAATAGCAAAGAGAGACGATTTAAAGAATAATACATATATACGATGATATATAATAATTAACATCTATGAAATCACAATAAAGTTATTTAAAAACATAACTTTTAACTTTAATTTTTTTTCATTTTTGTAATATAATTAATGACATATCAATAATTAATGTATTAAAATTGTGCTATATCATGAAATTGTATGTCAATCATTTAAAATATGTCGAATTATCTTTTTCTTAGTTCGTAAATTTAGATAAAGAACATAAAATATTGACTTCAACAAAATATAAGGACTAATTCTTTAAATTAGTAAAAATAAATGCACTTAAATATTTACAAGGAGTAAACTTATAATTTTACAATACACCTTATATAAATGTAAGTTTAACCATGTTAGACTTTTTCCTTTTTCCTTTATCGATTTATTGTCTTTTTTTTTTTTTTGTTTTCTATTTTATCTGAAGATGAATGTCAAATTTGAAGAGTGTTGCTGATTGTAGTATAATACAGTGTACGAATTGTAATTTACATGCATCATTATCGATTGGATTATATAGTCATAATTTATTTAAGGTGATGAAAAGAAAAATATGTTCAAACTTACTAGTTGTTTTGTTATTATATTTACATAATGTATCAAATTCTTGAAATTAACAAGTTATATCAAATTTTCGTATATAATTTCAAGTTTTCAAATTAATAAAAAGTACCTAAATCAATTAAAAAATAACTAAATTTTAACCGATTTTGAGAAAACAAATTATTTTAAAATTGAATTTATCGAAATTGGTTGCATGAAATAAATTATTTAACCATAACCGATTTTACAACTAATTTTATAACCGATTTTTTTTTTTTAAAAAAAATTAGTTATAAATCTTCACACATATAATAATTTTAAAATGTATATAGTTTAATTTATTTTTTTTTTTAAAACCAACCATGTATAAGCATACTTACAACCGTATAAATATTTTCCAAATTAAATCCAACAAAAACCATATAAATATTTTCCAAATTAAATCCAACAACATTCATATACTCGTGTTAGACTTCTTTACGAATTCACTTACTCTCGTACCTAACACGAAATCATTAAAATATGAGTTTTTGTAATACCTACTTAACATTTTTAGATGCTAAACCAAATAAACATAGGTTATCTTCCCTCAAAATACATTGCAACTTATCACGTCTCAATGCTTGGGTTGCAACTTATCACGTCTCAATGCTTGGGATATAATCAGATTGTTCATTTTTTAACTTAATGAAATCAAATTTCAAATACATATTTATAATACATGTGAGGCATATTTTGGTCCAACCATTGTATTTAACGAAACAATATTTTTATTCCTCACTCCTATTCTGGTCCAGCCACTATGGCACATCTAAATCCAAACTTACAACTCCGTAAACAAAAGGTTAAGATAGTATAAATTTTATTAACGATTTTTTTTTAATGTGAAGTAATAACGATACACTTTTTTTAATTTGATGAAATTTAAATGAGTCTTTCTACTTTATCCAAGTCCTGCAAATATGAATTAAAGAAGGGATTGGGTTGTCTGCATCCATATTCCAACATCAAACACTAATATGTGAGAGAAAGAGGAAACAAATTGAAAGAGAAAAGGTAAATGTAATAGACAAGCGAAGATTTGAAGTTATAATTTGTTGTTGAAGATTAAAAATCGAAGAAAAACATAACAAGTTTATTCAATATTTGTTTTTTATTACTAGCAGGTCAAAATTAAAAATTAATTTATCGTTGAAGACGTATCTAAACAATTAAATAGACACAATTTTAATTTTTTTGAAATTCTTAATTATATACGACTATGTATTCTTTATTAAATATTAGTAAAACAATATTTTTGTTATTAATAAATAAATACTCTAAATATGGGAGAAAATAGCCTATAACGAACTAATGTATCAAAAATATCAGACCTGAATTTTACCTATTAGTTGTCAAAGGTGTTAAAATCTTGCCAGACATTTTTCAAAACTTTAACAATATTTAAAAATCTGTATAAAAATATATTTCATTATTTTTTTATGAAAATCAACACTATACTCATCGTTAATCTTTTATAAATAAATAAATAAACAAATTAACATATCATTAAACTTAAATTATATTTTGATCTCTAATACAATATTTTAAAGAACTTAACGTTATATTAATATATTGCATCATATACCAATTATATTTCATAATAATAATTATAAATATGTTAATATTAACGTAGCTAGATGTATTTAAAATTTTAAAAAACATCAACAAATTTATAATTTAAAAAAATAAAAATAAAACTTAATATACATATTAATGAGATAACTATTTACAAGTTGTTATTTAAACTAAGCAACCATTAGCATCTCGACTATACTTAATTACTGCAACAACAAAAAAAAAAAAAAACTACACATGCTAACTCGCATAACACGACCTCTATACACAAACAAACAAACAAAAATATAGAGAGAGAGAGAGAGGAAGAGCCAAAGGAAAACAAATATTATTAGTGATCAATGCATCGATTGATCGAGGGAGAAAGTGAGGACGCACGTAAAGTACGTTCATTTATCACACATCGAAAGGAGACGAAGGGCTTCGTGTGTTTTGCCCAGCCTTCTCGTTCTCATACGCACTTGATGTTGACCTCCTTCGAAAACGGAACCCCTCTCTACCTCCTATATATAAATAAATAAATATATATAATGGATTAGCCATTTGTTTATTACCAATTATCACCATAAATCAACTAAATTACATATAAATAAATACAACTGAGTTGGGGGATGTAATATATATAAGCTTTTCTGTGCATTGTACAAGCTTAATTTACTCAACTATCTCCTTCTGTTTGTTGTCATCACCAGATAATAATAATTGATCTTTCAACACTCATACACGCAATCTAAATCTTGACAAAGAAACAATACACCGAATGATACATGTAATATCTTTGTCCAAATATAATCACTGTAATTAAGAATAGGAGATAATGAGTTTTTCATTTTTTATAAACATATGTGAACAAACACCTTAAAAATATAAATTAAATACTTACATGTAAAAGTTTGTCTTAAAAGTTGTAATTTAACTTTTACAAAATTTAAATTTTATTTTTCTAACACAAATTTTTTACTTTTAGAATAGATTTATTACACAATTTAATTGTCATACATCAATATTTATGAAACTTTTTAATATCATAAAATGCAATAATAAATATTTATATCCAACATAAAAAAAAGAGAGAGAGAATCACAGGTTTGGTTTGGAAGAGTTGAAGTAACAAGATAATCAGTTTAATTTTATTTTTTTTACTAAGAGTTCATTTTTTTATTTTAATAAAACTAACAATTCATTACTAATTATTATAATAATATTATTTAAAATGAAAAGAAAAACAGCTCCATTTGTGGAGTAGTAAAAATAAAAGCAATTGCAGGTAATTTGTTGAAAAAATTCGAAAATTGAAGGATACACGCCGCCTAAAGGACATAATTACTCCTTATACACAATTACCGTTCAACTCTCAGTCTCTCACTCACACTCACAGGTCACAACTCCCGCCTCCCAGAAACCCAATTCAATATTGAAACAAAACAAATACCTTACCGGAAAACGGAGACACCGGAGGAGTAGAGCCCGCAGGTGAAGCGGGAGCTGATCCACTCTGACTCTGGTACCCAGGTGGCTTCACGATCATAATACTACGTGTCACTCTCATCCCTTCCTCCGCCGAATCCCCACCGTAGGATCTCACATTTCCACCCTCTGCTTCTGAACATAACGCAAAATCGTCCATAAACGTTAGCATCTACCATATTCCTGTTCTATATTTCTCGTTAAGTTCTGTAAATTATTATTATTATTATTATTATTATTATTATATGAGAAGGAATTTGGGAAATTTGATGCGTACCCTTGGCGGAGATAGATGGGGAATTAGGGAAGGTAGGGTGCTTTCGGAGCTTGACGAGACCGTTCTCCGGCCTAGGACCAGCAACGGTGTCATCCCACAAATGATCAAGAAGGTCCATCAGAATCAGTGTGCGTGGTTTTCTTCCGGAATTTCGGAGGACTGTGAGATAGATATTTAACAACAAAGCTCGGGTTTCAAGCCCGTATCTCCACCGTTGATTCCAATCCAAGTGACACTATATCACGTGGATGGTGGATCTCGATTCTCCAAGAGATAAGGTTTGGCGGACACGTGGGCCCCATTACTTCGGGGATTTATTTTGGGATCAATGGTGGCGGCGTGACACGTGACTTTGCTTGTGTACAAAACAAAGGACTGTCACGTGAGATGTCCTTTTCTGTCCCAGCGTTAATTTCCAAAAATACCCACTTCTGTTAATCAAAATCGGAAGATAACGTCCTCTGATTGAAAAAGAAATTTACATTTTATAGTCTTACTAAATTTTATCTATTGTGATTCCGACGAAATTACCTTAACACCATCAATAATAAAAACAATTGCCATATTAAAACCCAATAATATATAAGCTCAATAAATTATTATTTAACATCTTTATGTACTCTTTATACTTTCACACTAATGCATCAAGAATATAAGAATAGATGTTTGATAATAATTTATTAGACTTATATATTAAAAGTAGTTTGTCTTTCTTTTATTTTTATTTTTTTCTTCCTATTTATTCATATTGTTAACATTTAAGAGATTTAATTATTTGTCAAATGTGTTATATCATATGTTAATTTTCTGTCATATTTTTTGATATTTTGTTTGAAAATTAATTATGTGCCACTACATTCTTTAAGACTATCATGTTATAAAGTATCATTTCACCCTTAAAAAAAGATTATTAAAAATATAAAATTTTTAGATATCCTACAAAATGAAAAGTAACTGGCATCCGTGGAGAATTCGTGGATCAAGCTGAATAATGAATGACGGGAAGCATCTCAACCTTAATGGTAGAGCTCTTTTGTGGAAGTGTTTTGAGGAACAATCATGGTGCTTTTGTTGCAACTTTTTTCCCCGTATTTTGGGAAGATGCTCTACAGATTTATGGTATCTAGTTGTGGTTACGACATAGTTTATGTCACATCATAGTGGAAAGTGACTCCCATGGTTATATGCTTGTTTGAAGGTGATAGCTCTCCGAGTCATCTTTGTCATGTTGTGTCGTTTTATTTCGCATCAAATCGCTTAGAGGTGTGGATTCGGAGATTAGATGGAACCAAATTTTTAGTGAGGTCAATCAAGTGACTAATGTTTTACCTAAGTTTACTAACTGAACTTTACAAATATGCTCCGGCAAGCTTAACTGTTTGTCCATGCGGTTTAGTTTAAATGAGGTTTGCTAGAATTGTCTCAAACTAGGTGGTTGTTGGTTTCTATTTGTTTTGTCCATTCATTAGAAAGATCATGTGCAATCTGATGGCTGATCAATTGTCCTAATATAAGAAAACGGAATTTCTAAGAGATATAGTAGCCATTAGAGATCTCAAATGTAGTGGACATCAAGTAACTATACTACGCTTTTCTTCGGTAGAGTAGATTAATTTTTAGTTTCCAAAAGATTGCAGCTGCTTCAGATTTGCGATTGTCTATTCATGAGAAGCAGCTTCATGATGTGTGATTTAAGGGTTGAGGAACATTACGGCTTGGCTTTTGAATCGCATAGCAAACGTATAGTGTGTTTGTTACATAAAAAACCTTTCTAGCAACCTGCCATATCAAAAGTAGAATCTTGATATGGGCTTCCAAACGCTTTTATGTGCTGCCAATTCATGGATATATGGAGATGGAGAAGGTTTAGTAGTAATTAAGTAAGCTTGCATCAGTCGAATTCCATGCATATTTATGCTGTAATACTCTCATAGCAAGCTCGCCAGGTAGGTGATGTCAAATTACCCAGTTAAGCAATAATAATGTCTTTTAATATGCAACATTATAGCAGAAAGAGATAATTTTCTCATCCACATAACTTTCTGATTGAGATTCATATTAAAACATATTTCATAAACTCTGGTAGATTTACTGGCCTCTACCAAGCAAGTCCTTTACATGATAGGAATGAGTATCTGGAAATTTTATATGTATTGTGTACATGAGATATTCTCAACCCTCCCCTTGCTTTCTGTAAACAATACCAAACATAATGCAAATTGACCCAAAAAAAAAAAACATAATGCAAAAATGTAAGTTTAATAAGCAAGCAACTGCCCCCTTAGAACAATGAAACTAATAATTTGATAAACCTATTTCAAGTTCCAAACAATGTGGGAACAAATAATTGGTTTCCAGGGGCAGAAACTGAAACATGAAATGATATGAAAATATATTATGAGATCCATGAAACCACTAGAATTAATTAGTAATAAGTTTGGGATCATGAACCACATAGAACCATAGATTCAAATCTCATCCTTACCATTGAACCCATAACAAGAGATATCCAAGGAAAGTTACCACAATAGAATTGTATCCAAGGCAGTACTTGACTGTATAACAAGTGAACTCTATTTCCATTCCAACAAAAGTGGTGCCGCAATTTTTAAATGAACAAAAAATTTAAATTGCTACTAATGCAAACAAAACATGTCCCAAGCAATACTTTGGCAAAAAAGAATCTAAACAACGCACAATTAATCTTCTTCCTCTCCTTCATTCTCGGCAATGTTGAAGTACCTAAGTTCATAAACACTTCTATCTTTGTTAGAAGAAATTACTCTAAGCCAGTCCCGTACATTGTGTTTCTTCAAGTACTTTTTGGTCAAGTACTTGAGATACCTGGAACAATATGAGATGTTAGAAAAAAGCATGTAATCTCCTTCAAATCATCATGTACAAAGCACTAATTCTGCAAGCTGAAGATAGAGAAGAGCAAATTCGCAGTCAATGTTCATGGCGACACCACTTCTGAATACAAACAATTACAATCAACCAAAGTCATTTAAAGCAGGGGATAAACAACTGGGAATATACAGAAATCTTCCATTTTTAAGAGAAACAACAATTACTACAATTCAGAACAAAAATGCCATTAGCAAACTCATATTGTGATTACAATAACTAATAGCCTGTTTAGAATACAACCAAACAGGATTTTAAAATCAACTCTTGGGCATGTTTGGATTGAAGGTGAGTGAGTGTAACAAAATCAGTGTTGCACACCGTGATTTGAACAAAAGCTAGAGTTTCAACAGAATCAGGATTCAAACCATGAATTTTTTCAAATTTGCGGTGATTCAAAACATGCACTTAAGTCATTTTCGAAATATCATAACAAAACATAAGTGAACTATTTTAACATGAAGGGACTCAAAATAAATTCTACCAAAAAATAATAATAAACTTATAAGTAAGAAGATAAATAAAATTATAAAAATAGAGAATAACCGTTTGGAGAAGTTGCTGTCAGAAGTAACGGTGATTTTGCTCTTTTCACGTGAAACAGTGACGGCGTCACCAAGAGCACCAGGTTTACCACCAACCTTAATCCTCTCTTGAAGGAACTTTTCGAGAGAGGCAATGTCCATGATCTTGTCCTCCACGGGCTTGGCGCAGTCAATGGTAAATGTTGTCAATCCCTTCTTTTTCCCCTTGGAACCAGCTGCATCTACCCGACCCATTTTTTATCTTCAGTTTCTACTATGAAACTCTGAAAAGAGATTGTTTCAATTGAAATTGAATTAATATTGCAAGTATAATGTGTTTCCTCAAGTCAAAAAGATACCGGAGAGGTGAAAGGGGTTACCTTGAGACGCAGCCAAAGAGAGCACCGCACAACGTGAAGCAAAAAAAATGGACGGCAATGGCAAAAGTTAGGGTTTTGATTTGCCTTTCTTTTTATACGCTCACATATTGGAGGAGTGAAAATCAACTTTTTGAAGGATTAAAATTAATTTTTACATGTAATGTTATTATTAAATAAAATTAATTATAGCTTTAGGTTAAGATTTTCAGCTTTTGAGTTCAAACATAATTTTATATTAAAGTTTATTGAAATTATTTTTATATAACTATATTTAAATATAAATATTTTATATTTAATTTAATTTTAAGTAAAATTAATTTTATAAAAATTAATTAATTTAAAATTTATTTTAATTATTGTTGATCTAAGTCATTTAGATTATCTTATATATACAATTAATGTAACGATATTAATCAATTATAATTATTAAATTACTAATAATATTTTTTTATTATAATTATTTATAAAATCATTAACATAATAAATTAAGATTTGTTGACTATATAATTTTTTTTCGTGAGTCAAAATTAAAATCATTATCACTAACAATAGTATATTTATAAACTACAAAGTAATTTAGGATAGCTGTGCCCCTACCAACTTTTTGTTGGATTTTTCACTCATTCGAAAACAGTGATTCAAAATTACTTTTTGACCTAAGATTATTTTCCTAGTTTACTTTTTCTCTTTTCAATCAAGTAGAACGTATATTTAATTTTTTCTATTTTGGAGCTGCATTCGATTTTCTATTTCAATGTAGTGTTTGATTTATCGTTTTGTTTGTGATATTTGTTTGATTTTAATTTATAATTTTAATTATAAATTCAAATTAAATTAATAATTTTAACCTACTAAACGTCATATTTTTAGAGACATGTTTGTTTCAAATATATTAATTTTATATTTATAGATTTTATTACAATTATATATATTATATTATTTTATACTATTAAATTGAATATTACAAATTTGTTCGTAAGTTTACTTTTAAAAATTTGAATTATATTATTTTTAATAGATGTGATTTTTATTAATTTAAATGAAGAAATATCATTCAATAAAAAAATATATTATTGATAAACATACAAAGAACTAGTGAAAAAAATCATATATAAAAGAGTACATAGTTATCTTTCGTAAGCATTACAAGCTGTCGTATATGTATTTATCTGTATGCGTCTTGTCGAACTTCTCCGGTAACCACAAGCATTTTCCGTACTCTTATGATTGATCTTGGTGTCTTTTCTTTTTGGGTTTGGGTGTACTCAAGGTCTTTTTTTTTTTTTTTAGTTGATCATATCAAGAGGAGATATTTTCGCTGTGTATAAAGGATATACCTCTTATTTATCTGCTTTCAATTTTGCTAAATTGAGTAACGAAGGCTTGGAAATTTTATGATCAGCCTAATGCCTTCGTTACCAAAATCATTCGTGCTAAATATTTTCTTTAATGTGAATATAGGTCATACCCTGATAACCCTTATGTTTGGTGATGTAATTTAAAACATACTCTTAACATCTTGATATAATAGTTTCTTCTACCTCTTATATTTATATAAGTCTCCAAAATATATTTTTAAATTGATCAATTCAAAATTAATTTTTTTTATCAAAATACATCTCAGGATCGTTCAATCCAAAGAGCATTGGGTGGCATTGGGAGGTGATAAAAGAATTGGTGGTGGTGATATTATCGTAGTGTGGAGTATCTCGTGGACTATGCGGGACTAGCATCTATTTCCCCGTCTTGTACCCTTTCGGGATGCTTATCTTGAATACTTTCAAGTAGATGAAATAAGAGTTCACACCATGCCCATGTATTACAAATCAAGTGGTTGTTAACATGCAAGTCCTAATAATAAGGAAGAGTTCACACCGTCTATGGATATTAATAACCGGTGTGGTTAACAAATCAAAATTATACATATCAATTAATATAGACATACAAAATAAATCATACATTTATCAACAATTGATTTTCTCATCAACAATTGATATAAATGATAAGTATTATTTTTTCCTTTAAAATGAACATGAATGATATTTGTATAAAAATTAATACAAGGCAATTTGCAGAAGGAATATATTCTCCCTAGTAAGTAAGCATTTCAATGTATAATCTTATTTTACGAATTGATGGACGACAACAAAATTATATTGCAAAATTTGCAATCACCATAACTCTACGATGCCAAGCTGTGATACGTCAGATCAGATACAAAGATTAACTAGTACAAAGAATCGGAACTCTAACTGCGTTTAATTTGTTGCCTAGAATTATTTGCAGCCCTTTCTTCAGACCGATGATCATAATATTCTACCACTGCAGCTCCTGCTAATGCTGCTAGTGTAAGAGCCTGAGCATGCAACCTGAGACAAAATAGCTCAAAATGATTAGTACGAAGAGTAAACTTGAAATTGTGTAGGGTATTCCAGAGCAATTTAAAAGAAAAAATTCACAACAAGAGTTCGCCATGAAAGCATCTGTCTAGTGTCTACTGCTACTTGTACTGGCTAAAGTGACAAACCCATATCCTTGGGGTTTCAAATATGATGGCCTTGTTTTCTTCTCCATTTACATGTCCATCTAATTAATAATGATAACTTAGGGAAAAAATTGTCTCTTTAAATGATAATGTTCTCTCTCAGGTGTGACTTATCAATTTTATGTGTTGGATTATTAGTATTCAATTGACGAGACAGAGAAGAGATAAAAAAAAGGACAGAATAAATGCCAAACACTTAATTAGTATTTTCATATAACAGGGAGTCAAGGATCATAGAAAAATAATTGAACAGAAATCAAATTCTGTGAAAATGAACATTAGTCGCCAATCACTTAAGCATTGTTTCAAAGCAATTATCAACTTTTCCAATTGCCATTGGAAAACTAGAAATAAAGGGATCATATATTATATTATAGTTCTCCTAGCTAAGTTTTATTATTTTAAAAGGAAAAGTTGAATTGGTGTCATGCAAAACGAAAACAAGGGAGATGAAATATATATCACTTAGCACAAATAAATCAAAGGAAACACAGTGTTTACTCACAAATGACAGAAAAAGTGTAACCAGACTGTTTGGTGACTTCTGGTGTGAGGGCTCTAATAAAATCCTCACCCATGGACCATCTTGAACAACAACTAAAAGTCATTAGATTAAATAAGCTCATATGTCTATAATAGGTAGTGCCACACTGGAACTCACTTTCACCCACTCTCTTACTCACCAAAATTTAAGTTTCTCTCTTCTCTCAAGTCTCTATTCTCTTCGTAAAATAACCATGGCAGCCAACTTCTCTCTTGGTTTTCAACCATTTCTGACCTCTAACAATAAATCTAAAATGCACAAAGTGTTCCCCTCATTAACCACTGCCATAAGCCCAAGGAAATTTTAAGATCAAAGAAACTTCAAAAACACAATTGTATGATTTGTGATGTTTGTGTTGTGGTTCAATATAAAAAGAAAATGAACTCATTTTTGAGCAGTGTGGTTCTTACTCAAATTTCTCTTTCCATTTATAGGGTTTATGGTAAAAATTGTCACTTTTCTTTCATTAACCCGTTCTTGACTATTTCATTTATTTTCAATTTTTTTTATTCTGTATTTTTATTTTTTTAGAGATAAAAACGCCTCCCTCCAATTGAGTGGTTATAGAGAAGAATCAATATAACAAGAAAACACTGCATGACATAAAATCCGATCTGGTAATGATGGTGGTGGTGCCAAAAAAAACTTGAACCTAGATTCTTACTCATGGTTCACCGTGAACCACTTAATAGATGGTCCACCTTAGACATCACTAGTTTGTTTTAGATTTGATAAAAAAAGCTACACAAACACACTGTTCACCGAAAATAATATTTTTTTTGTCCTTCCACTGTAATTGCAATGGAGAAATTTGAAAAAGGAAGTAAAAGTTTGGATTTAATTTTATGAGAGGTAAAACTGATTTAGAATCATAAAATTGACTTTGACACATGAGTATTTGACTTCCATGAAGAGAATGCGATTCTAACCCCCAAAGAGATTCTAATTTGAGCTGATGTTTATAATTCCTATGAGAAGAAATCAACTCTAACCTCGAGTTAATTGTTCAATTGACTTTTATTTTAATCTATACAAACATTAACTAATTTGCATTCAACTCACTTTTAATCAAAATAAAAATACATTCAAAAACCAATTTTTCATTCACAAAAACCAAATAGGCAAAAGTGAAAACTACATCAAAAGGAACCAACACAACAAGTCGCCATGGAACAAAACATCAACCCAGTCTTAACATTCAATTAACACGTGACAATCTCGTAGGCCATAGCTAAGAAGATGAACGTAGAACCCTATAATAATTATAATTATAAAACTCAACTATTCCAGCAACAAAAATAACCAAACACCCTTCACTTCTCACGGTTATAATTATGTAACACTAAATCTGTTCACCAAATATGGATTACACAATTTTGATAAGCAAAAAAAGAGGGCTAATTGTACACACAAGAAATCCAGAAAATTTGCAATCAATAAAAAACATTAATTAAAAAAAAGGGAGGAATGGTAACAAACCTGGCGTGAATTATCTTAACACTGGTTTTCATGTTAGGTCTAGACCAGTTATATGCAATTGAACCCGTAATACCACTAAGCCACAAACACCCTGATCCCAACATCAATCACAGAGATCTCAATTAGACAATCTTCAACAACAACAACAAAATAATAATGACCTAATAACATTTATTTGAAAAATGACACATACCAGGAAAATAAAATTAAATAAAAAATATTTGAATAAAGTGAAATGATTGAGAAATTTACCAACAGTACGGAGTTTGTGTTCGACGACCCATTTTCTGAGAGACTCGATTTGGGTTTTAGCATCCGCCATAATAGCTGGAAGAATGAAGGTAGAGAAAAGGAAGAAAAAAGAATAGGAGTATACGCGGTTTTTATGCTGAAGGTTTTTCCGTTTTTATATGGTGTTGGAAAATGGAAATTGCGTGAGAAGAAAAAAAAGATTTAGAATCAAATGAGAAGTTGTCATTGTGAACCTGGTCGATTAGGCGGCGGAACTATGCTATTGGCATTTTTGCCTGTTGCCCATGTTAACGCACGTGATTCTAATACTCTTTCCGTTCCACAACTAATGATATTTTACTTATATTAACAAAAATGAATATTCAAAATAATATATTTATTAACTATTTATATATTCACATTTACTATTAATATAATAATCTTTATATATAAATTTTAAGTTGTTAAGTATACATAAGATATTTTTTATATCAAATTTATGGTATTTTTGTAAAAATTTTATACTTTATTATTTTAATTATTAATTAATTTAT
Organism: Cicer judaicum; assembly: GCA_037974835.1. Lineage (NCBI taxonomy): Eukaryota > Viridiplantae > Streptophyta > Magnoliopsida > Fabales > Fabaceae > Cicer > Cicer judaicum. Next base: position 25,421,976 of record JBBPBS010000968.1, read on the forward strand.
GTTTTATTATTTCTCACAATATTAAATTATTTATTTGCTTTTTTGTTTTTAATTTTTCTCACAATTTTTTATACTATACCATTTTAAGTATTTGTATTAATTTTTTGTTTAATTTATTTCAGACAATACTAAAACATTTTTTTTTTTGTTATTTTTATTTTTTCTTCAATACAATTATAATATATTTATCTTTTTGTTTCTA
>JBBPBS010000968.1:25422639-25449257 GCA_037974835.1 Cicer judaicum
TATTATTGTGAATATATCAATACTTAATAAAAATAATAAACAAAGTTAATAGTCTATTTTCCATTGACAATTAAGAGGCTTTTTTGTTGGTCTAATCAATTTAAATCAATTTTACATGACAATAAATAATTATCATTGATTTTATTATTTTAATTTCATAATTATAATTATAGTCTATTAAAAATTATAAAACTAATATCTTATGTTGTCTGTTAGTATAAAATTATTAAATCCGATATTTTACTATCATTAGACTAAAAATAATTATTTTTAGTACTATTAGCATTACTTGGACTAATTTTTAAGATCAACAACCACCATATAGTAAAATAATAATATAATTTTTAAAATTATATTACTAATTGCCCCTAAATGGACTATTGTGATCTTCCTAATACTTCTATATAAGACTTTTTCCAAATATTAAGTGCATAAATGATTATTTTTTTCAAAATTTAAAGGCATATATAAATGTTCTTTATCGGTATATTCCTAATTATATTATTATTATTTTTTACAATTTTTACTAAATGTTATGATAACAATATATAATAGTTATCTTTTAAAAGGTAAATTTGTAAAAATAATATTAGACAAATGTCAACAATTGACTCAAGTATTATTTTATTCTTTGCATCTATTTCTCAAAGCAGGTAGAAATGTTAGTTAATAGAGCTTATTTCAAAACTCAATGGAAATGATGTTGTGGGTCGGGTGCAGTGTATTTTGTTGCCCACGGTTTATTATGCAAAACCGCTTTTTGGTGGTACCAAAATGAAAACGAACCATCAAAGAAAGAACATTAAACATGTTTTAGCCTCGTAGGACGACACATTTGAATGGTTAGAGGAGGAAAAAAATTTAAATGGCTAATATGATAATAAGAGATTATTTTTATACTAAATTATATATTTCTAAAAGATTCATCAAATATATTTTTATAGTGAAATAGTGTATATAATAAAGTTGAATATCTTAACATATAAGTTGTACAGACTACAAAATATTCTAATCATCTTTCATCAACTTATTATGTCATCCAGGGACACCTAAGGCTGATATGACTAAAACAATCTTCTTAGGTCTCAAAAAATATTTTAATAAAAAAACCTCATAAAATTAAATTAATAAAATCATATATAAAATTAGAGAAATGTTTAATGTTACGAACTTATCTTTTTAAGGAACGCAATAATGTGACTGTCTTACATGAAAATTTTTAGATTAACTCTTCTTATTCTTTGTTACTTGTTAGCATTCTTCCACTTGAAACTGAAAAAGTAGGGGTTCACATATTACTTTCCCAAGTGATATTGTTCCTCATATATCTATATGTAGTTGTAGGAGAACATCACTTGTTATTCAAAATGATTTTCATTTTAAAGTACTCTAATTAAGAAACAATTTCGTTGCATTTTTGATAGAAGTATCTAGTAATTCAAACTAGAAGGCCAAAGTAGTATAAGTTTTAAATTGCAGCAGCAATATTTGTAAATTTTGTAATATTTTTAACAACTCGTAATCACAATTTAAGTTACAATAGTTGTATTTTCTTACAATATAACGGTCTGCAGCGTAACTACAACTGCAACTCTAATTTAAAACAATCGTCCAGACCATGAATGATTAACCTTAACAATTGTGACTATAAAATTGTAGAATTTTAAAACATCTACAGCGACATTACAATCACAATCTAGTAGATCAACCAACAATTTTCCACAGTATAAAGATTTCTTATGTAAATTTTCATAAATGCAATTTTAAAAAAAAGTGAAAATTCCGTTACTCTCTTAAGCTTCTTTTGCTCTTCTACACACCTTTAATTATCGGTTTCACAACTCCACGTAGTGTTATTCAATTCAAAGTTTGTGTTAAATTTCAAGTTTTTCCGTTTTATTTTTGCAAGATCCATATGAAACCAATGTATTTTTGCTACTCATTTCATTTGCTTGTTACGTATTCAGTGACATAACTAACCTACGTGACAAAATGTATCCAATAATAACAAATTATATAAACAAAATTTGCAACCAATTGGGATTAGGAAAGGTGATAATGAGTATAATGGTTCATCGACTTTGAGTTTAATCATGAAGACGGTGAGATGTTGGTCGTGATTGGCAATTGTTAAATAAAACAAAAGAATAGATTGACACATACAAAGATAGAAAATAACATTATAATAGTTTCCAATTTCCACTAAAATACTATTCGTACTATACAGCGGTGCTAAGAAAATTAATTTTGTTTCGACAAATATTAAATTAAATTTATTTTCAGTTGAAAAAGAAGTTACATAAAATTATTCACACTAATTTAATAAATGTTTTGTATTTTAAAACGTTTAAAAGTTAATTTTTTAAATAAAATTTAATAATTGTATTAAAATAAAACATAGTTTTTAAACCCGCCTTAAACTTCAATTTGTATTGGTTGAATTCTGACATCGTAGTATTTCTATTTGTGTCTAGTGTCATGTATCACCAAACGTTGATTTAAAGTACTAGTTAGGTAGGTATTTTTCTTCTATGCAACGTTAGGTATGTATTTTAAGTTCAATATTTCAACAAAAATACTTTAACATTTTTTAAATAATTTTTATTTATATTTAAAATCAGATAAAATAAGAAATATTTTAAATGAATTATTATTTATATTTTTAAATGAATAAAAATATCAAAAACTATTTTTTTTTATTAACTAACATTTTATATTATATATATTGTCGAGTTAAAACACATACATTTAAAACAGAATGTAATTTATATACATGATCGATATAATACGTAAAACTTTTTACAGAAAATATATATAAAAATATTTCCAAGCGGTTAGAGAATATATAAACTGATTTTGTGAGAGGACACGTGTAGGATGTATTTCGCTCTCAAAATAAAAGGCACGAACGGCTAAGATGCGATTGTTCTTCTGGCCGTGCACGTGTCACCACAAGACATTGTCTTTTTCTTTTTCTTTTGCTTTGAGTGTTCGATCAGATTCTCCCTCACAATCTCGAGATTTAGAACATCGTCTTCCATTCTTCGCATCTCTCTCTATCTGCTCCTCTCAGGTATCAATTCTATAATCCTCACCTTTCCGGTTACAAGTTTTTTTTTCATCACATGTTTGTATTTTTCCTTCGAGTAGTTCATACATCAATTCATGTTACATAATCGCTTGATCAATCTACTCCAAATATTTTAATTCGAACTTCACAATTCCGATTATGTAACATGGATTGATATATGAACTACTCGAGAATATAGCAGGGATAGAGAATTGTGTCTTGTGTGTGTTATAGAGAGTAATCAAAACAGAAAATGCTTCCCTAAAAGGAAAAAATAAAATCATAAGCAGAATTGCCAACACAGTAGAAGCTAGAAGTTTCCTTAAACAACTGAAAATTAAAGAAGCATAATATTGATGATTTGTATGTTTTACTTTTTTTGCTGCATTGCAACAGTTTTGTTTTGTTTTTCTCGCTTCATTTCAATTCTATGGCCCTGTTTGAGACAGCTCAACGATATATGTGTGTGTATAAAGTTATATGATTGTTAGAATATAAGACTTTTATGTTATATTAGAGTATGTTAGTTTATTTTATAGGATCAGTTTCTAATCTTGGTATATTAGATTATTTCTTAGGATTATTAATACTTATTAGCTTTAATTACTCTGAATGTCCCCTGACTATTTCAGAATATTTAATTAAGTTCACGAACTAAAAATTATGTAATTTGGTCATTAAACTTGTCGATAATTTGTAATGAAGGCCCTGAACTAAAGTTTAATTGTGTGCCAAAACTTTTAAATTTAAATAATCTAATCTCTCCTAAACATTTAAATAATTGGGAATGAAGTCCTCAAATTTTTAAATCATTTCAAATTGGTTCCCTAAATTTAGGGACCTAATTTCATATTATTTAAATCTGATTACAAAGTATTTAGGTCAGGGATATGATTACAAATTATTACAAGTTCAAAGACTCAATTACAAACTATTTTAGCCCCGAATAGTTTAAGACCTCCAAACTAGTTAAACCTACCTAGTATTATTATTTGTTACCCGACTTCTCTATTTATTTAGGATTGAGTCTATAATAATATATCCTAATAAATAAGGATTAGAGTTTAGTCTTTTGTTTCAAGTTACTGTCAAGCTATCTTCAAAATATTATCAATAATATTCGAGCTCTTCTGTTACAAAACTTGATAGAGGTCATGGAAGAGAGAAAAGATACACATATTCCTAAATAAAATTGCATTGCAATGAGTAAAGTAATTAGAAAGCGACTACATCTAATCCTTATATAGGCTAACAAACTAACTACTAATCTCTAGTAGTCTCCACAAGTTAGAAGGTATTCACAACACTTGCATCTAATAATTTCTCTCCTCCTTTTATCTAAAACCCATAACTTCCACAATGATTATTTCTGTATATTTCGATTAGTAATACTGTCAAACCATGTATATTTCAGTTATATTTTAGCCAACTTAATTCATTAATTTGCATAGAGTATGAGGAATTTTTTTTAATGGAGGTATGGGAATTTATAACTGGACAATACATAAATGTGTAATTTTAACTGTGCTTTAGGGAAAAAATGAGTGGCCGATCAAGTCGCACATTATATGTTGGCAATCTTCCTGGTGATATTCGCATGAGAGAAGTGGAGGATCTTTTCTACAAGGTACTTATATCTAAGACCATTGTATGCACCGTGGTGCTTTTGACTTCTATGCTGAAAGATTCACACTTAAGTCATCATCATCACCCTGTTTATGTTCTCTATCAAGTATCATGTACCATTTACTCCCATTATTTGCTTTCACGGAAATACATGCATATATGACACAATTTATGAAATATAATTGAAGATCAATATGTCTGGATTTCTATTTCACCAATTACTTCACTGTCTAAATACAGTATGGCCCTATCGTTGACATTGATTTGAAGATCCCTCCAAAACCACCAGGTTATGCTTTTGTCGAGGTATGCCGGAATTTCATTTTGTAAGGATGTGAAGGGGTATTTATCACACCTTTTTTAGTTCCCTTGTTCTGTCTTATATATTAAACATTATATTGCAGTTTGAGGATGCTCGTGATGCTCAAGATGCGATTTACTATAGAGATGGTTATGATTTTGATGGTTATCGATTACGAGTTAGAATATTTTCCCTTTCTTCTTTTTTTTCTTTTTTGCCTCTACGGGACACTATCAAATTTTGTTACATATGAACTTTTGGTCACTATTTCTTACTGTAGGTTGAACTTGCACATGGTGGACGCAGAAATTCATCATCTGTGGATCGATACAGTAGGCATAGCGGTAGTAGTGGTAGTCGTGGAGTTTCTAGGCGATCTGACTATCGTGGTATGTATTTTTTCTTAGTATAATGTTAATAATTTTTTAAACTTTGTATTATTGTACAATAGTTTATTCTCATTTTGTTTGTCTTAATTCCATTTGCACTTAAAAAGAGAATGTTTTGGTTGACCCATTTATTGTCTTTGCAGTTCTGGTGACTGGATTACCTCCTTCTGCTTCATGGCAAGACCTGAAAGTATGGATTGGTTCATTATTCCTATGACCATTTGATACTTGCAATTTTTTTTGCTTGCAGGGGGTTGATTACATTTTACATTGTATCGGTTGACAACTAATGAATAATATTTGCTAACTCTGGGTTCTAAATGATTAGGATCACATGCGTAAAGCTGGTGATGTGTGTTTTTCTCAAGTGTTCCGTGAGCGTGGAGGTAATTGGATTTGGATGCATTTTGGAGCGAGTTTTTATTGTATAAGATGGTTGGTTAATGCAGGGGGGTCCTTGAGATTAGAGGAGAATGCAAAAAGGATATTGCATGCAAAGTGAGGGAGTAAATATGCAGTAGTTTGATGCATTGCTGTCAAATAGAAGCTATAGCGGTACAATAGCACTATAGCATAGCAGAATTTGAACAAATCGCTGTTGCTCCGCCATATGCTATTTAGTATAGAGTGTTGTCAAATAGCTGCTATTGTGGTGCTATAGCACTATAGCATATCGAAATTTGAACAAACCGCTATTTTTTTCGTGATCCACAATTTTCAACATTTTGATGATAAGCTTTTCTTTGAGCATAAAATAAGCTAATAAAAAATGTTGAGGTGTTTATTTTGGTAGTCATTTTTTACCTTGTAATCTCAAGTGGCGATAATGTGATATTTATGTAGGGGGCATGACTAATTTTGGGATACAATAAATCCATGAAACAATCTATTATATCTAAGCCTTTTTAAGCTGATTTATTTCATTATTTATTTATTTTTGATAATAATTTTCAATAAAATTTCACCACATAATCTTAAACATGGGTATAATTTGTATGCAGGCTTGACTGGGATAGTGGATTATACCAATTATGATGATGTGAAATATGCTGTAAGTATTCTTAACCTGTATCACCAAATATATATGTTAGGTTTTGTATCTTGCCTGTTCTTGAGCTGGATTTTTTGTGGCTGTCACTTTGACCAGCATGGTTATTATGCTTCAATAACTTTGTTTTGTCATACAGGTCAGGAAGCTTGATGACTCGGAATTTCGAAATGCATTTTCTCGGGCATACATACGGGTGAGTGGATATTACTTTTGGCTACATTCTTCATTCTGTTCATGTACTTGCTCTCCTTGACATATCTATCTGGTTGGTTCAGGTGAGGGAATATGATCGGAGTTATTCTAGAAGTCCCAGTCGTGATTCAAGGAGGAGCTATTCTCGAAGTCGCAGCCCATATATATCACGAAGTCGAAGCCGTAGTTTAAGTCATACCTACAGTGGCAGGAGCAGAAGGTTCATTTTGGTTGCACCGGTCAAGTATGATTTATATGTATTATCATAGTAAATTTGAATAATTGATCAAGTGTTAAATTTTGCAGTTTGTCTCCAAAAGCAAAACACTCTCGGCGCTCATTATCTCTTTCAAGGTCAGTTTCTTCCCACTCTTGATATGTGTGCAATTTTGTAGAATATATGCTTCGACGTAATTGGTAAAATTGACTTTGATTAAAATTTAGTCGTTTAACAGTAGTATTACATCATTATACTAGGTGTATAAATCTCTCACAGATTTTAAAATTGGTGGTATCATATAGTCAATTGAAATTGAAAATATAGAACATGATTTACACCAATGGTCTATCTAAATTAAATGCTTAGTAATTTATATAAAACTCATTGGTGCAAAACTTTTTGCATTTCATATCTGGCTTTGTTTGTATTCAGTTTGATGATTAAATACATGATGGTACATATCCAAATAATTAGATGGTGTGAGATTATATGATGCAGACTCTGCTTGTTAATAGTGAAGCTAGCTATAATTTAATGAGGAGGACAAATATAAAGGAAAAAATAAAATATATTTTTAAAACTAATATATTAAACTTAACTATTAACCAAAAAAAAATGACAATAACTTTTACTTCTATAAAATATAAATTAAAGCAATATAAAGTATTAAATAATAGTTATTTAAAATTTTTGAGTTCGATGACGTTTTAAATAGTCAAATCATTTATAATTGATGGTGTACTAAATAGACTATCAATGTCTTTTTTTTAATGTAAGCAATTAATTTATTTGCAAGAAAATGGTCTTCTATTTTATTATGAGTTTTGTTTTTACAATTTTTGCTGCCAAAACTCTCTTTGTAGTTATTGAAGATGTTAGAATAATTGAAATAAGATGAACAAAATTATCAATCAAGCAATAATTTTTTAACTGGCTTGTTTCTATTAATTTTAGACAAGTAGACTTGTTTTCGGTAGCTATATATAAAAAATATCAACTTATTAAAAAAAGTGGGGTAGCCAAGGCTACCTTATGAATACACTACTCTTTTCCCCTGCTGGTTGTCATGCACCGGCCGAAATAAGATTAACAAAATTATCAATCAAGTTATAATTTTTTAACTGGCTTGTTTCTAGTAATTTTAGAAAATAGACTTGTTTTTGGTAGCTAAATATAAAAATATATCAACTTATTAAAAAAAGTGGGGTAGCCAAGGCTACTCTATGAATACAGTACTCTTTGCCCCCGCTGGTTGTCATGCACCGGCCGAAATAATAGAATGGGTTCTGGCAAATTCTGTGATATTTATTACTGCTTTTCACTCAGTTTTTATTCATGTATCTATTTGTGTTTTGGGGAGAGAGCTTGCTTTTCACAAGGTTTTTATTCACATTTATAGTTGTGCAAGCGTATCATTGATTCATGTTTGATTACATTTTTCCATATAAAAATAAATCAACTTATGCCCACCTTTTGCATAGCTACTATTGTCTGCTTGCTTTGGTTGTTATCATTTGAGTGGTGGTATTCAGTCATGTCTCTATTGGTATATTTTTAAACTACATTGGACAGGAAGAACCCTGTTCGGAAACTTAGTTTGTTAATAATTATACAAGTAAAATTAGTTCATTTCATATGGTCTTCAAGTTGTCACTTAGATATTTGTTTCTGGAGTAGCATAGATTCAGTGTGGCATAAGTATTAGGTAATCAGTTTACCCTAGAATAGCTTGTGGCTGATTTCCTTCCTACCTTAAAGGAGTGAGGAATAATTACAGAGATGAGCTGGCAATTTTGATAGCAGTGAGGTGATTTCATATTTAGGTATTTTATCTTTTTTTAGAATCAATCATGTTTTTGTATTTTAAAAAAAATTATTTGTTTTACAAACTTGCAGTAGGATTGCAACATTTCTCTTGATTCATATGGATTTATGCTAGTTGAGTTTTCAACTGTATTTATTATTTTAGAATTGGAAAGAAAATTCTTTGAAACGTCGTCTGTTGTCATAAAGATATAATATCTTACCTTTATTTCACATTTAATTAAGAAATGCATTAAATTTTATAGCCTATCAGATTGTCTGGATCCATTTGGTATTGCATTCAGTTTCCTTTGAGGATGGGTTTGTGTTTTTTTGTTTTGCTTTTCTAGAATATTATGATATTCTTAAAGCTCTTCTCATTTATTCTTTTTGTGCAAAGTTTGAGGGAATATATCATTTCCTTATAATTCCAAATCATTTGTCTGAACATAAACATTTTATTATATATTCCTTCAACTTTGTTCTTATGATAAAGCCTAATGCTATTCCATAGACTTATCAGCATAGTTCTTCATATGTGGAAACGTGGAGGGGGTGATGATAAAGTGGTCTTCAGCTTGGCCGCTAGTTATACTATGTTCATTAGGGTTGACTCTCTTGTTTTCTAGACACGGCCTTTTGCGGCTACCTGGGAACTGCATGTTAGGATCTTGATGGCATGTGGTGCTCAAACGCCTGCAACTTTGTGGTATGAGGTAATGATGTTTTGTTGATGAGCACCTCTGGAACACCTTAACGTTGTGACTAACAATAATGCTAATGTTATATTGATTAAAAACATGGTCTGCGATTGTTGTAGACTGGATGACAGTAGATGGATGAATTGCAATCTAAGAGCTGGATCACTATGAACATAATGCTATTGGTAACAACAATTGCAAATCAGCTTTGTTTCAATTTAAAAACTACAAATAACCTATGCTCTAAGTTTTAGGTTGAGTTTATCCTTCTCTTTAGGATTTCTTTTATTGTCTATCGAGTTGGTTATATCTTCCCTACAATTCGTTCTAGGTATCATGCACGGCTCACAATACAATTGTAACTCTTGTGCATGATGTTGTGTTCAGTTACTTCCCCCCCTCGATTTTGCTCAAGATTTGTGGTAGATTGATTTCTTCGTTTGATTTTAGTAACTTTGATGTGGAATTTGGACTTGAGCTGCAAGTCATCAAACATTTCATGGCTCATTCTGGATATTGAATCGAGTTTTGTTTAAATTTTTTGCAGATCCCGGTCGAGATCTAGATCTCTGAGTTTATCTGTAAGTTTTATCTAAATTGCATAGTTTGAGATTATCTAGAAAAGGGAGAAATGGAGTGACAAATGCAGTTGTATTAAGTTTTCTTTACATTTGCATGATGTTGCTCTTGCTCTAAATTCTACTTGTAATGGTTTAAACTTTAAACTTCGAATCTAAACGGAAGTTTATACCTATAACCAAATTTTAATTATTTTCCATTATTTTATGCGCAATGCAGCCTCGACCTCGACGTCACCAGAGTCGCAGTCCTAGCCAAAGTCCAAGAAGTTTCTAAAAATCTCATTTGGCTTAAGTATGTTAATTGTCCTCTAACTCCTAATTATTCTTGTAGTTGATTATAGATTTCCTATCTCTATTTTATTTTAATGCTTCTTGATGTTCTAATGATAGATCTAATTGACAGGTGAGATCTGCATGCGAGAAGTCAATGTGTTTAATCTGGGGAGACCACTGCTGAACATGCATTTTCATTCTGTGCTACATCTAAGCTCAATATAGCTCAATCTAGTTTTGTATTTGAACTTTAAATTTTATAGGTGAAACTATGAAACAAACCTTTAGTTAGCTTAAAAAAAACAAAAACCTTTATAGTGCATTTAAATTTGAATGGGGATGATTAGAACAATTGAAATGATATTGTATTATCAAATCTATGACTAGGCTATGTTACACCTTTGGCGTTTAGTAATTTAAATAAACTTGCCATATTGGATTGGCATAGATATTGGCTTAGCTTATGCATTTCAAGTAATTTTAATAAGTCAAGTGATTGTATACTTCTTTAAAGAAACGTTAGGATTTTTCATTTTGTTAAAGTTCATCAGAAACCTCAACCGAAAATCTTTGGTGGTAGCACAATCTGATTAGTCATTGTCTCATAAGTCTCGAGCTCCAAATGAAGTTCATGTTGGATTCCACTTTTACTTTTAAGACAATAATTGAATTGAAATTCTCGAAATTGTCTATAAGGAAAAATAAAATTAAAAATGTGCACTAAAAATCTATCTGTAAAATAATGACAATCAACTAGACTATTTATATTACTATATATTATTAGGTCACTTAGTTTTTATGGTCTCGGATGATGTCTGTTATTTGAATTAGTTTTCATATTTAAAATCATCTTTTAGGTACTAAGCTATTAATTTCATATTAAACAATACACAGCAGACTCAATTTGCAGAAGCTTCAATAACTTTTTAAAGTTTAAACTAGGACTATTTGGGAATAAAATTTTGAAGGATTGTATATACAAATTTTATGTTTTTGAGTCGGTTATATTTATATTTTAATATATATCTAAGGTATTTTTTTTTATAGTTATATATATTTGAGATTTTAAAAAAATTAAAAATGTAATATAATATATGATGGTATAACATTTCAAACTTTATTTATTTTAAAAAATATTTTATAGCTTCTTAATTTCGAAAACAAAAACACGTCTCATACTCCATAAGCTCTCTTCCAAACATATCGTAAGTGTTGTTATGTCACGCTAGATTCTTGAACATATCAATTACGCATTTGAGCAAGAAATATCTATATAAATAAAATATGATCTTTAGTTAAGTTACACACTTATTCTAACTGACAATTTTATTTCTCTTGGAAAATTGAGGTCTCCGCTTATACATCATTGCCATATCCTCCGTGGCAATTCTGATTCCGACCAATGTCCACCATTGTCTTTCTCGAGGCACCATCAAAAGGAATGGTAAGAACAAAAATCAGTTTATATTTATAATTATGAGATGTTCTTGAGATGTGTTTTCTGTTGATTATGGAGATATGCAAAATGATGAAATTCCTTGTTGCATTTTCTCGATATGGATATGGGTCATTTATGCAAATCAGTACAATTTGTTTATATTCCTTAGCTTTTAGGGTAAGGCTTGAGAGATAGTCACCATGAAAGAAAATAAATTATTTAGGTGTTAGAAAGAAAAATCCCCTTGATCCTCTAAGTCCCGTATTTGTTTATATTCGCCCACTCTTAGGATAATGAGTCTTTGTTTCACCAATTTAGAGCTATTAGGTTAATTTTGGATTAATCCTCAAAAAGATCCCTCCAACTTAGGGTGACTGGCATGACGTGCTGGAGAGAAGTAGAGTCTGATCGGCTCTTGAATTTAATTTTCTCTAAATTTATCACCCACCTCCTATATTTGTTTTATACTCTGAAAATAAATAAAAATACTATTTTATCTTTTTCTTACTCCTACTAATTATTACTAGTCAAAATTTTTGAAATTATTAACATTTCAACAATTTTAAATTATTGAATTTAAAAAAATGTATAGAAAATTGTATTTATGAAGTTTAATATTTATTCAAATTTTTGAATTTTAAAAAAATTGCATTTCAAATTCATGTAAAGTTTCGATATTTTTTAAACTTTAAAGAAAATTGGATTTTTGAAATTTTATCTTCATTCAAAGTTTCGAGTTTTTTTTTAAAATTTTGAAAAAAGTTGTATTCCATAAGTTTTACATTCATCTAATCTAAAGTTTCAAAAAATTTGATACTTTTTAGAAAAATTGTATTTCGAAAATTTTACATTTATTCAAAGTTTTAAAAAATTGTATTTTGAAAATTTCATGTTCATTTAAAATTTTAAATTATTTTCAAATATTTGAAAAAAATATATTTTAGATTTATATTTATTCAAAGTTTTGAAACTTTTAAAAAATATGCATTTAAAAAATTTTACATTTATTCATTTTTTTTTAACTTTTAAAAAAATTGCATTTCAAAAATTTTAAATTCAATCAAATTTTTTATTTTATTTTCTAAAAAAAACTAAATTTAAATTTTGAAACTTTTAAATTTTGAAACTTTTAAATTTAATGAAATTTTCAAAGATGGAAAGAACTAATTTACTTAAAATTCCAATTGATTAAAAAAAGATAAAAATGCATTTTCGTATACTTTAGGGGATGAAAGATATAGGTGTAGGGATGCTTGATAAATTTCTTCTTTATGTGTAATTAAACTGGACTCTACTATTAATTTTCTTACTAAAACTTTTAAATTCCCAGTTTGTGATCGAATATTTATAAATTTACGATGATTATTTTTTTGTTTGGAAAACTTTAGTGTATGATGAATCCGAATGTAAATTAATTTTAAAAGGTTTAGATCTTAAAAATTTAGTGAAAGTTTTATAAAATTTAAAGAATTTTATTGAATGTATGGTACTTCTCATGCGAATTCCATACCTTGGCTCAATTCTTGCACAGCAATTTACAAATTACTCTTCCACGTGGTTGAGGTAAAATTACTCAAATTCTCAATACAAAGAATTTGCATGAACGTTTTTATCAAACATAAATAGTTCACCACTCACTACAAATTCAACCACAATTGGTCTCATCTCATTCAATTGATTTATCACTTGAAAACACACTCTCCAGCATTTCTTCCAAAAACATGATTTTTCTCAACAAATATACCATCTTTATTTTATGCTTTCCAATGAAGGATCATAAAATAGTTGAAGCAAATGTCCATCACACAGCCGTGTGGCTGCCGGAAAAATCAGTTTCAAGGCCAGCCAGACTATATAATGTACCTTAACATAACAGACCCGAAGGCCAAAGCGCCGAAGCAATAGGTAACAGTTCTCAAAGCATACATTAGGTTCTGTTTTTCCATAGTAATGGAAATCTGCTTCACAGTGAACAGAACATGTGTATTACCGATTTTGTGACGGCATTCTATCTGATCCGTGCCTTAAACGAAAGCTGCCGGACCTGGTACTTGGGTCTGACCTGTTGGCGTTTTGGTGGTACGATCTCCAGCCTGGATCTCTATCAGCTTGGCTCAATGACAACGAAGGCAAGTGTTCTCTTTCCCAAGTATGGAAGCGACTTGGTAGATAGTTTTCTTCTTGGAAATTACGTCCTGATGATGAACTTGATGGGATAAGGAAGAAGCCACCACTTTGGTCTGACGATGTGGCCACTGGTAGAGTTGAACCACTGTGACTGCTAGCTCTTCGGGTGACAGAAGCAACAGGTGCCCGCATTGTAGTTGAGTTAGGATGTTGCTGTGGTTGATAGTATGCCTGAAGTGCCTGCACTCTATCACGGGCTCGAGCATTGCTACCAGGATAAGGAGGGATCATTGAGGAACCAATTGAACTACCTGCTCTGACGGCAGAACTGCAGAAATTAAATGTGCATTGAATGCTTGTTATAACTCAAACAATAAAGCATCCAATATCAATCTCATGAGCAAATGTCTACTAGCCAATAAAGATACCTAGATCCATCATTTTTTATCAATTAGTTTACATATAACCAACATTAATTGCATACTTAAAGCCCATCAGACCGAAAAATTGGTATATGTGAGCAATTCACTCACTTGACAAAGAGATGAATTGATTCTAAAGAGGCACCTACCTGTGACCAACAAGAAAGGGGTGCATAAAAGATCCTGATCTTGGTACATCCGAACCACCCCTAACTGGCCTTTGACTACCGGGTGACACCGAGGGTTGATCAGCAGCAACTATACGACTGCTTGCAGTCGAGAAAGGAGGGGAATGGTGCTCCCAACTGTGATAATGAAGATCCATGGCAGGAAATGTGTAGGAGGTTGGCATGTCATTAGGCACCGATGAGCCATTCCAGTGATTGAAGTTAGGTGCTTCTGATACAGATCCACCCGAATTGGAGGAGGATGGGTGAATTGGTCCAAAGTATGCAATATACGGACAAGGATGACTAGCAGATGATACAGCTGTATGTTCACCAAATACAGCATGTTGTCCCATCATATCAGGATCTGCATCTCATAATTTCAGTAAATTAATGTATCTGGTGCATACAAGGGTCAACTTAAAAAATGGAGAGGCTTTATTAGAACGAAAAGGGATATCTTACATGCAGTTGATGAAAATTCACCTTCCCTGGAAAAATCAGGAGCATAAATATAAGTTGCATAAACAACCTAACATTTCCTTTAGTGTGTGTGTGTGGGTGGGTGAAGGGATACTCTCAAAAAGCCTAAATTTAAGAAACATTAAAAAGTTAAAATCATTATTTATTAACCAGCATGTTGAGCCAGCTAGGTCCATTTGGCTAGATCATTCAACACAATACAAACATATAGCACTTTGATGTTCCACCTTTAGCAAAGGAGAGGCAAGCCAACCAAAAGAGTACATCCCATTTTAACAATCTAATTAAAGCACATTCGTAAGGGAAACTTTTTAGAACTCAACCAAAAGTATGACTAAATTCAATTATAAATATGCGGCAGCCATTCATACAAGCTTCAACTGCAATACAAGAAATAAACTGAAATTTAGCCAAGAATGAAATACAAGCCGTCGAGGCCAACTTAAAAGAATAAAATATGTACTTCAGCTAGGCCTTCTGTTGCAGCTGTGATAAAGAGTACTCTGATAGGTCTGTTATTGTTAGTTAAGAAGTTAGTTAGTTAATTAGGTTGGGTTAATTAGTTTGTTAGTGTGTTGAGAGATAGGTAGGTCCAATGATGCATGCTGCCTATAAATAGAGAGAAGTTATTAGAGGCGGAGGCATCTTGTAAATTGAGTAATTTAGGGTCTTTTTCGCATTGGGAGGTGGGAAAACCCTCAAAGAACTGCCATTATTTTGTAATCAAAGGGGTTTCTTCTCCATTTTTTTGTAATAATGCCAGTTGGGTCTAGCATAGTCATAGTGTCATACAAAATTAGTCAATTACATTACAAAAGAAGAAAAGGACAGGAGGTAGCAAAGATGGGTACTTCAAAGTGCATTATTACAGATACTACGGTGGCAGAAATAGCAAAGCAATGAACAAAGGTCATCTAAAGTGAGCCGGTCTTTAAATTCACCCTTGCTAGCTTATCCACTTTAGTAACAAATGACGATTATCCCAAGGCAAAACATTAATGTGTGTGAGTTGTGGAGTGCAGTAAGCAAAAATGCCAGCCTCCACGAATAGATGGTAAAAGAATTCAGACCTGATGGATACCCATGAAGAAAGAGTCAGACCAATCAGTCACAATGGTTTCCCCATTAGTTGAAACTACAAGTTGTATGAGTTAAACTCAAGCAACTTCACAGAAAATTTGACAGTTTCTACCAAAAATGGACAAGTCCATGTGCTTATGATGATTCCCAAGCAACTACTCCAGAAGTCATACTCTGGATTAAACAATTGGAAATAATTGTTTTTTGGAATAAATACTTAACTGAGCTTCTAAGAAACTAACTTTGAATTTAATGACGCTACTGCCTACAAAATCTTAATACGTGTAAATATATTTCTCCTATTTACCAAAAGAATGTTTGTAAAATTCAACCACATTTGACTTTGACTATCCGAATTAGGTTCCATACTAAAATCAAAAACATGATTTTAGTGATCACTTACTTCTCAGTGCAACAACCACTTATATATATGGTTATGTGAAAGAGGAACCAAATTGTATTAGTAAAAAGTCACAGACAGCACCAATACCACCAAAGAATGTCTACAAACCAGCCAAAGAACAAAATAATATGTATGACAAATGACAAGTTCAAGCCTCTAAAGTCAAAGAGATAAGTTTGTATTTGTGGAATGTTAATTGTGCTTACTCGTAAGATGATGGAAGTCGTGTCAGGTTGCCGAATGGGCACCAATGAACTCCAAAGGACTGCAGAAACCATTTAGGGGAAAATGTAGTCAATGGACAGCAAAACATTGTCTATCAAGATAATAAAAGGGAACAAGAAATAATTTCAAATAAAAGAGGTTGTGGCAGCCTTGAAACACCAACCACTTACACGTAGAAGATTCAATTTTGTCTAGATCATTTATGTACTACAAATGGCAATGGAGTAAAATAATGCATTGGCAGATAATAGTGGTGCAGTGGTAGGCTTTGACTTGCTTACAGATAAACAAAAGGTCTATGAAGGCATATGGTAGATGAAGTTGAAACTCACATCAGGTCTAATATGATTACGAAGTAATAATTTGAGTAGCTAAATAACTTTTCTTTTGCTCCCAGCTATAACTTTCAAATAAATTCAGTAGGCATGCTAATGCAAATAGGCACGATGTTGATCACTCCCCAAAACCTTTTTGTTTTTTATAAAGTCAAGCAAAGAACAAGTTTGCAAATTCGTCTTGCTCTATCAAGAGTCTCTTTTATATGAGAGTAAAAGAAGTAAATCTATACTACTACATCAAACCATGAACAGTAAAGATTAAACATAAAGTCATGTGACTTTTAAATAACCATGTGGTCATTAAATAACTTCAATCTTAACCATCAATGTGTGACTATATGGTCAAGATTTACTCTTCTTAAAAGAAGCATTTGTGTCGAGCTCTTCAGCAAGTATGAAATAAAATTCCAACAAAACATAAATCTGATAGGAATTTACCATTTCAGAGTAGTTTAAATCATATAGGTCCTCATCATGCGTCCAGTCATCCATGTTGAATTCTGGATATGACCGACAGCCGTTAGCATAAAGCCACTGACCTTTCTCAATCTTCCGACAATTAGGGCATTGCATTGCTCCTTTTATATTGAATGCCGAACCAATGCAATCTACATTACATAAAGAAAGTATATTAAGCACAAAAATATGATAACTAACAAATAGGAGCTATCAGCTTGTTTGAAATAGATTCAAGTAAAAACATGAATGCAATAAGTATTGCCTTAAAATGAGCACAACCATTGTTATTAATCGCAGATAGCAACCAATGGGGTTGAAATGATATAGCGGGATAGCACATAGCAGAATGACCACTATTCTAAATTTTCTATATAAATTCAGTAATTCATAATATATGTATAAATGCTCAAGAATTACTCACAATTCTGTGATAGGGATGTTTTTGAATTTTTATTTCACAAGACATGAACATTCACCAAAAAGAAATACCCGGCCCATTGTTGGGCTTATTATAAGCCCATAACGTGAAACCCAAACCCTAAATCTGAAAATGAAATGCCTCCTTCTAAATAAAACGTATGCAGCTCTATTACTGCCATAACTAACTGCTGCACTATTGTGTACATTAATCTAAGTCCTAACACATACATGCATCTTTCTTCTCCTCCTTCGTTTTTTCTTGTATTTTCGTTGTTTTTCTTGCTTCTTCCCCTCCTCACCGACCAGTCTCAGTCCAGTTAAGCCACCTATGTTTTTTATCATTATATAATTTGTATAACAAAAATTCATAATAGCACCATCCCGTTATTTGCAATCCCACTATAGATATTAACTATATTTGATATATTGAAAATACAATTCAGCATAACTAACAGCAGTGTATAAAAAAAAATTTACATAACAAAACTTAGCCATCAATGATAATATAATTCCACAATCAAACTTTTGCATAAGTTTCATGTTCAGGGTAATTCTTAAACTGTTTTTCGCACACAGCACCTGAAAACTGTCTTCCGAAGTTTTTAAGTACACATTATAACGTCAAATTATACATGATCCAATCAATGCATACAGCTAACCATGACTCCAAAAGAAAACTGCATATGTCAATCAGAAATTCCTCCAATTTCACGGCAAGTTAGTCAAAATGTCTCGATTAGAGTAACAGCAATTCAACAAGACCAACATAATTTTCAACTTTAGCTTACATAAAGATCAATTTCTATCCACTATAAATCACGAAAATTTATCTACATGGCCACAATTCCATCATTAAAAGCTAGCTTAACAAGAATCGAAATCCGGAACAACATCAAACAGCACGTGTAACAGATCAAATTCCATAGTTTCCAAAAGAGAGATAAACATCCAATCATCAATATTTTGCCGCAACTCGCAGCAATAATTCACAATAGCTACCTTTCTACAGATAACCACAAATCAGAATCACCAAACACAAAAACAACAGGATCCTATAAAATAAATTACAACTCTTATGGTTTCATAACCTCCAAAATCAATAAACATATATAACAAAGAATCAAAGTCATGCATAGTAACGGGAAAAACTTAAAAAACAAAACGTAGATCTCAATTGTTGTAGTCCAAAGTTCAAACCAATTAAATGATAAAATTCCATCGAATTTGCATGCCTTGAGAGAGAGAAAGAGAGAAATTAAAAGTTACCAAGATGAAACTGATGTCCACAAAGAAGCTTAGCCAAGGATCTATCTCCATTATCGGTAACAACATCGAGACAAATTGAACAAGACACTGAACCAAAAAACTTGCTTCCTCGACCATCTCCTTCATCGACAACCTTATTATGATTATGATGATTATGAATTTTAATATCCTCTTCCTCGTCTTTACCAAGACCCATTACAAACAAAAAACCCTAAAAATCGGAAAATAAAATAAAACCGGGGGAGTATAGAAAGTTAATTCGAATTGGTGTTTGTGTCTGGAATTTTAATTATATCTTTGAATTTTGGCGAAATGTTTGTTTGTGTCTGAATTAGGACATGGATCAGAAAACTATGAGATCTAAGGTCTTCTTGGTTTCGGTTGGTTTGGAAGAAGGAATGAAGAAAGAAAAGACCAAGTATGACCATATATTATATCTTGTTTATATGGGTTTATTTTTTTAATTCTTTTTTTCTGTTTCATTTATTCTTCCCAATTAATTACTCCTCATCTTTTTTGTCCAATCACAGCCTGCACTTCATCCGCGGACTTCGCTAATTTTCCACTCTACTTCTTTTTGACCCTCGATATTATTTTAATTAAAAAAAATTATATCAAAATAAATATTACTTTTATATTTAATATAATATTTTAATTATATTTTTCTTTTATTAAAATAATTTAGATGAGTTAATGAATATTTATATAGGTACTTACAATCTACGAAAGAGTTTCTCACGACAACTAAAATTGATTCCACCACTTTATGAAAAGTGAGTTAAATTTTTAACAAATAGAATGAAAATATATTGACTTTTTTTTTATTACAAAAAATGATAATTTTGCATTATATAAAATTAAAGTGATGCGTTGTGTTTTTATAAAGTCTGACATTTTGTGTTAAAATTTATTATTGCTTTGTAATGTGATTTGCAAATTTTGTATGACCAATAAAATATTTGATTTGGTTTATACAAGTGTCCAAAATTTTAGAGTATTTATTCAAAATTCTATCCAAACAATCTACCATATGCAAAAGAATAACAACATCCCACCTTTTTTTTTTTCTTTTTAAAAAAAGTCAATTTAAAATAACATAAAAGTTATTCAGAATATAAGATGTATATAGAATAATTACTAAAGGTATAATACACTAAGAAAATTCGTCCTACACAAGCGAAAAAATAAACTATCATCGGACAATAACAAAACCAAGTTATAGGTTATGGGATTTCTCCACCAAAGATTAAAGTCAAAATCAAGCCCTTTAACATTAGATTTTAACCATCATCTTAATGCAATTTACCATATAAAAAACATTCACCACAACTTGATTAAATAGAATTGTTACGCACCTTCTACAATATTCATAAACACATGTCCAAACAACCTCTACAATTTGTCGAACTTTTGTTGAATTAAGAAGAAGCACTTGAAATTGAAAAATATGATTTTATGCATAATTGGATAATGTGCTTTTAACACACATTCAACCTAGAATATCAAACCAAACTCAACTAAAGATATTACATTAAAAAAATAAGTGTTGTAACGATTCATCTTTTTCACATCCGAACAACTAAAACAATGATCGCCTAACACACCATGCAATAATACTTTGAGAGGTATCAACTTGTTCCACGTGATATTAAAAAAAAAAAAAAAAAAGATTTTATTTAATACTTGAATCATGAGAAAACTATTTGTAAGCAGTTTGACATAATATTCATCTCATTAGTTGCGTTGTCAACTTCGCTTATGCGATTCATTTCCCTGCAAGACTAGTGAATCCATCAAGAAATTACAATCCACTAATAACTTTTTATTCAAAACAAATAAGTTTATCCTCACCTTCAAACCTACACCCAAACATAAATATGTCAGTTACCGAACTATTTTTCCCAACCACCAAGAAATACAACTAATAATACTTATCACATAAAGCACACCCCTCTACTCAATTGTCATACCAAAATGAAGTATCTCTACCATGACCCACCAAGCGAACCAAAATTTTATAAAACCAATTTTCCCTTTCACCACCCAACCTATCATATACTAAACACAAATCTTTCCACCAACTGAATGTTAAACGACAAGCAACATTAGATCCCTCTACCATATACTTATTAGCCAACACTTTAAAGCAAATACTATTTTGACCAGTTTTCAATCGTCAATCTCGTTTACCTAACAAAACATAATTGAAATATCTCACTCTGCGGGCACTCAAACCTCATTTCTCCCTAAGAAGACATATCTTCTCCCATCTTACCCAGTGAATTTTCCGAGCAACCTTACTACCACCCCACAAAAATAATTTAAAAAAAGTCTCAATATGAGAAACGATACCTGACGGAACCTTGAAGAAATAAAAGAAGTAAATCAATAGAGCAAACAAAACAGCTTTAAGAAGAACGAGATGACCACTCGTAGACAAATTACGACTCTTCCAATAAGACACTTGCACCTTAATCCTTCCGACCAAATGATCCTAAAATGGCAACCTCTGCATATTATCACTGATAAGAAGTCTCAAATATTTGAAAGGTAGTTGATCAACCTTACAATTGAGCACCACAAAAGTTTCATCATTCTTAGCAAGATAGTTCTCATTCAAGGGAACAAAGCCTAAAAAACTCACAATCAATTAAAGATCCTTCAAGTGAAAGTACTATTACAAGCAATAGAGAATCTATATATTTAGATCCTAAACGCTAAAATTTACCTCAATAGCATAACATTAAGAAAATATCTAAAGGAAGAAGTCAATATATTCTTTAAGGTATATGTTTTTTGTAGACTTTAAATTATACTATTCTTTATTTTATAATACACTCAAATACACGTCTAAAGCCGATTGAAGTCGGAATAAGTATTTTTTATATATATATAAAATCTGAATAAATATTATTTATTTTTTTTATAATAACATGAATTACGATTTAATTAGTTTCATATTAAAGTTTGTCCACAAATGTAGTTTACCGGCACAATTTCTCAAATATTCTATATATGAAAGAGAAAAAAAATGAAAATAATAGTTGGCCAATCATTGGATGTGACCTTCTACATATTTTTATTTTTTTTATATTAAATAATAAAAAATTTAAAATTTGTTTATTGATTATTAATTAATAATATAAAATGAATTAAAATCAATAAATAAATATATATATATATATATAAAAGTAGTGTTTTTAGTAATATTCAGACCATATTTTAAATTATCGGATAACTGACATAGCACATACATCATAAACATTTTTCATAATGTCTATTTCAATTATAATACGAATACTATTTGGATGACTATTCTTAAATTTCTATATTTTAAAATTGTGATACATCATATTATATTCATATAAATAATTAATTATATATTTTTTGTTATATTATATTTCTTATATTTAATTATGTTTTATTTTGTTACTTTGTTTATAGTTATTTTATATTTTTTATCTATAAATTATTAAACCTGAAAACTAATTATTCTAGCAAGACAAACATTATTAAAGTTATGTATTCGCTTTTTTTATTCTACTAAAGTATATCATTATAATATTAAATAATTTAATATTTTCCCACCTAAAAAACCGTGGTAATTAATCGGATTCTACAATTTCATAGTGTTTTTAAAATAAAAATATACTATCAAACGCTCTAATCCAATAATGTTTTAACACAAGTAAATTTCATAGTGTTTTAACATAGTGTTTTTATTCGGAACGAAACCCACCACCACATTTTGGCAAGTATGTTTTGTTCCAAGAAGCCCATAAAACTTTTCTAGTAGTATTATTATCAGCCCACAAAAAGATTATTTGAAGTGAACTTATTTTTTTATGACTTTCTTTACAGTCTTATAAAAGTAAGAAAGTAAACATGCATGCCAGATAAAACACAGTCAATGAGCATGAATCTACCTCACAACAATAAATAATAATTTTTCAAAGAAGATGATGTTCGTTTGATCGAAAAGTGAAAACGTCCACAACAAGCTACCAATTATACCGAGACCGTGTATAGAAATTTCGGATTTAGATTATAGAGAGAAAGGTAGGAAAAAGTAGAGAAACCAAAGACAATCCAAACCCAGAAATTTTATGATTTAATGTAATTTTTTTAAAGATATTTAATATATATCATATTATCAAATTTTATATTAATCTGCCAAATTTTTATTGGGTTCTTTTTTCTTAATGTTCCTCTCACGGATTCTTTTAGTCTCTCACTATTCTCTTTTTCTTTCTTTTATTACTACATCTCATTTCACCTCTCCTGTACTTTTTTTTTCCTTGTCAGTTATCTCTTTCTTTCCAATATTTTCCCACATGCTCATTATTTCTATTATTTTATTCCTATTCTTATTTCTATTATTAATTTTTATTTATATTTCTTTTTCATTTACTTATTAGAAGATTCATATGTACATCTATCCATCTTAAGTGAGTTGTATGTTTATTAAGTCTTCAACAATATTTTAATATTTTCTACTAACTCAAAATTCTATTCATGTAAATTAATTATATCTTATCATTAATTATATATTGTATAAAATTAACTGTTGAAACTATTCTACTAACTATAAAAGTGATCAACAACATCATAATAAAAGTACCAATGTTTGTTAAGCATTTACCATTTTTGTTTCTAATAGGTTATATTATTACTAAACTATCATCACATATATATTTTTATTTGTTTTTTTACTATTAATGTATCGTTGAAATTTAATTGTTGGATTATGTTTAAGAATTTATTTAATTTAAGTGTTTTATTGTATTTATAGATATATTTTATACATTAAATAATATGTTGTAATATAATTTTATTATTTTTTTAAAATTTAAATTTAATGATAATTTAAAAAATATATATTATCTTGATCTCAACCCAACCCGCACATTATCGGATCAGTTTAGTTAAGATTTGATGAAAAAATTACATGTTAAAAATTCAACTCAAATAAAATTAATCGATTCAGGTTCTTATTTAAACAAAAACAACTCAATTCAACTCATATGTACCCTATTTATATGCGACTTTATAAGAAATTAATGCATTTATTTAATAATAATAATAATAGTTTATTAAATATAAGAAGTTTAGGTGTTATATATCATAAAATATAATATTTGATAAACAATTTTAAATTATTATTATTATTATTATTAACAAATTCTTAGAGATGATTTTTGTTCATTATTAACAAATTCTTAGAGAGGTTTTGGTTAATATATATATGGTTAAATTACATTCGTGGTCCCTTAACTTAATTTCAGGTAACGTTTTAGTCATTTATCTTTTTTTTTTCTCGAGTTGATCCTTTATTTTAATTTTAAGTGACAATTTGATATTTTATATTTTAAAATGTCAACAATGTTGTCCTTTTTTTTACAAAAATTCAAAAAAATCATCAAATTTTTTAAACAAAACTCATAAAATTCAATATCATCTTCAATATAATACAAATTTAATCAAATTCATAACTTAAATCTTGAAATAAACTCATATTTTTATTCTTTATTTGATGTTGTTGGAGATGAAAATATGAGTTTATTTGAATATTTGAGTTATGAATTTGATAAAATTTGCATTAGATTGAAGATGATTATTAATTTTATGAGTTTTGATTGAAAAATTTAATGATTTTTTTGAATTTTTGTATAAAAAATGATAACATTGTTGAAATTTTAAAATATAAAATATCAAATTAAGGGACCACTTATGGAATTTAACCTATATATATATATATATATATTAGTAATATTAATATTTCTTTTGGGAAATTGAGATGATTTAGTACTCAATTTACAAACAGAAAAAACTAAAACATCCACACTCAACTCAATGACGGGTGGTCGTATGGTCACAGTATTGAGATCGTCACAAGATTGAATTGATCCACAAATACCAACTAAAAACTTACACATAAAGAATAAAAATAAAAAGATTGTAAATTTAAACATAGATAACCCCAAAAAATATTAAATCTAACAAAATCAATATTGTTAATTGTGCTAGACTTACGACAAACATACGCCTTTTCATTATGTATCTTTATCCCACTTGCAAACTCACAACACATCGTATCATCTTATTCCTTTGAAAAGAAATTCATATAATCAATCAATTAAAAGTAGAAAGAGAATATATTCCCATAGCTAGGGAAGAATATTCCATGCCGCATACATTCCCAAATTTTTAATCATCGGTTAGTCTATTAGGAGTAGACATACTAATTAATCATTACCTTGATTAAAAAAATAATCAAATTTTAATTATTATTATAAATAAAAGTTTATCATTTTTTAATCATTTTATGTTATTATTTATTATTTTTTTAATATTATTATTTCTAATATATTCGTAATTAAATTTTAAAATATTTAATGTAAACAAAATTTTGATATTAAAATAAAGAATTTAATAAATTTTTATTTACATTTTATTTAAAATATTAAGATTTAATTGCCGTTAATTTCTTTTTTGCTGCATTGAATTTGTTAATAACCATTAATAGTTTTTGTCTTCTTGGATATAGTGTGAGTAGAGTGTGTATTACACTAGTTTGAATCAATCTCAATCTAAATCTCTTTTAATATCTTTCAATCTTTTTCATTTCTTTTGATTTTATATTATTTTTAAATTTATCTGTTAAATTAAAAGATTATATCATATAAAATTATAAATCATATATATAAAGTTTCATAAAAATCTAAAATTATTCTATATTTTATTGAGACTCTTAAAAATTAATAATATTCAATAAAAATATATAAAACGTTAACTTTAATAAATTTTAATAACATATTAAGTTAGTTTATATAAAATTTTATATACATATCCTATATGATATAAACTTTTAATTTATAATAAAAAAATTAAAAATAAAATAAAATAAATAGAAAATATTAAAGAAATTTAAATTGAGATTATCTAAATTTAATACTACACTGCATATACACTAATTTGTTGTTGTATCCTACTAGAGGGTCGAAGCATGCATAGAGCATGAAGCATGTGAAGAGAGTGAAGAGAATCGAAGTCCAGCACACAATTAATAAACGAGGTTTCTACGGTTCTCATAATAGACCACTACCATACATATCTACTTGCACATAGATATGCAAAAATCTCTCTCAAATTCCTATAATATTTACCCTTTTATGTTTTATTTTACGTAGTGAAATAATTCATCTTCTAAAGAAAAATGTATATATTTAAAAAAGATTAACATATAACTATCGCAAAAATACCACTTCATTTGTTAAATCTTATTTTTTTTATCACATTTTAGTATATGAGAAAAATTACAAAATT
Source organism: Cicer judaicum (assembly GCA_037974835.1). NCBI lineage: Eukaryota > Viridiplantae > Streptophyta > Magnoliopsida > Fabales > Fabaceae > Cicer > Cicer judaicum. Next base: position 25,449,001 of record JBBPBS010000968.1, read on the forward strand.
TAATTCTGTCTTTGAAAATAAATTTTCAACATATAATTTTAATCTTTACTAAAACGAAATATGTTTATTTGTTTTCAAATTTAAAACTTGAGTTAAAAATATTTGAATCATTTTAAAAATTTCGTCTATAAAATATTACAAATTTTCAATTTAAAATAAATTAAATATAAATTTTTAAATATAAAAATTTCAAAATAAAACTAATAAAAATACGAATATATATATATATATATTAAATTTTGAATTTATTTTAATTT
>JBBPBS010000968.1:25449483-25462547 GCA_037974835.1 Cicer judaicum
TTATTTTAATTTTTTTATAATATTAAAAATATATTCATAAATATTTATTCAAAAATATAAATTTGTAATATAAATCAGGCTCACCATCTTATTATGAAGAAAAAAAAAATCTAACCAATATATTCAATATCAATAAGATCTTTGTCAAAAAACCAAAACCAATAATATCTTTTTAAAATAAAAATCAGCAGTATCTTCGTTAGATTTAGATAAGGATTAATATTGCATTTACTTTCACTCAATCACCAACATATCCTATGTATATTTTTTCCGCAAAAAAGAAAAAACAGATCCTATATTTTTTTCTGTTACAAAAAAAAAAATATATATTTGAGAGAAAACAATGACATGTAACAAACAAAGCGTAAATTTAGTATAAGATATATTTTTGAAAAAAATCAGGAACTATTTTGATAGCAATCTAATTAAATATATGAAGAATCCTACCATCCCTTAAACTCTTTAATTCTTCTATAAAAGCTCACCACCACCACTCTTCATCCGAATCTCACTCATTCTCGTTAACTCTTTCTCTTCTTAATTAGCTTTCTCTTCTTCCTATAATTATTTTTCTTTCTTCACATACAAACAACAACAACTGTAATCATGCTTGTCTATCAAGATCTGCTTACAGGTAAAACTTTCATCTTTGAGACTTTTTGTTTTACTTTATAACCCGATTGGGTTTCTTTTTCTTTTCTCCTTTTGTTTTTTTTTCATATGATTTTGTTGTTGTTATTATTATTATTAAATACTTCAGTGAATGAATTTTGTGTTTTGTTTTTATGCACATGTATTTTATAGGACCTACTTTGGTTTTAGTTTTTTTTCTTCTTTTGTGTTTATATTAATCTTTTGTAAAAGAATAGATTTTTCAAGTTTTAGAGTTTTTTTTTGCCATCCGGTTGAAGTATGGAGTTTTTGTCCCAAAAAACAGAGAAGTTTGAAGGTTTTCAATCAAATTAAAAGTTTTCTATTTGTGTTCTGTGTTTTTAAACTTAGATTTTAGGTGCTAAGGATTCCATTATTATCCAAAACAAATATCTAATAGTTTTTGGGTTTGTGACAAAAGAGAAATCTTCTAATACTTAAGATTATTGATTTTGGTTGTTGAAGGATTAAGTAAAATAATGTTCACAAAAAAATAAAATCTTCAAATACTTGTACTTACAAACTTTGTAATGAATTTATAGGTGACGAGCTTCTCTCTGACTCATTCCCCTACAAGGAAATTGAGAATGGAATGTTGTGGGAAGTAGAAGGAAAGGTCAGCAATAAATTTCTATAATTCTAAACTTTTATTTCTTTACATGCTTTATTTTTTATGCTCAACCATATGTTAGTCTCAAATTTATCGTGTATTTGTGATTTTTTGTTTTCAGTGGGTGGTTCAAGGAGCTGTGGATGTAGACATTGGTGCTAACCCTTCTGCTGAGGGTGGGGACGAGGATGAGGGTGTTGATGATCAAGCCGTTAAAGTGGTTGATATTGTTGACACTTTCAGACTTCAGGTAAATAAGATTGATTTCTTATTTAATTTCTTGTTAACAATGTTGTTAACTTTTTTTCTGAATTATAAATTTTTTTCTTCAATTTTTTAGGAACAACCTTCTTTTGATAAGAAGCAATTTGTTACTTACATGAAGAGATATATTAAGTTGTTGACACCTAAATTAGAGCCAGAAAAGCAAGAGTTGTTTAAGAAGCACATTGAAGCGGCAACTAAGTTCCTCCTCCCAAAACTAAGTGACCTTCAATTGTATGTGTTTCATTGTTATCTTTCATCTTTTTTTTTTTTGTGGAACCTTTATTATTTTGTTACTTTGCATAATTAATGTACTGATTGAGTAATTAATTAATATGGCAGTTTTGTTGGTGAGAGCATGCATGATGATGGAAGCCTTGTGTTTGCTTACTACAAGGATGGTGCCACCGATCCAACTTTTATTTACTTTGCATATGGCTTGAAGGAAATCAAGTGCTAATCACATGGCCATTTAGTTAATCAGTTTGGCTGAGAAAGTTTATGTTATTAATTTTTAGTCCTAAAGTGATTTTGGGTTTTTGCTTTGTATACAGTACTATCGAGTTTTTATGAGTTTAGGAGGTTGTTTTAATAGTTACATTCTTATATGTTATGAGAGCAACATGTTATTATCATTATAATAAATTTATTAGATGGTTTTAGTCCATGTGATTGTGTTCTTTTTGCCGACTCAATTCATCATGATTTTAACTTCTTTTATTAATATGTGCGCCCACAAATCACTTTTTTTTTTTTATATCAATTCAATGAAAATTATTACCAAAACATATGCTTTCTACTTCGTAAGGGAAGGCACTATAAGTTTTACATATCGGTGAATATTCAATACATCACGGTGTATTTTTAAGAATTAAGATTAGTCATTCTAATTGTATAGAAATTATTACGCAATTTTTACAAAAAAAATTACAAAATCACATTTACTTACCGTGATATTAAATTTGTGTTTTGAAAAGCAGCTGTGAGAGTGAAGCTAGTAGTTAGTTGGAGTTTTGGTAGGACAGGTGGTGGGCATCGTGAAAACAGATGTTTCAAACACATGTTTTAATAAGCCTATTCATTCCTATTCAGTTCATAAATAAGTTATCTAAAATTATTTTTGTAAAATCTATTTTTGAATTTTCTTCTTTATTAATGACAACCGCCACATTATCATGATATTTTATTATTATATTGTTATTATGTTTAAGTTTATTACAAGTATGTATATCAGTTCTTATAATTTGAATACACATCACTTTTCGGACTATCTATTATCGGCTACATTTAAATAGATTTAAAGTTGAATCATATTATTTTTTTATGTATTTAAAAAAACCAACCATTTATTTTCATCATAAAAACTTCTTTAGTTCTAATTATTATTCTTCTAAAAGAATAAATTAAACTTATAATAACATTTTGAATGTTGCTAGCAAAATAGTTATTTGTCGAGTTTAAAGACAATTATCCAATATTTTGAAGTTGTGGTTAAACCTATATTTAAAATATATTCTTAAATATATCAAATCTCACGTATATACCTTGTGTACTGAATTGAATAAGAATGAAATAGATCATATTAAATTTATTTACTTTATTTCAACAATGCAAAAAGTTATTGTTTTCCAATGCTTTTTCAATTGAAAATGATAAGTATTAAAACTCTTTGTGGTGTGTCTGGAAACTTTGAAAATCACGGCAAAACCCTACATCTAGTGCGAGGTTACAATTAGTAGCATCAAAAAATCAATGTCTTCGCATCTTCCAATCACTTTACCAAACATATGCTTAAAATATGATAATTGCTGAGTAAAAAAAATATGTTAACTGGCGAGTAAAAAAAATATGTTAAGAGGTGAGTCCTGTTTAAATATATAATGTGTAACCCTAATATTATTTTATATTTTGATGATATGTTTATTGGTTTTTTTATAGCATATGCTTATTGATTTAAGTAAAGAAAGATTCTATGTTAATTAACAAGTGCAACTCTTGACTTATTTAAACTATTTTTTATATAAAAAATAGCCATTTTAATTCAATTATATGCAGTAAACTATAGGCCACGGCTCATGGGTCTTAAATATATGTTCCAAGAGTATGATGAAATAAATTTTGAATTAACAAAATCCAATTACTTGGTGTATTGGTGATAAAATATCAATATTGATAAATTCAAATATAATAAACAGATTTAAGAGCTTAGGGATTATAATACTTTATTATAATACCTCGAATAAACATCAATACTACAATACCAATTGAATGACAATCAATTGAATTATTTATGTACATGTATAACTCAAACATATTTCATTACAATATCAATTCTTAATATATTCAATTTATTAACTTAAAGGAGTCGGATTAGACCAATATTTAATTTATAACTTATTGGACTTCTATATGGCAAAATGTATTCCAAAATTTTACACGAGATTAGTTAAAAAATGAAAGAAAAAAATAACAGGTTCAAAGCAATTATTGATGTTACTGGTTTCTGTCGCCATTTTTTATACGATCGATCCCAATTCAACTGGCCAAAGACAAGCCTGATCACACTAATTAAATATAGCAGGCGGATCAAGTTTCTATTACTTCTTCGAAACTGATTACACTACTTGTTTTATAAAAGATGACGACGACGATCTTGCCAAGGTATACAGGAAATAAATCATGTGATTAGAGTAAAGTAGCACAAGAAAAGTAAACATAAGTCGAATATCAAATTGGGCTTTCCCTTAGCCTGAGATGTCACATATTTTTTGCCGAAAAATCTCTTTTTCCAGAATCTAGCTTATGCATAATAGTTCAGGCTTGCTTTCTTCTTTGCTTGGACTTGAATTATACCTTCATTGAAGTCCTCGTGGTTCACCTACATTTGGAAGAAAAAAAGATACACATGATATTCCCGCATCAACAAGTAAATATGTATGAAGCAAATTATAAGTTGGTCTTCATCTTTGGCATTGAATTGAACAAAGGTTTGATAACTACACACTAGCATTGTAAGCATATCACGTCAATTTATCAGTGTAAATATGCTTAAAGTAATATTATGAGGACGCTAAACGATTAAATATGATTAAATGTCTAAATAATTATTAAACTCAAATCTTAATTGCTCAAACCACTATCAAGGGTCAGCTAAAAGCCTAAAGCTGTGCTTTGATAGTATACTTCATGGAATTTGCCGTGCTTACAAGAAATGAAGAGACCATAATTTCTTAATCAGCATCAGAAAAGCTCCAAACAGAAATTTCGACCTAATATCTTGTTAGGTTGATTAAATTAGTTGTTACAAATATGGAAGAAAACAAACCTCAGTGGCATCACGACGTAGAGCCAACATGCCAGCCTCAACACAGACCGCCTTCAGTTGTGCTCCATTGAAATCATCTGTGGACCGAGCTAGTTCTTCGAAGTTGACATCTGGGTGAACATTCATTTTCCTTGAATGAATCTGAAATATCAATGTGGAAGCAGTTGTCAAACATTCTATTCTGAAAACAAAAACAAGCAGATGAAGTTTAAAGATATCAAACCTGCAGAATTCGAGCTCTTGCTTCTTCAGTTGGGTGAGGAAACTCAATCTTGCGGTCCAATCGACCAGAACGCATGAGGGCAGGATCAAGAATATCTGCACGGTTTGTTGCTGCTATCACCTGCAATTTGCAATAATAAATGAAATTGGTACTTGAATCACTTGAATGATATCCTAACTGATCAAAAAACCAATAAAGTTGGTTCCACCTTTTAATTTTTAAATCTAGTTAATCACTATTCAAGCTCTTAAAAAACAGGTTGTAAAATAGAAGACAATTTTTTAGGAGACCCAAAACACAGCATTTGAGAACACATGAACTATTATGATTAACCCAAAGATAGTAATCATCTAAGAAACTTACCTTTATCACATCATTATGAATTATAACCATCCAGACAAAAATAATTCAAGACAAAGTGACAAACCTTAATCCGGTCATCACTACTAAAACCATCAAGCTGATTGAGCAACTCCAACATTGTTCTTTGTACCTCCCTATCCCCACTCACTTCACTGCAGTCAGCCACAATATAAATCATAAGGTTGCTGATATTCAATACTTTTATTCACAATCTGAAATGTCTACTTGAATTGAACCAATAAACACTCCCACTACCACAAAATGGAAAGAAAAAAAGGGAAATCGGGAAGCTGATATAAAATCCTGCGTGCTAATAAGTAATACCTATCAAAACGCTTTGTACCGATTGCATCAATTTCATCTATAAATATAATGCACGGTGACTTCTCTTTTGCAAGCTGAAACGCATCACGAACAAGTTTAGCTCCATCTCCTATGAACATCTGTACAAATTACAGGATACATCATCAAATACTAATCCCAATTCTAACATGTGAATACAATTTATACAAAAACAAAGCAAAGTAAAAACGAAGTAGACGGAACATGTCTGACTATTTAGATGTGTTGGATAGATAGTAAAATATCAGAATCAGATACTATTAAGTATTTACCAAGCAGGAGTGTATTAAGAGAATATAAGAAATATATAACAAAAAAATCCTTGTACAATCAACAGGGGTCATTGACATGCATCAAATAAAATACTCAGCTCAAGATAACAAAACATCAGGCCCTATTGTGCCACTACTCAATTGTATTAGAAAATTACAGGGAAAAAGTGATTCAAACAAGTAAAAAAAAAGAAATATTTGCCATTCTTAGAAATATATAATGAATAAAAGAAAAAATAGATTTAGATGGTCATACCTGAACCAGCTGAGGACCTGCTAATTTAAGAAAAGTGGCGTTTGTCTGTGCTGCACAGGCACGGGCCATTAAAGTTTTCCCAGTCCCTGGTGGTCCATACAAGAGCACTCCCTTGGGAGGACGAATTCCTAACTTCTGGAACCGTTCCTTGTGGGTCATTGGCAAAACGATGGCTTCAACTAATTCTTGGATCTGTTGACAAAAACAAAGTTATTGATTAGAAGATCCATTATCTTGCTGACCGCAAATCCAATTAAAAAAATACAGGAGCTTCAATGAATAATGACAAAATCTTACCTGCTTCTCTAATCCACCAATGTCATTGTAGTCCTCTGTTGGCTTTTCATCAACTTCCATTGCCTTAACTCTAGAATCATACTCAGAAGGCAAAGTATCCAGGATTAAGTAACTATCTTTGTTTACACCAACCAGATCGCCGGGTTTAAGCTTGTCAGGGTCAACAAGTCCAACAACTGGAAGGAAGATTGTCTGCAGTCAAACGAAACCATTATTGACTCTATGCTTCCAACAAATTACACAAAAGGCTTTCCCTTCAATACCTAACTATGAAAAAATTATTGCTAACTAAGGCCCCTGAGAACTAAGGGAAAACAATCCTAAAATGGAAAAAGGAACAACAGATATTGAGATATGAAAACATCTGTAACTGCTCCAAACGTCATGAAACAGTCTATGTCACCTGTCGAGTAGATGTTTTTAGCACAACACATTTTCCCTTCCTTTGTGAGTCAAGATCAATATTGGCACCATCTTCCTCAGCTTCATCTTCTGGATTCATTTCCAATATCTAAATACAAAACATGACCATGTCATAGTCAGAAAAGAATGCAAAAAAATAGGAACAGTCAAGAATAAACATCACAATCCAATGCCATCAAATCTAGAAGATTGATTCATAATACAAAAAACTAAGATTTTTCCTAATAAAACTCAAAACTGACATAGAACAGTACACAGCATCAATAACATATCAAGCTACTGATCAGATACGAAAAGCAAGTAACAGTAACCTACCTCAACAATATTACCAACAAGGTAGGGTAATTGTTTGTTAAGCTTAATTTTCTCTTGATTCTCTTTAATCTTCTCCTTAGACGATTCCAAATCCAGATTCGTCCTCTGCAACTCTTCCTATAGCCACAATAAACATTTCAAACAAAATCAGAAACGGTTAATCACAACAAAACGATGCAAACCCTAACGACCAATAGAGCAGAACACAATAAAATTATAGAAGTAGAAAAATTAAATAAAAATAGAAAAATGAGAAGAGAAAGGAACCTTGAGGATGCGAATCTCGTTATCGAGAAGACGAGAAGCTCTGACGATGTCGTCGGTGGTCATATTAGCCAATTGATCATCTTCGAAGTTAGCATCTTCTACCATTGCGCTAGCCATATCGATTACAATTTGCAACGCTTTCTGATTACCCTAAAATCGAAATAGGTTCAATTTCAAGAACAATCGAAGATTAGGGAAAGGTAAAGTGGAAACCAACAAGCAGTGTGCAAGGCAAGTGTTTTAAATATATTTGACGGTAAATGGTAAATAGATTTTATTAAAAATTATTTTGTTTGTGTGAGGGACAAGAAAGTAAATGAGTTATCATTCGAGCAAAGAGCCCATGGGCCCAACTGTATTGGAGCCTTTTAAAATGTCTAAATTATATTTAGATATATACCTACCTTGATGAAATATAACATCGATCCATTGTCGTCCAGCGGTTAGGATATCTGGCTTTCACCCAGGAGACCCGGGTTCGATTCCCGGCAATAGAATTTTTTTATTTTCTCAATTTTGTAGAAGGAATAGAAAAATCAATTTCAATCAACATAAGTAATAATCATAATTATGAAAATATTATTGAAATATTTGATATATAAGAATATCAATTTACAGCTTTCCATTATAGTTTTATCTTATTTATTTCTAAGACTTTAAATATTTAACTTTCTTTTTTTATTGGATCTTTTATCTTTCATAAACATGCGAATCATGGAAAGTAAAGCATATTCCTTGACTAATTATCATTGGAATATAATAATAAACAATGACCAATTATTAGACAAAGCAAGTAATCGAGTAATTTAATAATTAGTTTGTCTCATTAAACAATTTTATGGCTTTAGCTTGGTCCCAACTCCATGACCTATGGAATCTCACATCTTATCGATTTTTCCAAAAGCAACTAGTAGTAGTGAATAGAAAGCCATTCAAAACGTGCTACATGTTTGGAAAAGAAACTGAAATAAATTGTGGGCTCTTAATAATTAATTTATGAATACCAATAGTTTAGCAAGGGGGCAATAAAATTTGGTCTATACCAAAACATAGAATGTGGTGAAATGAACTCGTATTAGACATGTAACCAACAATCAAATTAAAAGTTGGTTGAGTATTAAATGTAGGGTAGACAAAGTTCACTTATAAATTAAAAATTATTTGAAAATTGAATTGAATTGATTTTTAATTTGGAAAAACTAGTTTATTATTTTGAACTGAATCGAACTGATTTAACTTAATTTTTTTTTTCATATAGGTCAAATTTTACATAATTATCTCTAATTACTTTTAAAAAAAATAATTTTGATTCAAATTTTTTGAAATAAAAATCAGTTCAGTTCTGTTTTTTCGAACTGAAAATCGGTTCGGTTCAGTTATAATTTTAAAAAATCAGTTCGAAAATAGTTTGGTTATTAAACCAGTTCAGTTCAAAACTAGTTTAATTCGGTTCGACAGTTTAATTCAATTTTTGATTTTTTTTAATACTCCTAATTAATCGATGACAATGATGATATTTAAATATAAAAAAAATGATAATAGTAAATACCTTATTCCTATCATAAGGAATATATGAGAACTTAAATTATAGTAGTAGAAATATTTTACTTGAGAAGCTAAAAAAAATTAAGGGAATTATAACAAGTTTTTGTGGAAATTTCCGAATAGTTTAGAAGAGTTAAAGACTCTAATTACAATAATTTAACAAAAAATAATTGACAAGTAATCATCATTCATCCCTGGAGAGGAAAAAAATGAGAGTCAACAATTTTAATCATAAAGTAAAAACTGTACTTCTTTCAGCCGACAACTTTTACTTTTTTTACATTAATATATCTATATTAGTTTTTCTTCCACCAATAACAAAATTATTAATTTGTGTAGTCTTTTAACTTTTCTTATCTCTGGTATTTTATTCGTTTAATCCTACCTTCTGTGTTTATAGTTGCTTCACGAGTTATGTAATTCACTTCATTTTTTTTGTTGCAGAGAAGTTATCAAATTAGTGTTGATTCATTTAAAGTGAAGAAAGCGGAACACTGTATATCGAATTGTGAACAGTATTGAACTTTTGGGAAAACAAAAACAACCATTAATGGGTCAGAGATTCAGAATCTGACTACCACAGTGCTTCACAGAACACTAAACACGAAAGCAAGTAACAAAAAAAAAAAAGCGACTACCATTCTTTTATCCTCTTTACAAAAGACATTTTCAAATCAAAATAACATTAGTAATACTATTAACCAGCAGTACAATATTCATATTCATCATCAACAATTACCAACCACCAAATCGATTACCATTACCATTACCATAATTCTTGACATAATACAACAAATTAATTAACAAACAAATTCAAAACTCAAAACCCATTTTTCAAAACAATAAAAAAAATTTAGCTCCTGCACCTCGTAATGGCACTGCAACCACGGGTGTAAGGGTTAGCCTTAGCTCCTGGTCGACAATTGTAATAGGAAGCCCCGCGACGAGAGCATGGGACAGTGTTCCTCTGCAGCGCACCATAGCTGATGTACTTGGTATTGGCTAAGATGCGCCGGTTGATCTCAGAATCAAGCTCAAACTCCTCATCTTCCAGACACTCCGCTATGGAGCCTTTGCAAACTGGCTTCGTTAAGGGTAACCATCCCATTCCCAATTGGTGGTCCCCACCAGCGACGGCGGTCCGGGAGAAACTCAGTGCCAATAATATGGCGGCGGCGCAGATCATGATGAAGGTTAAGGAAGATGAGTTTGCCATTGGTGAATGTTCACTTTTTCAATTGAAGAATGTTATTGTTTTTCTTTTATTTCAGAGTAAATGAATGAATGAATTGAACTCAGGTTGTTTTTGTTTTGGTGAAAATTAATTGAACTCAGCTATTGCTGAAAAACAGGACACTCTATTGCGTTTTATTTACGTATATACCATTTCGAATAACCACTACTAACGTTGTCGTTACTCGGTATTTGTTTGTGAACACGAAACGAAACAAAGGAACACGCGTTGAATAACATGTAAATTAACACATGTAACATCTAGTTACATGAGTTTGATAATTGAAAAGATGATAAAAAAAATTAATATCTATAATATACAAAAATCTTTTAAAAAAAAATATTCCACCAAAAAATTTGTTCATGATTAAAATATTTAAAATTAAACATTTAATAACTAATTCTGAAGTATAATACGATGCAGATATAGTATTTACTTATTTATAATCTACTAAAGTAGTAACCTACTCTAATGGAATAATTCTTAAAAAAAAATGTAGAACTCTTCGGCTCTTCCTTTCTCATCTCTTTATATCATCTAAAAGTGAGAGTAAATGAATATTAATATTTATTCTCTAGGTATCATGTTTGATTCAAATGAAAAACAAAAATATTGCTAATTTTTAATAGTAGAAAAGCGAAAAAATTATGAGTAATAGAGACAATAAGAAGTGTCAGAGTGTTATATAATTAACGTGTCTATATTAATTTTAAAATTATAAGAGAATATCAAAGACGTTGGATTTTAAAATATAATATTCTATTGTGCGAATGAATAAAAATTAAAGAATTAAACTATAAATAAAATTAAAAAAAATTAGGTAATTGCATTGTATATTTGAACAAATTACTAAATAATTTAAATTATATATTATATCGGTGTAGATAAAATTACGAATATATTTAATAATATTTTGTCAATTTATTTAATGAATATATCATTCATGTATTTTTAACTCATTATATAATTATTAAATAATAATGTGAAAAGCTTTATTTGTACTAACCATTTTTATAAATTAAAGTATTGTTATAATTTAAATTATAGACAATAATTAACTGTTTGGGTAATAATGTCTTTATCATAAACTAACAGTGTTATTGGTATAATTATAAAATATTAATTTATTACTATTTTTTATATAATATTTATTTATTATTATTTACATCAATATAATCAATAATTGATACTTTATAATAATATATATAATTATATTCTTTAAGTCTCTCAACGAGTGTCACTTCTTTTGTTTTAAAAGAAATCTATTATAATTAATTTCCATAATTGTTAGATATCAGTTTGAATCTAAAATAACACATTCAATTTAACAAATTAATATTTTTCAGTTTAACTAAGACTATAACGAGTGTCACTTTGATAAATGAAAATTATTTTAAAATAAATATCACTTTAGTAAATAAAAATTGTTTTAAAATAAATATCATTCACAATTTTTATTACAATTTTAATTATGTTTTTTTATAATACTTTCAATGATTACTATATACATAATTTTTAAAATATTATTATCTATTTGTTTCTAATATTATATTTCTTAAAACAGGGACAAAAACTTTAAACAATATTGATTATATAACACACATAAAGAATATTATTTATTGAAAAAGTGCTTGAGCCACGGGTGAACCCTTTTTTGCACAATACTAACCATCACAACTATGCAATCACCCTTTTTTGCACAAAACTATGCTGTCTACCTCTCTTTGCCAATTATATCAATAGCGGAAATCATCACAATTAATTCACAACGAAAATAGATAAGCTGGCCGAGTTTGACAGGTTTAACTTAACGGATACCTTCCATTTATTAACGGCGTGCCAAATAGAGGCAGGGGTGGTGTCAGGGGCCGGTATAGGCTGATAGCCTACAGTTTCTTTTCAATTAAATATAAGTTGATTTTAAAAATTAATTAATTTAAATTTTGTTTTTGTTTTTATTTTATAATTTTATATTTTTATATTTTTTCAAAATAAATATTAAAAAAATGAGATTATAAATTTGAGATTTTTTTATACAAATTAAAAATAAAATTTTATAAAGATTAAAAACTCATTTTATTTTTTTTAATTATTAAAATTAAGATTAATATTATTAAACAAATCAATTTTTTAAAATATAACATAATATTCAAAATATTTAAGACATTTTTGTATGATGAGATAGCATAGAAGAATGTAGTTCGTGAGGAGCATGAACCATCAAAATGAAGAAATATTAATTTTTTGGGGAAAATGTTTGGTGGACCGTGGACAGCTACCTCTTAGACAGCTTGAAAAAGAAAAAGAAATATAAAGAGCGTATTAAGATATAGGTGATTTGATAGAGAAAAAAAAGGTAAAATATTAAATGAGTGAATAAAATAATATTTAAATGAAATAATTATATTTTTTTTATTAGTTGTAATTTTGATTATTTATTTTAGTTAAATTATTAAAATAGTTTTCTATTTTATTTATCTCTGATTTTGGTCTTTAAATATAATTTTAATGTAAAATTTATTAAAATATTATTTTTTTTAAATTATATCGCAATTTATGATCACATATTTTAAGTATAATTGTTGTACTATAACATCTTAAGGTATTATGTGACTTAAATAAGTAAAAAAAATGATATTTTATCAAAATTTAGATTAAAATTATGTTTAAAAATAAA
>JBBPBS010000968.1:25467876-25513433 GCA_037974835.1 Cicer judaicum
TTTATGTATTATTCATAAATACTTTTTTATATAATTTTTTATTGACAATCATTTGTCTCAAATTTTTGTATATATTTATTATAAATATTTATTTTATATTTTTAAAATAGTCTCAAGATAATTTTTTATCTTGTATTTTTTAATATATTAATAATAAATATTTATTTAACAGTTATTTTTATATCGCTTATAAATATTTATTTATAATTATATTTAATATTTACAAATGACAAATATTTATTCGATTCTTTTATGTATTAAATAGTGTGATGACATCTGAAAGTTGGGTAGTTTAATCATTCAAGTAGAAAATAATTGTTTGTCTTGTTTTTATTATTATCTTTTATATATTATATCTCTGTGAACTTTCTTGATGATGTTTTTTTGGGTGTTAGATGTAGAATGAAATAAAAGTGACCGAAGCATAACTTGATGGAAAGTGAGTGCATATTTTTACACGAAAATGACAAATGCAAATTATGGCATGCTCCACATGAGTGACTAGTTTATAAAGAAATAACTTAAAAAAATTAAATTAAGTGTGAAAAACTATTAGTTAATGTATTGTAATTATTGTCAGTTTTATATCAATGATATTAATTTCAATTTGAATATTATTGTATGCATTTTATCATGCAATATAAAAAAACACTAATTTTAAAAAATATTTTAAGGACAATCATTTACTCCTGTTTGGTTTTTATAATTATTATATTATAATTATTTTAATTTTTATTTAAAAGATATAAAAAGATAAAATATTTAACTAATTGGTTATTGCATATATTTGTTCTGTATATAGTTTGTACACTCCAATCGATTTTTTAGTGACTCATTTATAGAAAAAACAATGTAAAAATTTTGAAATGTAAAAAAGTTTAGTTATTCTCATATTTATGTCAAAAGGGATTAAAAACAACTAATTTTAACAAGTTATTTAATGACAATTATTTTTCAATTGTATATGTTTTTATGATAAATTATAATTAATATATAGTATTTATTTTTATTTTATTAGATGTAAATAATTATTATATTTAATTAATTAACAATAAATATATGTTGCATGTATGAAAAAAATTAAAATATAAAAAAAATATTAGTTTTAATTAAATTTTAATAACAAACATTTATTTTATATATAATTTTTTTAGAATAATTAAAAAAAAAAAGTTGTGCAATGAGTGTAGAGTAGCTGAAAGTACTATATATAGTTAGCTTTAAAGTAGATTTGGCAGCTTGTAATATGCAGTTCTTAAGGGAAGTTGAAATCAATTTATATATAAAATTGAGAAACAAAAAAGTTAGATTATTTAATTTTGTATAATATTATATTTCAAATAAGGTTTTAATAAATTTATTTAGAAAACAACTTTTCTCATTTGATATTTAAAACAAAATTGTTTCAAATTAAAAAAAATTGTCCAAATTTTTTTTTTAAAATTTCTTTGTTGAAGTCACCTTTTTAAATTCAGACTTTCCTAATAAAGTTGTCATTTGCAAAAACTACTTATAAGAAATAAACAATAAGAGTATTTTAAAATATAATTTTAAAAAGAAATAATTTGATAATATTTTTTCAAATAAAGAGTATTGAAAAAAAAACTATTTATGCATTAAGAAAATAGTTAAACATCTCCAAACAATTTAATACTATGTTTTATTGATTTTGATGTATTTCTAACTGTCAATAAAAATACAACATTCTTACTGAGAAAACAATCAATAAAATAACAACATCCATGCTCTAAATAAAAAAACAGCATTTGTCGTAAAACTAAAAGGGTAAAAATATGCGCCAGAGAAGAAAAAATTTCACCCCAATAAATAGTTCAATTGGATCAAACATCTAAGATAAGGTAGATGTTGATTCCATTTCATGTTTGTTTATTTTTGTCGAATTTTACCTTTTAATAATTTAACATACACAATCATATTCTATTTTTCAGTAGATTATTAGGAGGCGCATGAACAAATATAAGAAACGGATGAGCTACATCTAAAATATTCTTGGGCCTTGGCAGCCCCAAACTAGAGGTTCTTTTATTTTTTTTCTCTTATTATTAGATTTACTATTAAAATAATTTTTTAAGGGGCCTCTTAATTTGGACCCATTATTTCATGGGGTCTAAGGGGAGGGGTTTTAGAGGCCCATAGCCTCTAATATTTTGTTAATTTTAAGATTTTTTTATCGAAAAAAATGAGAAATTTTTTATCCAAAAAAAGTCGGATATTTTTTATCGAAAAAAATCGGACATTTTTTATCGAAAAAAATCGGAAATTTTTTATAAAAAAAAATCAGAAATTTTTTATCGAAAAAAGTCAGAAATTTTTTATCGAAAGAAAATCACAAATTTTTATCGAAAAAAAATCGAATATTTTTTATCGAAAAAAAAGTATATTGTATTCTTTTTTAAAAAAAGTGGGCTTATGGGCCTCCTAAACCCCCAAATTTTTAAGGGACTTTTAGTTTAGAGGGTTATTGTTTTTAAGAGTCTTTTAAATTATTAATTTTTTTGGCCTATTCAAAATGTGATCCGGAACCAATAATTAAGGGGACTTGTTAAATTGCAGCTCTAACTTTGTGTCGTATTAATTCGATTTCTTTTATACAAGTGTTAGTTTTATTATAAATCCTAAGAGCTCATATACTACCCACATATTTGACTATTAGATCAATTATAGTAGTGGCTTATCTGGTAAAATGAATTTAACACTATTGATGAAAAATATATAATTGATTACAATTATAGAATATAGAATTTGAAAGAATTTAATTTGAACGAAACAACTTTTCTGAAAAAAATTTAGTGAATTACTTTATCAATTTTTTTAGGCTATTTGGTTGATCGATATTTATATTTTGTGGCTGGATGAGGAAATTATGAAGCTACAGTTCCAAACACTCAGGAGCGAGCTTCTCAAGGACAGTTCCAAACACTCAGGGCCACCCCAAGAAAAAAAAAAAGAAAAAATTTATAAGTAAAATGACTAAAATACCCATATTAAAACTAAAGAATTACAAGAATACTTAAACGTAATTCAATTTTCTCTTTCTTCTTCTCTCTTCCATCCAGCCTCTCTCCTTCTGTGTTCTCTTATCTGATTCTCTCCCCCTTGCTTACAAGTTACAGCAGCCTTCCTCTTTCCCTCTTCCATAATCAGATTCACGAATCAATCACGACAAACGCGCGACCGCCTCTGCCAAATCACGAATCGCTTCCCTGCGGCGGCCGCCTCTGCCTGACTGCCTCCGTGGCCGTTCCGCCCGTTCGTCGCTCTCGGGCCTGTTCGCTGCAACTCTCCAGATTGCCTCTGCCTGACTGCTTTGTTCGCTGCAACTCTCAAAAGGTTCGAATTTATATTTTGGTATTGCTGATTTTTGTTAGTTAGTGCTGATTTTTGTTAGGGTTGATTTATGTTAGCATGAAATTTAAAGCTTACATTGTTAGTGTTGAGTTTGAAGCTTTGATTTGGAGTTTAGAATTTTGATTTGGGGTTTCAATTAAACATTAGTGCTTATTTTTTTTAGAGTTTTTGTGTTGCACATAAGTTGTTTGATTTTATGTCAATATAAAGTGTTTGAGTTTTTTTGTCGCACATAAGGTGTTTGATTTTATGTCTATATGAAGTGTTTGAGTTTTTTTGTCGCACCTAAGGTGTTTGATTTTATGTTCATATGAAGTGCTTGAGTTTTTTTGTTGCATGTTTGAGTTTTGTTGCATATAAGGTGTTTGAGTTTTGTTGCATTCTTAAATTGATTGATTTAGATAAGTTTGTGAGAACGAAGAAGAGTAAAAGAATTGATTTAGATAAATTTTGCACTCTAGTTGAAAAATATTACCCTGTGATTTCAACATGCAAGAGAAGATTAATTTGAAATTTCAACTCCAACATTTCTTGGTTGATGCTCGTCAAGATTTGAATTTGAATAATTTATCAACTATCCAAGAATTGTGCTCATGTTTGGTTGCAACTGAAAATATGCAAAATTTCTACTTGATTGATAGACTACTTCATCTTATCATGACTCTTCCAGTTTCTACTGCCACAACTGAAAGATCTTTTTCAGCAATGAAAATTATTAAATCAAGGTTAAGAAACAAGATGGAAGCTGACTTTTTGGCAAGTATCAGTTCTGAGTCATGTAGTAAAATTATTTGATACTTCACTTCGTATTTATTACAACTTAAATTTTTGCTATATAATATTATTTATATATTTAATTTATATATTATATTTTTATGTCGGCCACTCCAAGGTTTTCGGTCAAGCTCCGCCACTGCAAACACTTGCAAGAATTTAATTCTAAATTATGAAGCTACACATGATCAATATTCATGTGTAGTTTGTAAAAGAAAATTACGCTAACATTAAAGAAAAGTAAAAGATAAGTCATGTGTGTTTTGTAGAAGAGAAGACGAAAGTTATGCACATCATTTCACCTCTTGTACTTTTGCCAAAAAAAATATGGCAGCTTGTGTTTGACTTAAATATGAATTTAAAATTGAAAGCAGGGAAGAGGTGTCTCATTTTTGGAGGCTAAAAAATTGATGTATTGCATGGATGTAGCTAATACAACATTTGATGTCCATTACAAATACAAGTAAGCAGATTTCAAACAATTCAGTGAACACAAATTACCAATATATATCCACCATCCTTAATTCATATCAGCTTATAATTCTGTCAACTAAACATATTTGCTAGTTTAAACAATTATCTCATCCAACATTCAGCAATTGATGCAGAAATGCAAAAACTATCCAGAGAAACTATAGCAAGTGTGATGAACAACCCCTCCTCCTCAGCCAAACTACGCTTCAATTTTTTTTACATTGTTGTCGAAGTCTCTGTCCATGAATCCTAAACATACTCTTAGGTTGATGAGAACATCAATTTTACCATTGAAGATAACATTATTCTTCAATAACCATAAGTTCAGTTCTCACAAGCCAAAACTTTAGCTTGTCGAAACTTGGAAGTTAAAGTTATTGAAGAATAGTATTATTATCGGGTGAAGATTTTTGTGGAATTCTACTTTTTGCTTATGTTGTTCAGTTAACATGAAATTTAAAGCTTATTTTGTTAGTATTGAGTTTGGAGCTTTGATTTGGAGTTTGAAATTTTGATTTGGAGATACACATAAGGTTTTTGATTTTATGTCCATGTAAAGTGTTTGAGTTTTTTTGTTGCACATAAGGAGTTTGATTTTTTGTTTCACAATTTACTATGCTGCAATCCTTGAAATTTTGTTCAATAACTTCAATGGAAAATGTGTTGCAGTCATGGTTCAAGAAAGTGGCAGGAGGCAGAGTCCAAACATTTTGGTGACTGGTACACCAGGGACAGGAAAAACAGCCATGTCAACTGCTCTGGCTGAAGCCACTCAGCTCCGCCACATCAATATTGGAGATTTGGTAAAAAAGAATAACTTGCATGATGGCTGGGATGATGAGCTTGATTCTTACATTATTGATGAAGATTTGGTAAGCTTCCAATTTATCTACTTGATATTGTTAATGTATTGTATTGTTTTGTAGTACAAATTGTTAGTACAATTGGGGTCTCTCTTGTTTGGTTCTCATAAACTTGTTTTGTTTTGAGGATTTTTAGATTCAATACAATGAAGACTATAACTATCATTATTAATTTTGAGGTGGTGTTAGATATGCTGTCCATGGAATGCTTTCCTTCAGGTCTTATACTATAATTATCATTATCAAATTTGATTTGTTTGTTGTTAGTTCTCTAATGTTTAATCCTTGTGCATCTATCCTTAACCATTACCTACCTTCACTGATTTTGTCATCTCTTCATTATTTTTCCATAACATATACTAAATGGTGAAAATTCAGTTGTACTGTCTTGATAAAATGCTGTTGTTATCTTGTGTATATAGGTCATACCACTATAATTTTATGGTTTTTTGTAGGTGTGCGATGAACTTGAGGATGTTATGGAAGAGGGTGGGAACATTGTTGACTATCATGGCTGTGATTTTTTTCCTGAGCGATGGTTTGATTGTGTCGTTGTACTTCAAACTGATAACACCATTTTGTATGATCGTTTGAGTAAGAGGTATGGGAGCACTTGTTGTTGTTGTTGAATGTTGATTTTTTTAAATTCTATTCTAAGTTTTGCCATTAACATACTTCCCCCATCTCTATGACAGAGGTTACAAAGATTCAAAGCTTTCCAACAATGTCGAATGTGAAATCTTTCAAGTTTTGCTCGAGGAGGCTAAAGAAAGTTACGCAGAAGACAAAGTTGTTGCATTGAAAAGTAATAATATTGAAGACATTAGTAGTAATGTTTCAACTCTGACAGATTGGATCAGAAATTGGGCTTCTCCACCCCAGTCATAAACAACAAATATAAGTTAAATGTACACACCACGGTATAGGGTGTGATGAAAATATTATGGGTTCATGCCTGAATTTGCAATCTTGTAGAATTACCTCTTACAAGTTTAGATGAGGCATTAGTTTTTTACATTCATGTTATTATGGGTTTTAAATTAGACAACAAAAAGAGTGTTAAACTTTTATATGGTTTTACAATGAATTGAGTTGAGATAGCTAAGGAAGGTTTAAACATACTGGATAGAGTATGGTTAAAAGTGTTGGGGAAATTTATTATAAAAAAAGTCGGTGAAATTGAAGTAAAAAAAAAAGAGGAGTTAATATTTTTGTTAGTTGATTGAACAACGGATAACTTTCTACCAACAACCATCTTTAATATTGTCCATTTAAAAACAAAACATGTTTAACATTAGATCACCTATCCTTAATTATGACACATACTCATGGTTTTTCTAAATAGTGTAATTGGTGAGGAAAGATACCAAATTTTTTTAAAGAAATTTTTTGATCCGAATTTGATATATTTAAATATCTGTTAATTTTCATACCAAGTTTACAAATCACAAATTTACTAGGATTAAATTTTAATAACTTAATCCATCTTTTATATCAATCCAAATGGGTCAATCTATTGTGCAATCCAAATTTTTACGTTTTCATTTCTTCAAAATGGAGGTTATAGCATTTCATTATCAACAGCAGAAGCAAAAGACTAAGAATAAGCCATATCAATATCGCATTTGTAAAAGTATGAGCTGCTGCTACATTCACATACCTCTTAATACACTCGATCAATGAGTCATGAAAATTATTTAAAAATAAAATTTTCTGCAATATTGAATTAGCAATCAAAAAGCTGAACAATTGGATACGGGTGGGTGGTTTATGCTGTCTAAATTTTTTTTCTAAAATAATTGATGATTTCAATTTTTAATGTATTTTTTATTTCAATTATAATTTTTTTAATATTATTTACATTATTTTTAATATAATATTTTTTACTATAAATTTATGATATTAATAATATACAAATACCTAACGAAAATAATTTAATAAAAATAATATATTTTATTTTTTATTTATGTATTGGTATTGATATGTGTAAAATAATAATGACTGAAAACAATAATGTTTTTGAGTAAAACTCAAAAGACACGGGTGCAGGTTGAGTTTCTTCACGCATAAAACACTTGCAAGAATTTAATTCCAAATTGTGAAGCTACACATGATCGATATTCATGTGTAGTTTGTAAAAGAAAATTACGCTAACATTAAAGAAAAGTAAAAGATAAGTCATGTGTGTTTTGTAGAAGAGAAGACGAAAGTTATGCACATCATTTCACCTCTTGTACTTTTGCCAAAAAAAATATGGCAGCTTGTGTTTGACTTAAATATGAATTCAAAATTGAAAGCAGGGAAGAGGTGTCTCATTTTTGGAGGCTAAAAAATTAATGTATTGCATGGATGTAGCTAATACAACATTTGATGTCCATTACAAATACAAGTAAGCAGATTTCAAACAATTCAGTGAACACAAATTACCAATATATATCCACCATCCTTAATTCATATCAGCTTATAATTCTGTCAACTAAACATATTTGCTAGTTTAAACAATTATCTCATCCAATATTCAACAATTGATGCAGAAATGCAAAAACTATGCAGAGAAACTATAGCAAGTGTGATGAACTACCCCTCCTCCTCCTCAGCTAAACTACGCTTCAATTTTTTTTACATTGTTGTCGAAGTCTCTGTCCATGAATCCTAAACATACTCTTAGGTTGATTTTCACCATTGAAGATTACATTATTCTTCAACAACCATAAGTTCAGTTCTGACGAGCCAAAACTTTAGCATGTCAAAACTTGGAAGTTAAAGTTATTGAAGAATAATATTATTATCGGGTGAATATTAATAAATATTGAAAGTGATGAATGGCATCAAAGTAATTTCTTAGGCTTGATTTATTGGCAAATAAAATAGATATTCTTGATTGATTTTTTCAAATTATTGGAGATTAGCCATTGTTTGATGCACGAGCACGATGATCTAGAGTCTAGAGACACGGTTAGTCATTTGTGAGATGAAAGATGTTTAGAATTTAGATTTGACAAAATAAAATTAATTTTGTTATACTGAGTGACAATCCAAACACGCAAGTTGTAACTATAATATAAGCATAAAAACAATATGGAAAAAATCATATCTGTAAAAAAATATTTTAAAGCACATTAGCAAAGTCCAATAATTTGAATTTAAAAATTGAGTATATTGTCCTAGCTCTAGCTAGTAATAGTATGATACCATATCACGAAGAGGCGAGGACAACCACTGAACAAAAGCTGGATTATTCTACCAGCTTTCCATCCGTTCAAAGCAACAAAGCAGTACTCCTATTTTCTTTCTTTTGAACCCCTTGCTCCCCAAGCTCATACAAGTTGTATGTGTAAAGTTCAAAAACAACTCCAACCGAATGATTACATTACCTTTCACCATTCACTCACATGGTAGAACATGCATTAGGATTTTCATCACTAAAATACACAAATTCATCTGACGCTTGTGATGATGATGTATACGACTCCGATTCGTACGTATACGGCCTAGGCTCCATTTCGGTTCCCGAATTCATCACATGCGCGTATTGATACGCTTGCGGAGGCGCGTAATACGCTGCACCGTAGCTACTACTGCTAGGGTACGCTGTGTGATAGCTCACGGTACAAATGGGTGCAGCAGCAGGAGGAGGAGGAGCATAATAATGCGGTGGATATAACTGATTGTTTGTGTAATGACGTGGCGGATTCTCATTGGCCGGACTCCAAACTGGAACTGAACCTGGATGTACCATCCCATGGAAATTCAAATTACCTTCACCTTGACCATGTGACCGGTTACCTGAACCACCGGTACCCGGAGCCTCACCACATTGTTCGACAACACCCTCGTTAGCGTTGTTGTTATTAACTTTCCCTTTTCCTTTCTTTTTCTTCTTTTTTCCTCCACCGACGGTTTTATCATTTGCTGAAGATTCTTCATTATCATCATTTGGAAATTGAACTGCCACGCTAACCTTTTTCTGAGTAACCGGTCCAGCCGGTAATACAACTGTTTGTCTCCTCACCTCTGGCTTTACTTCTTGAACATGTACTTCACCGGTTTTGCCGGTGGCGTATCCTTCGCTCGGTTTGTTACCGTTAATAACACGAACCTCACCGCTTCCTTTGGTACTTTTAACGGTTTTGGATGTGTGAGATGTGTCGACGATAAGTTCAACTGTTTCATTATCGTTTTCACTGCTTTGGTTAATTTCTTCATCAGTTTCTGTATCGATGTTCTGTTTCTCTTTGTTCTCTGATTTTCCTGGCTTGTTCTTTTTTGATTCTGTTGGTTCTGGCCATAGCTCAACATGTTTCCCTGTTTTAACTAATTTCTTAATCAAAGTATCGCTGTTTACGTTCCCCGTTACTACAACTTTTTGTTGTCTCAAATCGATGTTGATGTTATGAACACCTGAATGACAGAGGTAACAAAGATGAAAAGGAGTGTATAGTAAAAATGAAATTAAAATACTAAACGAATATTTTTATTATTACCATGTATAGCTTGAAGAATTTTGTGTACTTTTCTCTTGCAGCCTTCGCAGTGGATGGAGACTTTCAACACAGTAGTCTGAAAGAAATAGTGAAGTGAGAAGAGTATGTTGTTAAGGCAACAAATGAAATGAAATGAAAGTAAGGTGTGGAAGAGAGTTTTGGTTTACCTTGTAGTTGAGATGTTGTTCCAGTTGTGTTGGTTCAGTTTGTGTTTCTGATGCGGCCATTTGATTTGAAGATGTGGAAGAAAATAGCAGAGTATGTTAGAGAGAAGGAGAGGAATTAGGACGGAAGGTATTCTGAAACTGATGGGAACGATTAAAAAGCAGAGAATAAAGGCAACAAAACTCCAGCGAATAATTATTTATTTATAAAAGAAAGAAAAAAGATTGTGTAGGCTTTCATGAAAAGAAGGACCTAGAAAAAAAGAGAAAATATCGTAGTGTCTTATTTTATGAAAACTGCTCTTATTCCCATTGTACACATCTTTTTTTTACTTTAAAAATAATGTTAACAAATGTTATTGAACAAATTCGTTAAGAATGTAGTAATTATACAAATATGGATGAATATAATTTTAAAAATTGGGCTCGTACTAACAAAATTAGTCAGAACACTCCTTAAAAAAAACAATTATTTGAGTGAAAATTTTGAATTTGGGGGCTTCAACTTTTGAAATTATATCAATTCTCTTAAAAATTTACTTATTTTTATAATTGGTTGACTTAAATATGAGTTCTCAAGTGTTGTTCTTTTTTATTGATTAGAGTTCCTCAGTCATAACTAAAATTTATTTATCTTTGTCTTGAAACTAAAACTTCATTGTAATTCTTAAGATCTTTATGTATAATCTTTTCAGCAACATGTAATTTGTATAACAGTATTTTTTAAGTGGATTTTGAGGTTTTTCTTTCTAGTGAAGTTATAATAATCTAATTATGTTCATAAACATAAAAAATACACGATTTTTAAAATTTTATTTTCATATTAGTTAAAAGTATTTAAAAAGTTTTTTTTTTAATATAATCTTACAATTATAATCTTTAGATATTTTTTGTTTACAAATGATAATATATAGAACTATTTTTTTTAATGATGTGGCAACGATGACAAGAATTTGACATGTTTTACTTGTATTTTTTAAAAGTTGAGTCATTTAAAACAAATAAAAAATAGATAAAAATTCATTTTAATGAATTCACAATTATGGTTCTCATTTTTATTTATACAATTATGGTTCTCATTTTTATTTATACAATTTTGATTCTCAATTTTTAAAATATTGACATTTGATAGGCTCTAATAACTCTAAAAGCTTTTTTTTTTGTTTTCTTTCTTTTCTTCTGCGCCAGACAATCCCAATAGATGATTCTGATATGGATTTTCAGAACTTTGATAATCTAGATCAATTTGTTCTATACACTATCTCCAACTCTTTATCTCTTATCAATAACTGTTCTCTTTTATCTTTTTTCTTAATACTTTTTAAAAGAATTTATTGGAGAGATAAGTGAAGTGGAGAGTATAGAGGATAAATTGGTGTAGAGGATATAAATCCCAATTCACATATGTATTAATCAACTATTTTTATGTTTTTATTTTTTCATGTCCCAACTTTTCATACTCATCCTTTGCTATCAAAGTTATTTCTTCATCTGATGTGAGAAAAACAATAAAAACAAAAATTTAATCAACATTTTTTTGGATCGGATGGTTTTGTAAAATTATCCTTGGTTTTGTTAATCTGTAGGGTATATGAAATAATTCCTACCATTTTTTTTTAGTTTCATTGTTTCTATAAACCTAATATTTGATCTCCGGTGTCTATTTCTCGTCAATTTCTCTTTTCAATTTTTTCCATCTTATATCTCTTCATGTTCGTGGAGAGAATTATTTGATACAATTGTAGCATCATTTTGGTTTGGCTAAAATACATTTTTAATCTCTAAATTTTCTAAATATAACGATTTTAGTTTTTATATTTTTAAAATAACACATTTAATCTCTTAATTTTAACCATTTCGCAAATTAGTAGACCACTTAATGTTGACTAAATCAAAACTACGAAGATTGTTGTTAGCATATTTGTTGTTTGATGGAAGAAAACCATCAATGTTAGTTGAAGAGATGATAGCTTACAACACTTTGGTAGAGATTCTCTTAGCAACCAACGTTGTCGTTTTGGTTAAGAATCTTACTACGATACCTAAAGACAAGAGAGACAAGTTGAAGAGAAAATCTATAAGAGCTTTGATGTTTTTGCAAATCGAATTTTCTCATTCTTGATAGTGCTTCTACTTTCCTTTTTATTTTTTTAAATTTTTAAATATTTAAAAAAAAAATTATAATTGTAATAAATAAATAATACAATACACTTAAAGTAATATCTTACATGAAATTAGATAGTCACAATATTTGTCCATGTCAGTTTTGATTTGATCAAAATCAAAAAATCAACCAATTTTAAAAAAATATCCAATCAAAATTGCCAAATTTAAAAAGTTATATTAGGAAAGTTAAATTGTACTAGTAATTACTAGTTTTACCACAAACAGCAGACCTCTCGTATTTGCTTCATAGTATGTTAAGTTATGTGAAGCTAGGCACTTAAAAAAAGGAGCAAAAGGCAACACTCTCTATTTGAAGGCCAATTTTTATATAAAGAAAAAAGAATGCAATATCTTTCTTTCGTTTTCATTACTTTTATACATTAGACTATTAGAGTTTGCAATTGACATGTCTTTGTCTTATACTATAGACAGATCGGATTTTGCTGTAATCCACGGTAAAGGAGGAGCATTGGTGTTGTAAAGCAAGCCTCCCCAACCTTCATTATTAAGTTATTTATAAATTGATGTTTTAGGAAAAGTTATTAATTAAATGGTTGTCTTGTTAGATTAGATAAACTTATTTATACCTTGGATTTCCTATTGATATCAATTAACCACTTATATCACTAATTCTGCTATATTCTGTTTTATTTACAATTTCTACATTGTTAAATTTTTTAGCAAAAGAAAAAGCAGAAAGGTAGAAACATAATATTGTAAAGCATATTTTGGGGGTTCTGTTCTAACAGTCATTCCAACAATTGAGTAAATCACTATAAGAATTCATGCTCTACATTTTTTTCTGAAATATATCTGCAATGCTAACTCAAATAAAATAATAAGTTTGTTATACCACCACAATAATCATTTGATTTAATTGTATGAGAACAAAAACATTACAACTTCATTCTTACTACAAAAAAAAAGTGAAGACAATCTTTCATACATGTATACAACTCCATCCATCAAATAGAGCTAGCTCTATACCTCTACAATAAAGAATGATTCAACTATTTATGACAATAATATTATATATACTGATGTATTACAATTGAAGGGGCAAAAAATAACTATGTAAGAAAGGATCTAAAAATTTTCTTTATGAAAATCAAACTTGGTGCCAGTTTTTCTGGAAAAGTCCAAAGAAAGCTTTCTTAGTTCTCCAACCAATCCATGCGTTCCACAGTAAAAAACACCTAAAAATAATATTGGAAATTAGTTAAACAGTATGTTAACTTAAATTTGAACAACTCAAAGTAATTAAGATTAAAATCAATAGTTAATTACCAACTCTTTTATCAGGGTGTTTGAGAGCAACATGTTTATACACATTACGCCAATTAGGCCTAGCAAAATGTGTCTTCACCCTCGTCTCTGAAACTACATCAACACCACTTTTGGCATGATGAATGGATTGAAGCATTGTGATCAAAGCGGAACGAGCGTCTCCTTCTTCATACACACTCGTGCAATAGTTATGAAGCTCAATTACACCTTCCTTATCATTCTCCGCTACCTCATTCATCACCCCTTTAAACCATTCGAAAGAACCTTGTTCTCGAGTAACCCAGTAGAAGTAGGCTCGTTTAGTAGCAAAAGGTTTTTTCTTATTGTTCTTAACTCCATTTTCTATGACTCCTTCTTCTAAGTCTTCTTGTTGCTTAATGTTGTTTAGCACATCTTTGAGTATACTAATCAAAGGTGTGGCACCAATTCCTAGTCCCACTAGAAGAAGGACTTCATAGTTTTTGTAGTCTTGTGCTGGTGCTCCATAAGGTCCATCAATTCTTAACCTTGGCATCCTACAATTGAATTCACTATCATATATAAAAACCAAAAAGGAAGCTTTTTTCAATTGAGAAAGCATTTTTCATATATATATATATATATATATATATATATATATATATATATATATATATATATATATATATATATACCTTGGTAGGCTTGGTTTGGCTGGTAACATATCAGCTCGTAAAAGACCACTATGGTCATCATTTGCTGGTTGACATGCCTACATAAATCAAACCTTAATTAAGAATTTATAACATTACTTGAATGTCCAAATTAAAATAACAAATAGTTCTGTTATGCACAAGTACTATTTACCTTGGCGAAAATACCCTTGAGTTGTGATGTCCAATCACCCAAAGTTCGAATGTGAACGCTTATGTACTCATCTCCAGGAGCAGATGTAATAGAAAAGGGGTGCCTAGAGACAAATGCCAATAAGATCAAGAAATTAACCCAATTTGTATAATTATATGAATATGAATAGGAATTTTGAATTTAAATGAGGTTCATACCATTCAAATGGAGAAATATCCGAACAATTAACATAAATATACTGGCCACTAGTATACTTAAATCCTTGTGGTTTAGACACATGCAATGCAAGTACATTTCCCGGGTACACTGCAACCTGGATTTTTTATTTAATAAATAACATTAAATGAATTACATAATTGAAGTTGAAGGGTGTGAAAAATTCTTAAAAATGTACCTTTAGTATCCTCACAGATTTGTAGCCAGATCTAAAAGCACGAATTAGTCTTTCACATCCATATAGTATCATAGGAACGGCTAGATACATCCATGTCTATGTCACATAAACATTTGTAACAAAAATTCATCAAATTAAATCAATAATATAAAGATGTTTTACACTGTGAGTCAAAGTGTTGACTTACCGTTTTCTTGTACCATTTCTTGCTAAGGTATAAGAAGTATCCATGAATGATAAAGAGCACGTAGACAATGACAAAAAGATGATGAGAATACCAAAAAGCATTGAAACCAGTGAGTTTCTTGAGGAGAATGGGAAGTTTAAGTCTATTACGACGGAACCAAGGTTGGGCCAAAATGAAAGCTATAGCCATAAGAACCACGATGACCACACCGGTCCAACCTTCGGTTCCTTTAACGAACCACCAATAATTATTGGGCCTCTCATTTCCAAAAAATTGCTTCATGGGTTCATATTCTTTATCTGTGGCGTGTAATAACCTTGGGAAGTCACAAGTCAAATGTGAAATTGCATGCAAACCAACCCCAATTGCAATGCCCAAAGCTATCACCTACATAAATAGTAAGAGCCCAAAAATTAATTCTATCTATCTCTTGCTGAGACTTGCTCTTTCTGTCCAATTTAATTTAATGTATCATTATAATTATAATTTTACCTTATGAAAATTGATGTTGTCATCAAATGGAACAACAATTCCAAGTTGGGTCCTACTCCTAAGCCAAGTGATGGTGTTTCTACATACAGGCAACAAGATTAAGGCCATGTTAAACTTAAGTGTCTCAGCACCTCCCTTAGCTGTGGTGACACAATAGCCCATGATATGGAAAACGGCACGATGTTTGTATTGGACAAACTTCCAAGTGAAAAGTGCTACACAAATGGAAAGCCATAGAGCTATGATCCAAATACGTTTCCAATTATCCTCCATAAAATATGTTAGTTCTCTAAAACCCCGTTTCATAGGGTTGTGCTCTTTTGTAGGAACTAACTTCTCACTCAACATTTGGCTTAACACCCTACTATCTGTCGTTATGTGGGCTGATTGTGCTGGTGCTTGTAAAAGAAGCATTTCCAAGTTGTACAACTGCAAATACCCACACATACAAATGTAAGTATTTAAATTTAGGTAACTAATTTTAATGTATAAAAAATTTATCCACTTTTAGAAATCAATTTAGCTAAATTCTTGAGTATCCAAGAAAAAAGTGGATATCGGTGGTACCTGTGGACAAAATAAATTTTAATTTATTTGAAAAATAATTAAATATAAAAATAATATGACATCGAATAATCGGATTTTGGATACTATACTCTACAAAAACTCTTAATTTGTGATTATGAATTGGGCCACTAACTCAAACTATCAAAGTATTGGGCTATTTTATTTTGAAGAAAAATTATTGGGCTGTTAACTCATATGAGATTATGAATTTATGATTTGAATTACATAAATTTAGATTATGTGAACAAAACTCGATTCTTTTAATGCAAAAAAATAAAATAAAAAAATACAACTAAATAAAGTCCTCTAGATTTGGTCATTCATATTTATTTATTGTTCTCATACTCATATTGTGATAGTTGGTTTGAAATTTATGGAAGAGTGAATACCATTATCAAAATTAAACATTTAAACGCTTTTGACATTTGACAAAAAAAGAAAAACATTTAACACAAGTTGAAACCACTAATGAGCTTCATTTTGTAGCTGATCAACTTAATAATATATTTATTCAACGAATATAAACCTCAATATATCCAAGGTTGCTTGGGTCCAGCTCCTCCATGATAAGGGCAGCATATTCCTCTGCTCGTTCTTGTAAGTTTGATAGCTTATTGGCCGAAGCACTTAAGCCGATAATCTGAACAAATATTAAAATATTAACGTTCACACCTTCACAACGGTCTCGTATAAAATCAATCTATCATATAAATTTTAATCTTAATTTTGTTCAATGCGCACTCACTTAGTAAAAAGTGGGACAAATATAAGATTGGCATATTCTAATATGTAAAAAATATTGGTAACAATATTATAATAATTTTGATTTGTTTCATTAAAAAAATTGCTTTGGGACTTCACTTTTCTTTCTATCTCATGATGATGATAAAAGATATTGGTTTCTTTGCTGTCAATTCCTTACTTTTATTTTTTTATATTTTAAACTCTCACCTCTTTTACTTCTTCTTCGGTAATTCGTCCGTCAGCATTCTTGTCCACCCTGGCATGGCATGAATGAACTCAATAAGTCATACATAGGCTAAGTAGTTAAAAAGTACAGTATTTTTTTACATTAGGTTCGAATATATTCTTTTCTTTTGACAAATGTCTTTGCATACGTAATGTTCTTCAATTCCAAGTATATTTTTTCTACGGTCAACAACCTAACCATTGATTAGTTGATCCATGCATATAACACTCGTTTTGGTTTGCTTTATTTTTTTAATCCTATAATAAATAATATACTTTTGTTCAAGGGTACGCTGGAGTGAGTGAATAAATAATCCCAGCCAAGACTAAGAGAAACTAATTTTATATGTAGAAAATAAAATTTAAGGACACTAATTCCAATATTCTATAGACTAAAAGGAACTATACACTCAAACTAAAATAAAATAATGTCAATTTAAATAATTTTTTTTTTATTTTTTATATATAAATTGATAATAGTTTTAAAAAAAATGAATTAGTCGTATAAAACTACATTTTTAATTTTTATATTAATACAAAACTACATTTAAGAATAGTGTACAATTATCATATTGTTATTCACACATCACATATATACTCGTAAATATGATGTTATGATAATTAAAGAAAAAAAAAGGTGTGAAAAATAGATTAAAATAAATATTGCAATTCACACTACTCCCTTTAAGATTCGAAACATTTTTAGATCCTACCTATTTGTTGTAAAGTTCATCAAATAATTAATAGATAGTATTAGGAAGCAAGCAACGTTCAAGGTTCCAAACGACTGCGAAATATTTTATTTTATTCTTTTATATAAAAATGATTGCGAAATAATTTATGCAAAGTCCGCATAATATTGTAACGATTTTCTACTTTCTAGATATGATTAGAGAAAACTCATGAGCACCCTACTTGGACATTAGTCCAAATATAAGTATACATTTATATTTTTTGAAGCCAATAAAACCCCGTTTAGCCGTCTCTTTCATGCTGACAACTTAAATTATTTATTTTATCGTGTGCATATCCATTCCTGACCATTTCTAGAACAATGCATAAAACAATTAATTTGCTATTGAAAAATGAAATTTACTAAAAAAATAATGTGGTCTTACATATCAAAAAAGGTTTGAAGCCTTGAATCAAAGCTTTGATCTGTAATTTGCTCCCAAAATTCTCGCAACTCTTCCTTTGTTATGGAAGCCGATGCTATACCTCGACGACGTGCTAATGCATCAAATAACTCTCCGGCAAACTCCTTTGATTCATTCATTCCTAATCATTGTCATTTCAAACCCAAGACATATAGCTTACTAAAAAGAGCTTACAATATATATGAAAATTTTGATTTATTTAATTTTTTTAAAGAAAATATTTATATATAAACACTAATTTACACTATAAATATTTAATTAAATTATTTCTCCAAAAATGACATTAGATCTAAACACTTATAAGAAACAAATTTATTCTATATCTTTTTAAGACTTAAATGTAGTTTTCTTTTTTGGCCTTATACTTAAATATAGTTTTAATCATTTATTTTTATTATTTCATGAAATCGATACCCTTATTTTAAAATTTGTTAGTTTTAATTATTTATTTTAATTTTTTATTAAAAAATAATAATATAATATACTTTAAATAACATGACATATATGATAGAATAATATATAATAATTAACATCAATAAAATTATAATAAAACTTTATAAAAATTTAACTTTTAATTTCATAAATTTTTTATTTTTATAATGTAATTAATGAAATACAGTTAATTAATGCATGATTTTATATCATAAAATTATATCTACGGTAAAAAAATATAAGAAATAAATCAAAACTGTTGACTTTTAAAATAAATGAATTAAAATTATAATTAAATTAATATTTAATTAAAATGGTTTATTCGAATATAAAGTTAAATTTTTTTTATTTACAGTAACATGACGTTATATATATATATAGTTCAAACAATAATAATAAAACAAATACATACAGTGTAACAAACACACTATGCTAGTAAAACCAAATAAAAAAACTGTGTTCGGAGACTTTAAAATTACTGAAGACGACATTAAAAGTTGGTTTGGTGGGTTGAATTAAAAGAAATAGATTATTGTTTTCTAGATTTGATCTATTTGACTTGGATGAAAAGAATGATTTTAGTATTGTAGATAAGTTTTAAAGATGAGTGCAGCATGGAGCATAATGAATGTTGCATTGATATAGAAATGAAGATAAAACATACCTATGCAGTGGCTAAAGCGAGCCTTGGGCAATTTACCGTCAAGAGCTAATTCATGAAAGCGAATCTCAACCTGGGACCAACCTTCAGTTCCAACGGTTTTTGTCATAAACTTGAAACCTTGTAGAGCACGAGCAGCACCTGATTTCGATCTATCAACCTTATCGAACGTCTTAAAAGACGTCATGCGCTTCAGCTCCATCGACACCTGTCTCAGTCGAGCCGACAGCGACGTCGGCTTCTTCTCCAGCCGGCTCGCAAGAAACGCCGTTTCCGAATCTCCACCCCGAATGTTCTGGACTGAAACGGTGTCGTCGCGTACGTCCAACGTTATCTCCACCATTTCACCGTCATCGTCTTTAAACCTTGCACTATTGTTCTTGCTTTCGTTCCGTCGTTTGTTTGATACTAAAGGCCCACTAAGTTGCCCACTGAAGCCCACTCTTGAGCTTCGGCTTTCTGTGCTCTCTGCCTCCGACCATGATTCTTGTTGGTTCTCTTGAATTTCCATAATTTTTACTATTCTTCACTCCCTAGCCAACTACTTTATTTTATTTTAAAAATACTACTTATGAATTTGTGTTAAGTAGTATGTGTTGTAATACTATATATCCTAAGAATTTGTGCTTTGATCAAGATAGTAAGAAATGGAATAGGTGTTCGTGTGTTATTGACAATAATTGTTTACAAGACTTATGTGATGATAAGAAATTTGAGAGTGGATGGAATAATTATGGGAAGTGTTTAAATTATTTGTATATAAAAAAGATAGTGGTGTGGTGTGGGTGAATTGAATGGGTAATAATAAGGTTGAAAGTTGAAATGAGTTGGGAGGATATGAGAGGTGATGAGAAATATAAATATTTATATATGAGTCAAATAATGAGAGAGGTGAATCAAGGGGCGCATGTGGATATTCTTGTTCTGGTTTTTGACACGTTAGTTGACGAGATGGAGAGTGGTTGGGTGGGATTCAAATGTTTTCACTTTTTTTAGTCAAAATTTGAGTTCAGAGGAAGGGTCAGTGATTATATTTTATATTGAATATGAATGGATTAAAGGTTAAATATATAAAATAGGTGATCCTTATATTTATTGTTTTAATTTTGTTGGTGAGTTTGGAAGGAGCATAGAGTTTTGAAAAAAAGAAGAAAAATTAAAATAAATGAAGAACTTTGGAAGGAAAGAGTTTTAAAGAATTTTTTTATTCAAAATGCAAAATACTCATATTTTAGAGAAATATAAAATTTTATTGGAGAAATAATTTAGAATATTTAGACAAAAATTTCAATTTATTTCTGTGTTGTAATAATGCTTATAAATTAAAAATATGTTAATCATAAATTTTCTGTTATCATTTTTTATAAAATTACTCTTACAAAATTATGTAAAAAGAATTTCTCCAATACTTTATCATCTTGTTCCTACAAAATTCTTCTTTTTAGTTTCTTCTAAACTTTTAAACGGGAAAGATATAGTGTTTAAAGTCTCTTATAATTATAAAAAAATTAATCTGTTCTCCTGTTCTCCCGACAGTCGAGTGAAATAAAAAAAATACTATATAATTACAACTAATTGTTAATTTAATCATTTTATAAAGAATTACTTTATATATTTGCCTCTCATTATCAAAGGAAACCAAGAGGAAACAGAAAACAAACTCCACTTTCGAGTTCAAGCTAGTATGAACCTGCACTACAAAATAACACTATTGGGATATGCCACACATTTGAAAGGGACATAATTATTTATTGATTTTCTCTTTATCTAGAGCACTTAGATTGAAAAAATGTTTATACGATTTAGAGGCCAAATTCTATGGTGCATAAGTACAATGTATTTCTTTCTTCTTCTTCTTTTTTTTATTAAAGTGAAAATCTTATATAATACACAACTTGTTTTTATTATTGGATTTTTTATTATTAGATTAATAAATTTCACCATTAAATCAAATGAAATATGATGAGATTTATTGATCTAATGGTGCAAGACTATTTTATTTATGCACATTAAATAAAACTTGATTTATATTGAAAAAGATATCAAAGATATGTCTTTAAATAAATTTTTAGTGTCTATAAAATTTTAAAACTTAGTATTTTGTCTCGTAAAAAAAACTATATTTTTTTAATTGTCCTTGAATTTTTAAATTTTTAAATTTTTAAATTATTTTTTACAAACATATTAAGAATATTTTTACCCACAAAACTTTTGAATTTTTTAACTTGAGATGAATTAAATATAAATTTTTTAAATGTCATAAACCTAAAATAAAAGTAATGAAAATATGGAGTTAGAAATCAAATTTTAAATTATTTTTTTGGAGACATGTTTTACAATTTTGTAACATATGTGTGCAAAAATAAATAATTCAAAAATATATGTTGACATTCCAATAAAAATTAAAATTGTTTATTATAATTTTGTATAGAATAAAAAAATATATTTCTTTTACAAGAACTATAAATCAAATTTAAAATTTTATAAAGATTAAACTTTATTTAATTCAAAAATAAATAGTATTTTCTTCAAATAAATTATGAAATCCTTTTTTTACGTCCAAATAAATTAAGTAATCCTTGGCGGAACATTTAAGAACGAAAGCATGTTTTCGGTCAACAAGAAACATAAAAGTTAGTCAATTAAGTGTTCTAATCAAAGAAATAAAAAAAGTGCTCTATTCTAGCTCTTTTTTACAATAACGAAATTTAGATGATGATTGATTAGAGTCGAGACACACACATTATGCACAGTTTGAATAAGGAGCTAGAATTATCAACATCATTAAAAAGATAGATAAGATTTACGAAAAAAAAACTATAAAGTTTCAAACTTTGAACTTCAATTGGTATTACTCAATAATTGAATGACATGAGTGTATCACCTTATAGCTACACTACATTGTATCAGTATGTCACCGAAAAAGCAATGGGTCTCGTCATTCATGCACACGCACACGCCTTAACTTTTCAAATTATAACTTGGTTTGGTCTATATAACGGTTTGAACTTTCAAGTTAAGTTAATTAAACCACCGTAAGTGGGATATAAACTACTAATATAACGCAAACCTGATAATGTACAATGCCAAACAACACTAATAAACAAATATTTGGTTTTTTTTCCTTCGTATATATACTTTTTTAAAAACAAATTTATATATTAGAAGATTCCAACCACTTTTTCTTTTGCGGTAGAATATCGCATTTTCGAGATATAACTATCTTTAATTTTCTATCGTAAAGAAAATCATTCTTTAAATAGTTGGCAATACATGGACGCAATTTTCTTTAAATAGTTGGCAATATATGGATGCAATTTTCTAAAGGTAAGAAAAAAGAAGACATTTGATATATAAATTTCATTGTATGGTTTAGTTATTCTTTTTATAAAACCAAAAATATACGTAAAAAGAATCCAAATATTTATCTACAAGGAATTTTTTCACAACATTTGACTTTACCTCCTACTAATTGATTAATTTTTAAATATCTCGATAAATTTGTTTTTGAAAAAATTGCGTTGAGAAGTACGTAATAATACTTTGTTTCTAGCTCACTCCAAGACTACTCTTAAATAAAGAAAACATAAATAAGCAAGGGCTCATGGTTATGGTCTATGAACAACAATAGATGGATGATGACTAACTTTCTCCAGAATTTTGTGGAGAGTGGGAGAGGAGAAAAATTATGAAAAGTCTAATGAAAACTTCAAATATTGGTTTGAAAAATATTGCTTTGCACGACAAGTTTAAGGTTCACAATGCGATACGAGTTATGTAATAGAATTGAACTTTATGTCATCCTCACTAATCTTAGGATAATATTTTTTATCTTTGAATTTCCTACCTTTAATGGTTGAGGTTGAAGTTGAAGGGATATTATCTTTGATCTATATTCTAGCATGAATTTTGACTTCGCATTGCATAAGCTTCTCCTCTTCATCCTCAATGTTGTCATGTGTTGACTGCTGACATTGTTTCGCATCAAATGATCTTGCTTTTTTTGACTACTTAAAAAGAAAAGGTAGTAATAATAAAAAACAAAAAAAGTAATGGATGATAAATACATAAACAGAACAAGAAGAAAAAAAAAGAATATATATATAATAAGAAGAGAAGGGAAACAAAAGAGCCAGTGATTTCTGTTCAATTTTAATATTTTTCTGACAACAAATATTTTGCATAGGATTCTGTCTATTTTGACTCTTCGTCCCTTTGCTTGTTGTCCCAGATACTGTGCCTACACGTATGTAGTATTCTTTATTATTGTTGTACCTTATTTATATATCAGTTGAAGCTTCACCACATCATGGACCCTACTTCCTCTCTTTCATTTCCTTTTCTGGTGTTGTTTTTCCTTTTATATTCACATACAATTTATCACAAGGATTCTCATTTTGATCAAAGCTGTTGTTACAATGTTATGTCAAGTTTAAGAATTTGTTTTCAACTTCTATCTAAAAGGTTTAGTTAATGTTAATGAAATGGAATGGTACTTATGACTAGATTATGGCCTTGATATCAATATTTTATTTTTATGTATTTGTATTAAAGATTAAGTTTTTAATCCCTATCAAATTTTACTATATTGATTTTAATCTCCAAAAAACGTTGTCAACTTTTAATCATTTAAAAAATTTCATTTTCATTTTTAATTCATGATTTTAAATCAACTCATGTATTTTATGAATATTTTTTTTGCAGTAATATTTAGGAAATTATAAGAAATTTCCCCATAATTTTTTTAATAAATAATAAATTAAATATAAAATTTTAAATGTTAAAGGGTTAAAAATTCATATTTAATTTATCCTTTATTAAAAAAAATTAAATTTTTGCAAGAAAAAAGTTGCTAAATATGTTTTAAACATTATTGTAAAAATTTATTCAAAAATTTAAAATATATAAAAGAGTTGATTTAAAAATATAGACCAAAAATGAAAATAAATTTTTTTTAAGGCTAAATGTTGATAATTTTTTTCTTATTAATGCTAAAAATAAAATAGTAAAATTTTACAATGATTAAAAAGTTATTTAACTCTTATATTTATGACCATTAATAATAGAAAAATATTAGTTATTACGAGAAACTTACGAAATAAAATGATTCCTTAATACAATCAAGTATTTTTGTCAAATTTGAACGGCAAAATTTTCTTTTTTTCATAGAAGTCTATCTCATGCAGAGTTCCTGATCATGTTCATTCATGACTAAGCCAAACATAATTATATCAACTAATATTTGACCATAATTTTCTACGTTATTATTTACCTCAACATAATTATGATTAATGTTATGGCCGCCATTTAAAACCTTGTTTATGATGGCTAGAGTAATGCTAGAGAGAGTGGTAACACACGGTTTTTCAAGAACTAGTAACATACCCCTTAACAATACAAATATCATAAAGTTTTTATTTTTTATTTTTTATTTCTAATATGAGGATTGAGTTACGAACTAAAGGCAAATTAAAAAGTACCCATGCAAAATGCAAAATATTGGGACAAAATTGTTGTTAAGACTAGAGGTTGATGGAAAATCTCGAACTGAGTTGGAAGATAATATACCTCAATTATTTATGGAAGTTACTAACAGAAAATTGCATCAACAGGTACTAACGGTACGTTTTAGCTATCTATATTGGACTAACAACATGACCCTATTAATTACACGAAAAAGGTCCACTAACAAATCAATTCCACCTCGCGTTTTCCCTCCTTCTTCTTCCTCCCTCTTGGCTATACCAACTAGAGGTTGACAAAGTTCCTTCTGAACTAGAACCGTTTGAAAATTGAACTGAATTGATTTTTAATTTGAAAAATTCGAACCAAACTGGTTTTTAGTTCAAAAAATTGAATCGGACTGTTTTATAAATTGGTGCGCCGGTTTATTACTTTGAACTGAATCGAACCAATTTAACTTAGTTTATATCTTATTTATATAGGTCAAATTTTCTATAATTACCTCTAATTACTTCTAAATAAAAATTTGGTTTAAATTTTTTCGAAATAAAAACCAGTTCAGTTCAGTTCTTCAAACTGAAAACCAGTTCGATTTGATTTTTTCAAACTGAAAACCAGTTCGGTTCAGTTCCTGTTTTAAAAAATTAGTTCGAAAACAGTTTGGTTCAGTTATGCAGTTTGATTCAGTTTTTGATTTTTGTGAACACCCCTAATACCAACATCAACCTAGTTACATCATTTTGATTAGGGAGAGTTACTCGTTAGATGAAGTCACCCATATGAGATATGTCGTCTTTAGGAGAAGAAGACTATCGACGAGATGTAAGCTCTCTAATTAATGTGTTATACTGCGTTGCAGGATTGAGATGAGACGACTAAGGAAAATGTCACTCTTAAGAGGAGAGAGCTATCAATGAGATGAAGTCGCCTCTTGGTTCCCAAATTTTTTTGTTTTTACTTGTTTGATTTTCTAAAATATTTTAAGGTTGCTCACTTTGATTTCACTTATGTATGAATTGGATTTTAAATATTTTTATTTGAACTATTAAATTGTAATTTTAATACTTTTATCATATGTATACTTTCCTTGAGAATTATCTATATTGTAAATAGCATGCTTTAACATGATTCCCATAAAATTGTAAAACAATTATTTGTGTATTTTTGTGTTTTCTTTTTATTTGATGGTGATTGTGTCCCTTCACCAAGTCTTTGTATTTTATGTTGTTAATTTTTTTTTTTTTTATAGATTTATAGGCAACTGAGTAGCAACGAAACATACGTTGAATTCTATTAGTTACTTTAGCTTGAGTTTTAGTTTAGTCCCCAAATAATTTTATTTCTTTCTTTTTATTTAATAATATTTCTAAAGTGTTACACATAATAAGTGGTCGGTGGGGGCCAAGATGCTAATGTAATTAAGATGTCTTGGTTTGCCGCGATCCTTTTGCACTATTTTTTTTAATAGTATAAAGAGATGGCATTTGACCGAGGCAAAGTAGATTTGGTTTCTTGAATGCTATAACAACAAACATTAATTTATAGACCATAGCATTCTGTGTGGTTAAAATATTATGTGCATTAATGTTGCTAATGTGACTATATATTTCATATTTTTAGTGCTTATGAGTTACTCAAGTGGCTAATACGAGGACAACTGATTCTAATCCAATTTTCATTTAAAATCCTTCCGATCAAAATGTGAATGGGCAATAACCTATTTTGTACCACAAAAGAATACAAAAACACACTTGAGAGTGAATAATCAATTAAAAAAAACACGATGCAGAAGACATGTACTCTCTCTCTGGCCTCTTATTATTAAACAATCAACATTTTGCTTTTAGCCTTACATACATGTCTTCACGTGAGATGTTTAGGAAAAGTTTCCTAGTAGATTTTGCTTATTTAATTAGGTGAATCTAAACATTTCACATAAATGAATTCTTCTTTACCACAATTGTATAATATAACACCTGTAAAATAATTAGATTTTATGATATAAATTTTATCAAATTTAACGATTTCGATAGTTGTTACACTCTATGTACATGGTGTAAGGAATCAAATTCCAAATTTCACCATACACAATAAATCTAAAACATTAAATTCATCAATCAATTTAGAAAATATTTGGTTTCTCTATGGTGAGGTCCCATTTGTCCCCACATTACGAACCTTTGCTGTTCGTTTATAGCTAAAGGGGTTGGAGAAATCTTATAGAATCAACCCTTATAGTGTTAGGCAAGTCCAACAAAAACAAGGACCCCACAATCCACTTTTACAATTTTTTTTTCTCATTAGAATTAAATGACTTTTATCTACTTAAAAAGTTTTATGATCCAACATCAAAGATCATGTCTCATTTCTCATATACTAAAAACCTTTTGAATCATCAACTTAATGCTAAAAAGGAAGACAGTGTTTGTTGGGAGTGTTTTAGTTTTAAGTCACTATAACATTATTACTACTTTTTTTTCTGACAAACATCATAAAAAAGCACACAAGACAAAAGAATTAAGTCAAAGTGGAAGAAAGAAACAGTTTTCCAAAACAATGTTTATTATACTTATGCATATGCATTAACAGTAAGAGTTTGTAGGGTAAGAATTGGATTTTAATGTAAGAAGAGATAAGAGTGTAGGAACAGGGAAGTAAAGAAGACCTGGTACAACTACAACTGCCATGTTCAGGGGTTCCTTGGAGTAGCATTAAAGACACATTTTCAGATCTTTCTTTTCCTTACCAGCACAACCCAAATGAAAAAAATTTCATTTTTATGAATAAAAAAAAATAACATATGGAAACAAAAAGGGAAGAAGCTTTTATAAGAGGAAAGTTGCATTGATATCTTGTGATAAACTTTTAGCTGGAAGAAAAAAAAAATGAGTTGTGGTTTTCTTACAATGATCTTTATCATTATCATCACACTTTTGATTCCTCTATCATCATCACAAAGAACTCACATTTTGAATGTTGGTGGTTTCATCAATGCAGCTAGAAGCTTTCATGTTCAAAGCTTACAAGACATGTATTTCATGAAGGAGAAGAATGAACAAGAAGAAAATGAAAACCAAGTTGAGAAAATCTCAGGATTAGATGAGAATGAAGTGAAACAAGGTTTTATTGTTGAAAAGTTTAGATCTTTACTTGGATTAAGAAGTTTCCACAAAAGGGTATCTTCAAATGTTGATTCTTCTGAGTTTCTCACACCATCACCTTCTCCATCACCAAATATTGAAGCTGAATCTCCTTCTCCAGCCCCTTCACCAGTAATGCATTTGCATCCTCATTTTCATCATCAAAGACATCATTTTTATTGGAAGCAAACACCTAAAAAGCTTCATCATGATGATGATAGAGGCAGGGTTAAAAGAATACTAGTAGCTGTTTTTGTGTCTTTAGGAGTTGCTGCATTTTTTGGTGCTTTTGGCTTAATCTTATTCTGCAGGAAACTCACAAATCACAAAAAGAAACCAAAAAGGACAATGCCACTTTGCAACAATACAAAAGGTGGTTTTCAAAATTCATCAAACAATAATAAGGTTAGTTTAAATCAAGGATTAGATCTGTTTTATCTTGAATCTTTAGGTGAAGATATTGAACAACATGGTTGTACTTTGAAAAAGACTAGTAGTGAGAATAATGGTTTAGATTATGATAATGTTGTTGTAAATTCTTCCACTAAGGAAATTGTGTCGGTTCATGAAGAAGTTGAATTAGTAAAACATGAAAATGAAGATAAAATTGTTGATGAAGATTGTTGTAATTCATCAGATGATGAAAGTTTTCATTCATTTGTTGATTCACAATCAAATGCAAGACTTTCTAATGGTAGCATTAGTGACACACACACTTTGTCACCTCAAAATTCATTTTCATTATTACCAAAAGACCAATTTCCTAATTCTCCTCAAAACTTAATCTCAAACACACATTCTCAACAAAAACATGAAGACCAAGAGATTGAAGAAACCTTTGACCAATGTCCAAAAACATCTTCTTCACCACCACTTCCTCCTACACCCCCTCCACCGCCACCGACACCCCCCTTGCAAATGCCACTGTTTTCTTTACATTCTCTAACATCTTCATCTAGAGTTTCATCTCACTCTCCACTTTCATTAACATCTTCTAATACCTTGTCATCTCCTATAAATTCAGAAACTTTTTCAGGATCAAATCATCAAAGTCCTGAAAAATATTCATTTTCCCCATCTACACCTAACCAAACAAAATCTCTTCTTACCAACAAAGTTCCACCACCACCATGCCCTCCTCCTCCATTTCCAAAAGGTGCCAAAACACCTCCTCCTCCACCATCTCAATTCCCTCAATTTACACCACTTGGTAAAGATGGTTCACCACTTCCGAAACTCAAACCACTTCATTGGGACAAAGTAAGAGCAGCACCAAATAGGACAATGGTTTGGGACAAACTAAGATCAAGCTCATTTGAGTAAGTTCATCTTCAAAAATACTCCGTCCGATATAAAATATAAATTTAAAAAGTTAATGTATCTGATCTAAATTTAGACTAGATGTTTAAACTAGATGTAGATATTCTAAATTTAGACCAAATATATCAATTTTTTAAATATATTTTTTTTTATATTTCACTGCAGAGGAATTATTTATTTGAGTTCTTCATTTTATTTTATTATTAAAAAAATTCACTTTTTATAAGCAATAAGCATGTCATGAACTGTTAATCAGGTTTGATGAGGAAATGATTGAGTCACTTTTTGGGTACAATTTACAAAATTCAATGAAAAATGAGGAAAGTAAGAGTAAAACTCCATCTCCAAGCAAGCATGTACTTGAGCCAAAAAGGTTGCAGAA
The DNA here is from genome assembly GCA_037974835.1 of Cicer judaicum. NCBI lineage: Eukaryota > Viridiplantae > Streptophyta > Magnoliopsida > Fabales > Fabaceae > Cicer > Cicer judaicum. The sequence goes on from JBBPBS010000968.1 coordinate 25,497,447, forward strand.
CATAACAATACTATCAAAAGCTCTGAATGCGACAGCTGAACAAGTATGTGATGCACTAATGCAAGGTAAAATTTCTCAATTACAGTATGAAACACTTGTCACGCACATAAATAAAAGTCCCATGTACATGTGATTAAATTATTGCTTTAACATGTTCCAAAGTGCAATTGTCATAAATAAATATGCTGGAAATAAAACAATTAGTCCCATACTCATGAATTTTATTTTCTATAAAGTAGTTTAATAGTTAGATTCTCACACTTTAAAAATCGATAACAGTTAGCCCTTCATGTCAATGGTCTTATAGCTATTAATTGAGCTGTATTTACGAGACATATTTGTGAAATTATTATGTAATAAATGTAACTCTTACTCAAACAATAATCTAATATTCCCTCACTTCAAAAATAATTATCATTTTAGCAAATATTAAATATTTCAAATAAGTGGTGTTTTATATTTTTTTATGTGACATTAATTTAAACTTTTTTATTTTCATCCCTAAATTATTGTTTGCACCCCTTTTAAATTATTATATTTCACAGTAAATTATGACAATAATCAATAAAAATAATTTTATAAAATAAAATGGAAACGTTCTTTCATTCATTTATAATTTATGTAAAAAAAAATCAAGAGAGACACTTATTTTAAAAATGATATTTTGACTACACAAACAAATGATGTCAAATACATATAATAATACTACGTTTTTGTATTTTTTATGATTTTTATCTCCCTCAAATACATTGACCTTTGTGTTGAGTGTATTTTTATAAGGTGTAACATAAGTTTAGGATTTGTGATTTTCAAATAGCATTGTTCTAAAGTAAAATGTCACAACGTCTTTGGTTTATAGCACTATAGACGCACATGGTTTTAATAGCATATTTTAAGGGTCAAATAAACATTTAAAAAGATGGTAGTATTAAATTGTATTGAAAAGCAGGGAAGGGATTGTGTTTGCAACAATTAGAGGCATTGGTGAAAATGGTACCTACCAAAGAAGAAGAGGGTAAACTCTTCAATTATAAAGGTGACATCAATGAATTGGGGTCCGCCGAAAAGTTTGTGAGGCAAGTGCTTAGTGTACCATTTGCTTTTCAACGAGTTGAAACTATGCTTTTCAAAGAGACTTTTGATGATGAAGTTGTTCACCTAAGGAACTCATTTTCAATGCTAGAGGTAACCACCACAACCAAAATTGGACCCTCCTATATAAACATAACTTCTTATGTGTAATCTTAAACTTAAATCATAATAGAAAGTTACTGCAGCACTTCTGTTATCTGTTTTCTTTTGAACCAGCGTTGCTAATCTAACTATTGTGTTAACTAATATCCTATACAAGGAGGCATGCAAGGAGCTAAGATCAAGCAGACTCTTCTTAAAACTTCTAGAAGCAGTACTCAAAACAGGAAACAGAATGAACGTTGGAACAATAAGGGGAGGTGCAAGAGCATTTAAGCTCGACGCACTTCTCAAGCTAGCAGATGTTAAAGGAACCGATGGAAAAACCAACTTACTCCACTTTGTTGTTCAAGAAATTGTTCGTTCAGAAGGAATCAGAGTTTCAGACAGCATAATGGGAAAAATAAGCACAAAAAACAACAACAAAAACAGAACAGAAGAAGAGAAAGAAGAAGATTACAGAAAAATGGGACTGGAGTTAGTGTCTGGTCTCAGCACTGAATTATACAATGTTAAAAAGACAGCAACAATTGACTTAGATGTTCTTGCTAGTTCTGTTTCGAATCTAAAAGAAGGAATGGTTAGGCTGCAACATTTGGTGGAAAAAGAGTTGCTTGAGGATGAAGTAAGCTATAATTTTGTGGTGAATATGAAGATGTTTTTGCAATATGGTGATGGAAATTTGAAGGAGTTGGAAGGTGATGAAGATAGAGTTTTGACTCGTGTTAAGGAAATAACAGAATATTTTCATGGTGATGTTAGTAAAGAGGATAATCCATTAAGAATATTTGTGATAGTGAGAGATTTTATGGGAATGTTGGATAATGTTTGTAAAGAGCTTAGAAGGTCTAAAACTACACGTGCACCAAATCCTCTCGCTCCTTTCAGATAGATTAGAATTTTACACTTTTTGTATTTTTTATGTGTGTTTATAGGAATTGAAAAGTTTCAAACAACTTGAGTGTAATTTTTATTGGAATATGTTGACTTTTTGTTCTTTTACCTTTATTGTATAGTGCTACTTGTAGTGGAATTGGAATGTTCTTTACAGCTTATAAAATTGTTATCCCTGTGTTTTTTTTCTTCTTCTTTTGCACACTTATAAATCTTGGAAAAAAAACAAAGAGATTTATAAATGGACCGTCACTGCCTAGCTATCTTAATTGTGACAATTTTTAGGATGCCTTTGTTGCAACCACCAGCACCTTTATTGTGCTGCGTTGTTGTTGTTACAAAAAAACAAATAAATTCATCTAGGAAGAAAATGTGAATCAACAGTTACTACAGGGTTTAAAAGGAGTAAACACTTTCAGGAAAAATAAATAAACACTCATTTTAATACGTGAAAGATATGCACCACGTCACAATGATCTTTAACATAAATATTATGTCACTCTCGATTAATTTTGTCATGTTGTCATTATTTTTAACCAAGTTTTGAATTTCCATTTTATTTTATGCACTTAATATGCGGAATATGAATTACAATGCAAGTATCCTCAAGCAATTATGTCTTAGCATAAAACATAATTCAAATCATGCTTATGAAGGGTGCATGGAAGAAAAAATGGACGCAATGGTCAAATGCAAAAGAAATGATAAGTGTCTCGACAAAGAAGACAAATGTCTTAAATGTTTCATTAAAGTACAAATGCCTTAATTTCGATAATGTGTGTTTCAGATTTCTTTATGAAAAAATTTATTATTTAAATGATGTTTGTTTCAAATTTTTTTAAAATTATTTTCTTAAATAAATTATTTTTTTGACTAAAAATTAAAAATAGTAGTATTTGATAGTTGCCTCTTGAGATAGATAAACAGGAAACATGACACAAAATTTAAAAATACAAAATTTTACTCCAAAAGTAAGTGATGTAATTAATTACTCTTATCTTTATTTGAAAAATTCAAAGATATCTTTCAATATGATTTTTTTTTTCTTTCGTTTATTTATTTATTGTCTTTTTATGAATATTTAAGGTATGTTAATTAATTTTAAAATATATCTGAAAATTTGATTAAATTAATAAATTTTAAAGTGCATACTTTAAATTAGTTTAATTGTTATGTTATAATAAATTTTATAATAAATATTTTGGATATTGACACGTAACATAGTAAAGATTTCACCAAGTATGACTATTGTCTTAGTGATTATGGATAGTCAAATTTTTACCAAGTACTAAGTATTGTCTTAGTGATTATGGATAATCAAACTATGACAACATGTTTATCATGTTTACAAGTTGAAAATTTGGTTAATGATATGTTACTTTATAAATTGTTTTAAACATGTGATTTAACTTTTTTGCGTGCTTAAATATCAATTAAAATGACAATTAAAAGTCTCTAAAAACTAATTTATAAATTTTCTAAAATAAAATTATTTTTATTTAAGTTCAAACTAACACACTCAAAAACTTTAATAATAGACAATAATGGAAAAGTAAATAAAATTATTATAGCATCATTAAATGTTCGATAACTTAAATTATAAAAGGGTTATTTAATTGAAATTTTTAGATAATTTAAGATATTTTTATTAAAAAAATATTTATATTTAATTGAATGTTTTAAAATATTGCAAATAATTCTCGAGATATTCTATTAAGATTTTCAAAAAATTTTAAAGAGGATAACAAAATTTAATGATATTTAATTGAAATTATTTACAATTTAAAAATTGTCTCTTAGTATTTAAAAAGATATGAATTTTTTACTATAATGGATTTTGTGAGACTTTTTAGTTGAAAATATATATACAACTTCCATTCAACTATCTCACCAACACCTTTGAGACTCTTTCAACAATCTTGCTGTTACTTTCCGCATTGTTGAATCTTGTACCACACACTTAGGTTTTGATTTTTCTCTCATCCTTTACATTGCTTTGCATCTTGCTAGTTCTTTTACATATTGTTTCCTCAAATTTTTGTTGTTCTTCGTGTATTTCTTTTATGTTGCTTTTGTTGATTTTATTATTTTTAATTTTTTTTTCGTTCTTCATGTATTCCTTACATTGGCATGTTTTTGTTGGTTCTTTTATGTTATCAATGATTTTTGTTGATTTCAAGTTAGTACATTTTTTGTTTAATAATAAAATTAATTTAGATTTTGTATGGTTGTCACACTAGTATTACTCCTAATTAATATATTTTTTATATTTTGTCTTGTTTAATAAAAAAAATAAAATTTGTTTTTGTCTTGTTAAATATGTAGTTGTACTGTATTACAATTTAAATAATAATAATAATAATAATAATAATAATAATAATTTACCAATTGAGGAATACTATGATTATGAATCTAATGTTAAGTTCAATAGCAGTGGAGGAGTACTATTTATTAATAGAGATACGTGAATAAACGTTGCTTAAGAAGACATGAAACTATTTTTTGTTGAAATATTTTAAAAATTGTATCAGCTTTACTTTTATTGATTCAAACTTTACAATACATTTATTATATTTTGTAATCCAATATTGTAACTTTATACAAATATTTTGAAATTTTGTATCACAAATCCAAATAATCTTTTAGAATCTTGATATTAAAGAATCTTTTAAAAGTCTTACAATTTTTTTAAAAAAATTCTACACATTACTGTAAAATCTTTAAAAAATAAATTATCTCAAAACAATCTTTTAAAATATCTTGTTTTTAAATCTACATATTACTACAAAATCTTAAGAAAAAAATTATCTGAAAACAATCTTTTGAAATATCTTTTTTAAAAATCTACACATTACAATAAAACCTAAAAAAAATATATATATCTCAAAAACAAATCTTTTAAAATCTCAATACAATATCAAACATCATGCTTCACACTTAGAAGTTTTATTTATAGATACAAAGACCTTTACTATTTACACTATGTTTAAAGTGTTTACATGTGTCTTATAAAGTTACACGTAATTTTCTTTACTCTTCCATTAATTAACAGAAAACTAAATTTTGTCTCTAATTCCTTGATCACAAACCCTTAGTTAACGCAAAAATTGGAACAGATTTGGCGGGATTAGTTAAGAATCAGAACAATAGCACAGTTTACCATTTTAATTTAGGTATTGCTGCATTGCATTACTCTCATTCTCACAATTCTCCAATTAAACCTTTGTTGAATGAAATTGAACCTCAATTGTGATTTTTCTTATTCCTAATTTCATGTTTAGGGCATTTCTTCATCAACCATTACGATGAATCCCAACAGCAAATCTTCGGAACAAGTCGTTTCAGAAATGGTTGAAATGGGTTTTGAGCGTTTCAAAATTCTCGAAGCCATAAAAGTAGTGGGCACATCGATTCCCAACGTTGTAGAACATATCTTCAATACTAGTAGTTGCACTAACCCTGAACCACTCACTACCCACATTTCAAAATCATGTTCAAGTAATGGGAAAATCCTAAAAAAACGAACTTTATCACCTTCTGTTCAAGTTCCGAAGTCGAGAACAATTAACCATTATTTCCAATCCACTGATAGAGTTGCAGAGAAAAAGAAAAATGTTGTTGTTGTTGATGATGATGAAGAGGATGAGTACAAGAAGCATTTACCTCAAATGGGATTTGATATTGATTCTGATATTACATCTGATTGGGAGCAGAGAGCTAGCATTCTATTGCAAAAGCATTTTGGTTTTTCATCGTTGAAAAGTTTTCAGAAGGAAGCTCTATCTGCCTGGTTTGCTCACAGAGACTGTCTTGTCCTGGCTGCAACTGGATCTGGTTTTGTTCTTTATCTTAATTTGTTCATAGAGTAAATACCAAAATTAGTCATTGAAATTGTAGAACTACATCAATTTAGTCCTTCACATTACTGATATTTCAAAATGGTTCCTAATATTGTAAAATTTTAATCAAATGTGTCCCTCTATTGGTATTTACGAGACTAGGATGACATGAAGTTGGTAATATCGGGAATGAATTTGAGACTAAGTTAATAATGTCATGGATGCATTTGATAACAAGTTCAATTAAAGAGACAAACTTGATTAAGATTTTGCAATTTCTGGGATATCTTGGGAATATGGATAATTTGGGGAACTAGCTCGATACAGTTCTATATTTTCAATGACCAACTTGAGTATTTACTTTTAGTTCATATTTGCTGTGTAGATGTTGTGCATCTATTCATAGTTACTTTTTGGCAGGGAAATCTCTGTGCTTTCAGATTCCTGCATTGCTAACTGGGAAAGTGGTGGTTGTGATTTCGCCTTTAATAAGCCTAATGCATGATCAATGCTTGAAGCTAACAAAACATGGAATCAGTGCTTGCTTTCTTGGCTCAGGGCAGCCTGATAATACTGTTGAACAGAAAGCAATGAGAGGCATGTATAGTATTGTGTATGTTTGTCCAGAGACAGTCCAAAGGTACGGTTAGGACCTTAAGGGCCTGGAAGTTTAGTCTTGTGTCTTAGAAATCTTCATTTTCTGTATTTTTGTTCTTATGTCTGGTAACTATAATACAATCCAATGTAGATTGATTCAACCTCTTCAAAAGCTTGCAGAAAGTCGTGGTATTGCTTTGTTTGCAATTGATGAGGTACATTGTGTTTCTAAATGGGGACATGATTTCCGGCCAGCTTACAGGTCTGTTTTATCTATTCTATCCATTCATTGTTTAGGTATCAGTTAGTGTGGATAAAACGTCTTAATTAGCATAGCTTGTGGTTTTGGTGTATATCGAAGAAACTAAGATCAATTGTTGGTTGTGTTTTTCATTATCGAACGTGTCACTTTTATTCTTTATTTTTTGCATGTCCAAATTTCATAAGTGTATTTATCCTACTATTATAAGTATGATATGTTTTTAAATGTCGTCTCTTGTTTCAGGCAACTGTCTGCATTGAGGAAAAACTTCACTACTAGCAAGCTAAAGTCCCTGAAAATTGATGTACCTATAATGGCATTGACAGCTACAGCTACAAAGAGAGTTCGAGAAGACATTTTAAAATCACTTTGCTTACCAAAAGATACACATGTTGTTCTCACATCATTTTTTCGACCTAATTTACGCTTCACGGTGAGTTTGTTGATGATAATTCATATACTTATATTTCTTGTTACTCCATACTTCAAATTCCTTGTGCTTCATACAGGTAAAGCATAGTAGAACATCATGGGCTTCTTATGAGACAGATTTTCATGAATTGATTAAAGAATATGGCGGAAATAATAAAAATGGTGGAAATAAAAAAGCTTTCACTTCAGATGATGTCTCCATTAGCTCTGATGCTAGTAGAATGTCTGACACAGACAGTGTTTCTTCTTATGATGTGGATGGCGACCAAGATGACTATGATGACAGCGATACTATTGTAATGCAATCAGGAAACGTAGAAAATCATAAAAAAAGAAAAAAATTGACAATCGAGTTCCTGGAAAATGATGTCGATGTCTTTCAAAGTGCGGATGACTTGGATGGTACTGATCTTTCTGCCATCTCTCAGTTTATTGCAAATAATAGCAGTAGTAATATAAAATCTAAGATTCCTATTTTCTTTTTTTGGGTACTTTTTAGTTACCTGTGGTGAATTTTGTGTACAATCTCCTCCCAAGCAATGTGAGTTATCTGAGACAATTGATTCACCTACAAGACCAGAAAAAAGACTCAAAATGCTTAAGGAGCCTTTGGAACAAGGACCAACAATCATATACGTACCTACCAGAAAAGAAACGGTGAGAATTGCAAAGTATCTGTGCAAGTTTGGTGTGAAGGCTGCTGCTTATAATGCCGGGGTATGCACTACATTTAATTTTATTCAAGCTTGTTTAGTTACATGGTTGTTTTTATTTTTCATGAATTACTAGTAATATTTATCAGGATGATCATGCCTTCTCAAGAGAATCTATAATTCTAAAACACTGTGAAGTACTAGGAAGCAGAAGAATTTAAAACTTGTTATGTTTCTTTCTGTTTTTATTTTAAACTATTCTGGCATGCTCCACTGTAGATTTCATTGAACCTAGCTCAATAGTTACCTTTGCATTATGATATAAGAAATATTTGCTGCACATTCTCCTGCCACCATTTGATTTATAGCATTGTTATTATTGTGAAACCAATTTATGAGCTCAATTTCTTTCTCCAGCTGCCCAAGTTGCATCTAAGAAAGACTCACAAAGAGTTTCATGAAAATACTTTAGAGGTATGGATCTGGTGCTTGAACAGAATATTCTACACATTTCAGCTCAATATTTTTCGTTTAATACTAAAATTTCACATAGTGGATTCAGAAATTTAGGTTACATGTGTTTTATCATCTTCAGGTTGTTGTTGCAACGATAGCGTTTGGAATGGGAATTGACAAATCAAATGTTAGAAAAATCATCCACTATGGTTGGCCGCAGGTCTTCTTTTTTTTCATATACATTTTTTCCTGACATAATCAATTATAATTGAAGTTTATCTTTATTTTATTGTTCATTCCATGTTTTATACTTTATCTTCTTGAGTTGTAATTTTTGGTTGCTTTGAAGATACCTCAAATAATTGTATATGTAATTTTATTTTATTAGAGTTTGGAAGCCTACTACCAAGAAGCTGGTCGGGCTGGTCGAGATGGGAAGTTAGCAGATTGCAGTAAGTGTAATTATTATACTGGAGTTTAGTTTTTACCTCAGTGGTCCAGTTTTCCGTTCTTCTTCTCTTTGTTCTCTTTTGAATTTTGAACTCATGTTGCTTCTTTGATTCACATAATAAGTAGGTTGCTTATTGTTTTATTTGTTTGCTACTTGTACCCCATTTTCAACCAGTTCTATATGCAAACCTAGCGAGGAAGCCATCACTTTTGCCAAGTCGTAGAAGCGAAGATATGACAAAGCAAGCATATATCATGTTATCTGATTGTTTCAGGTCTGATATGATGAATATATCTTCTTCTTTTACGATCTTATGTTAGTACAGAATCTTATTGTATATGTGTGCAGATATGGAATGAATACTTCATGTTGTAGAGCAAAGACACTTGTAGAATACTTCGGAGAGGATTTCAGGCATCAGAAATGTCTCTTGTATGTCAAGTTTGGTCTCATTGCCTTACTGTTTTATTATGTTTAACAGTTTAAGCATCGATTGAAGTGAAAAATTATTCTAAAATTGGAGAAAATTGAAATCCTGTATGTAGTTTTAATTCAACTAGTAGTCCGTACGAATTACCTTGTTTCATTTTCTTTTGTAATCAAAGGATTATCTTGTGGCTGTATTTACCGCTAGTGTGTTAAGTTGAGTCATTTATGAAATAATGTTAACCTTTACATGGTAATTTTCATGATGAACCTCCGTTCATGCAGATGCGATGTGTGCATTAATGGACCACCTCAAAGGCAGAATCTAAAAGAGGAGGCCTGTATTTTACTGCAAACTATTGGGGCTCATAATGTATGTCGAATAGTTTCTATTTATATTTATATTATACCAACTACACTTGCAATTTGTATTGCACAAGAGGAAAGAAACTGATTTGTCATGGAAACTAATTTTTCAGGCATGTAGATATTCCCTGGATTCCTCATATAACAATGATATCCATTTCGATTCCAAGGATAGAAAACTAGGGCTAGGGCTTAGGCCAAATCTTATGATGTTAGTTAGAAGTATAAGGGAGCAGGTAAGCCTTGATATATTTATCAGCTTGCACCAAGTCATTGTTATGGTGGATGCACTATGTTACTAATTCATGTAACAAATTTTCATTGCTTCCATATGCAGTTTCAAAAGTTTTTCACCACTGATATATTGTGGTGGAGAGGCCTTGCTCGAATTTTGGAAGCTAAAGGATATATCAAGGAAGGTGATAACAAGGTATATTTTCTTTAACTACAAATAACCTATCTTGTTGATAAATGTCATTGTTGAAAGTGTTGGGTTTGTTGCATCTGAAAATTAAGAAATTACATATGCAGCCTTGTTTGATGCGCATTGGTAATTCAACTGCAATCTGACATCAAATTTTCCACTGTATAATTGCAGACCAATGTTGAAATAAAATACCCAGAACTAACAGAACTAGGTTTGGAATTTGTGAAGTCCATGAGTGAGCAAACTTTCTATGTTTACCCTGAGGCAGATATGTTGCTTGAAACAAAAACTGACAAGCCATTTTCCTCATTCTCAGAATGGGGAAAAGGTTGGGCTGATCCTGAGATCCGTCACCAGCGCCTAGAAAGAAATAGAAGTCCAACAATGCGACGGAGCACTAGAAAGCAAAGAAAGAGTAAAGGTAAAAAAGTGAAACTTGATTTGAGGACTTCTCGAGGTAGACTAGCAGCAAAACTCTCGAAACATAAGTGACATGCAACATTTTTTCTACTCTTTTTTTTTTTTTTTTTTATAATTATTTGTGATCCCCACCTTGGGTTGTAACTAATCAACATGCCCTCTTGTCCTGGTGTTTGGATCCCTTAGAGTTGCTGCACAATACAATAATTGTAGAGGATCTAGGTCCCTTGTGTTGTCTTTTGAGATGGCGGATTGTGTTTGTATTCTGTAAATATGAAATTTTTATTTAATGACATTGCATCTTAATCAAAACAATGATACTTGATGGTAGAAAAACCATTGGATGGCAGCTAGATTTTGCTTCTATATCGAGCTTGAATTTAAAATTTCTACTCTTGTAGAAGTAAAACATTTATGAATTCACATTAAATAGGTAGGAAGGGAGGGGGGCACTTAGATATGTATTTTGCCACTAAAAAAAGGAGAAAAGGAAAAGATAATTAATTCAAGTTCAAGAAATGTAGTAACCCCAAACCAAAGCAAAGTATAAGAGTCTGCATTGTTTTACTCATATATATCCATGAGAGGCATAAACATAATGTGTCATGGACATTGGCAAAATTGTTTTCGCAATAATAGGCTTCTCTGCTTCGTTCATATTTTGTGTGCCGAACGTCAAGAGATGGCATACGAAACAAGTGAGTTTGGAAAAACTAAAAATCATTAGGGAGGCTTTGGAAGAAGCAGAAGAAAGAGTGGTGAGATACCAAGAAAGACATGATAGAATATTGAGTCAGATAAATGCGTCTTACTTGACAAATACAGAGGTTGTTGAGGCGTTGGCAGGTGCTCGACAAAACATGAACCAGACATTCGATTTTGCTGTTAATTTAAGGTCAATTCAGTTTAAAACCATCAGCTCTTTTCCAGATGCAATAGATATTGTTTAGGATGCAACCAATATACAGAGCGTCCACTTTGGCCCCACAAGAGGTGCTTGAATTGCTATTAATTTTTCAATGTCTGGTTTACATCATTTGGACAGTAATGTTCATAGTAGATTTTATTGTTTTTCTTCCTATTAACATTTCATGATAGACATATCACGTAAAGAATAAAGATACCTATTCATTAAACTCCTATGGCAGCCATAGCTCCAATTATTTTTAGTCTATTTTCCTATTATTTTGTGATTGTTTGAGATAAACTGTAAAATAATTGATTTTATCTACGAGTTAGTTTTTTAAAGAGGTTAAAAATATCTTCCAATATGAGTGTTTGAGAGGGGAAATTCTAAGAATTAAAAGCCCGTTTTCTCTTGGAACGAAAAAAAGCCCGTTTACTGAGGAATAAATGATTAAGTGAAAAATGTTTTATTTTAATTTAAAAACACTTGTTAAGAAGGATTCAAAAGTTATTTTTAACAAATAGGTAAGCAGTTTGAGTATTTTTCTTAAAAACTACACGAATTCACAGCTGTTTATTTCCGATCAAAATCGAACTGGATCAAGGTCTCTCCGACTGAAAAATTAAATGCAGTGAGTCCAAATTTGTGGCCCTTATGAGATTTGACTAACGGAATTATTTTTTTTTTTTTATAATCAAAATTATATTAATAAAAATACAAGAGATATTCCAACTCATTACATTAAAAGGCAACAAGTCCAAACTCAACATCGTAACAGAGAAAACTGCTCATGATCTATGAACGGTTGCATGTTTTCGATTTTGCATTGAATCATGTGCTCGAAAGTTAAAAAAAACACCCAACACTTAGAACGCACATGGAAAGAGGAAGAGGGATTATTTCAAATTTTAATGATGTGATTATTTTTTAAGGGGGAGGGAACGGAAGGGAACAAATCCCCCTAAACTAATTTTAGCTCCCGTCCAAAAGTGGGGATTTAGAAGGGAGAAAATACTTGTTTAAATTTAGACTTCAATACCCTATAAGTGAAAAATGTAATTTTACAATTTTCCTCCAATAAAATCCGCAAAGAAATAGTTCTGGGGCTCATTATGACAAATTAACTATCTCATATTTGAAACTTAATACAGGACATCACAATAATCAATGAGTAAAAATCCACTGCAAGCGAAAACATTAAGCATTACTGAAAATTGTTAGCATAACAAGGAAACCAGAATTCCAGAGTCCAGACACAATTATTTTCACAAAGAGTATAATCTGGAGCCAAAAATTTCAATTGACAACGCCGAGCTTAAATATATACACCGCAACAGAGAAGATTGGATGACATTAGTGGCTTTGCATAAATTCTATTTACAACTTGGTGTTATTATAAATAACAAGGTAAATAGAAATTCAAATAGTATTCACAGCAAGTGCCAACGAAGATATATACAGAATGATGCACTCATACTAGAATGTCTCTTCTGGTTTTAGGAAATTGTAATATTCAAGTTGTGTCATCTCCCCACCGGTTGCAGAATCAAACTGACATCGATAGAAGCTGAATAGCAATTCAACAAAAAAATGTTTTAATTCACAGGACAAAAGACCAAGTGATAGACTATGATGATAAATCCATATAGTAAAAGTTGATCATTTGAAATTCAACTCCCATTTTATATATTTGTTTTTAAGGTATAATGTTTCCAAACCTGGCACTCTTTTATAAATTGAATTACAAAATATAAGCATACATAAAAGTTACAAATATAAACAATAGTAAATTAAAATCATGCATCTAGTTGTTTGGTCATCGGTGCTAATATTGAAGAAGCATTTGAACCTTAAACCGTAAAAGAAAAAAGAAGCATAATTCATAATATTCACAATTCATTTTATGACTCTCTTTAAATCAATCTGATTTTTTTGCTGTTGAGATAAGACTACCATTGGCACAAACATAAAATGATGCTATCAGCCTCTGTCAATTTTAGGGTAATGTATAGGTGGTATAAGTAAATTTTAAAAGTTCAGTTTTCAAATCATACTTCTACCATGCTAGTCCTATCTGAATATTTGTATTATCTCTAAGCAAAACCCGGAAAAAAAATAAAAAAGGAATGAAGGACTCAAAGTGGCACAGATATGATCCATTACGGAAATACCTGCCATCCATGCCAAGTATCACAATTGTATTTTTCTGATGGCCAAAGGCAACAATATATTGAACAGCTTCTTGCAAGCGAAATTGAGCCACAGACCACTCTGAACTAAAATACTTAGGTAAGACACCTACAAAACAAACAGAATTAAGACAAATGTGAGCAACTTGATCTATAAAAAATCTAAATTTCTAGACCCAAACAAAATCTTGTACTGCTACAGCAACAAATGTTGTTTCAGTTATTCTAAAGTTACTGAACAAAAACCTAATTTCCTACAAGAAAACTGATGAATGAATAACTCACTGTGGACAAATGCACAGACCTTTAAAAAAAGAAAGAGACGAAGCCGCTGCTGTGCTAGTAGGACTAGACTCAGATGTAGTATGCGATCTGTCATGTCCCAACAATCCTGAATCAACCTTCAGGTTGAAGACATGAACGGTTCCCTTGTCACTCGAGACAGCTAACCACTGTGCAGTGGAAGAGAAGGCAAGACTGTATATCTCAGCTCTGTCAGCACCTCTCCGTACCTGAAATCATCATTCAAATTCAAACTTTCAAAACAATTGAACTCATCACAACAACAAAACCTAAGCAACATTTCAAGACAATCAATCACCAAATGGACCTCAACCATAATTTCTAGCAATATTTCAAATCTTAGCAAGAGAATTGCTTCAATGAAGGGCGAATTGTTTGGGAGAGCCCGAACTCGTGCCCTGGTTGGAACAATCCTTGATAGACTTAACCAAACTCACAGACAAACCCTAGATTATCGAGAAGAGTTACACTCATTCAATAACATCGTGTGAGATGAATATTTTTCAAAACCATCAGTTACTATCATATAGATCATATCTACCAATTTTGACATTAATTCATAATCTCTTCTCATGCCATCAAAATATGTAACTATATATACACATTAATCTTGACACATCAATATGACATGAAATTTTTATAAATTAATGTCAAAATTTAAAGATATGATCTATATGATAGTAGATTTCATTCCAATTGTTGATTTTGAAAAATATTTATGTTACAATGTTATTCAATAAGTGTAACTGTGTAATCCTTCAGATGCAATTCGATCCCTCCTCTTATTATATATATATATATATATAGCAAAAGAATATGAAAACGCAAAAGGTGGAATCAACCTCTTGGAGCAAGGAACCATCCAAGGTATTGAAAACTCTCATGAGAGTCCCCTTGGAGCTTGCAGTAGCAAGTAAACGTCCATCTTGGGTTAAAGCGAAGCAAGCGATTCTGGAATCATGTGCCATGATGAACTTAGTTCTCTTAGAGGCATAATGTTCAACCCTAACCTGACCCTTCTGCAACCCAGGACACGCCAACACCATAGTTCCCGAAACATGTGAAACCTCACAAAGACCCTTAGGGTTCACAATGGTCTCAATTTGGTGAAGAACCTTAAGATCAGCGAAATTGTAAACGAAAATCTTATGTGCCAAAACAACCACAATTCGGTCCCTTCGAAGGCGAACACCTTTCACCTCCGACCGAAACGAAAGCTCTCCGATGCACCGAGACTGGTGATCATCCCATATCATCACCTTGTTCGCAGGATACCGAGGGTCTGATCCACCTCCGACGAAAGCGAGAATATTGCATCGGAATAGCATGTGGACCAAACCGATTCCGCCGCCGGGACCGAATTCCCGGCGGAAAATCTCTCGGAAGGGATCGCAGTTGTAGATTCGGAAGCCGAGATCGGTGCCGGTAGCGAAGCAACCAGAGTCTTGGTTGAAGGAGAGATGGAGGACGGTGGGTATGGAATTGGAGGATGTATTGGGGGAAGTGGAAATTGGGGAGGAGGAGGGTGGTTCTTCGGAATCGAGAGGCATTAGGGTTTGAGAGGTTTGAGACATTTAGAATTGGGATTGAGAATTTGAAATTGGGAATTAGGGTTGCAGAGAGAGTATTGGATTGAATGAAAATCGGGGAAGAAGAGAAAGAGGTAGTATCTAATTCTAATCTCCCAGATGATGTGGGTTGGGTTGGGGTTGCTTTTACTTCTTCTTCAAGGGACGTGTCAACTTAAGAACACTTAACAACTACCTCTCCCTATATATTTTTTTTAAATACACCTGCCGTCTAATAATTCAATCCTTTATTTTTATGCTGAATTCATTTTTTATATTTTTAAATGTTAATAATATTATTATTTTATAGAAAATTATAAATTTAATACTATTTATAAATTAAATTTAAAATTATCAACTTTTCATCAAATTTAGATTTTTATTAAATTTATAATTTAAATTTTTAAATAAATTTATATTTTTGTCTCTAACAACAATATTAAATTTTTTATTAAATAAAGAATTTAAATTTTAATATTTAAGTTAGAGATTTAATTGGAAGAATGATAAAAAGAATAATATATTGTCTTAATAATTTACGAATCAATCTTAAAATGTGACTTCTTTATTTAATAAATTTAATATTATTGTTAGAGATAAAGATAT
>JBBPBS010000968.1:25513521-25527572 GCA_037974835.1 Cicer judaicum
TTTTAAATTAATAATATATTTTATGAATATTATTTAAAGATATTAATAATTTTATGAATTTCTATAAAAGAAATTATTGTAAAAGATAAAAAAACTGAATCTTTATATAAAATTAAATAACTAAATTTTATTTTACCTTTATAAACCTTATCTAATAAAAAATAAAAAAAGAAAAAGAAAATCAATTAGTATCACCAAATTTGTTGTATGAATTAGACTAGAATAGATTGCATGGGCTTTTATATTCGATATTCCACAAACTGATCAAATTTAAGTTTCATTTAATAGAATATAATTTGTTATTTTAATGTATAGTTTCAATAACTTTTTACTAATCTAATTGGTATTACAAATCTAATTGTTTGATTGAATATTTATTTCATTGCAATTATTTGACATTTATTGAGCTACGTCAAGAACGTTTTACACGCTTTATTAAATTAAATGATGCTAATCTTGACATATTTTAATAACTTTGTAAATTAAAGTTATATTTACATAAAAGATTAATAGACTAATTTTTATGCAAAATAATATAATTTATATATATATGCATCTCTTCAAATCAAATAGTGTTAGATTAATTCTTACAATAGCTTTACAAAAATCAAAAAGGAGTATTTTGATTAGATAGATATGTAAAAGAAAAATTAAAATGTGCTCAGATAAAATGAAAATGATTTATATAAGTGCGCAATGTCTTGCTGTTTTAAATTTCAAAACTCCTAAATTTGACTTCTATTAATAAAAAAAACAATCAAAATAAAATTATTATAATTAACAAGTGAATATGTAAATATGTCGTTGATTTAAGCTAATAAAAAACAATCAAAACAAGATTATTATAGTTAATAAGTGAATATGCAAATATGTATTTGAAATTGTAAACGTCTATCAAATTAGTTCT
The DNA here is from genome assembly GCA_037974835.1 of Cicer judaicum. Classification (NCBI taxonomy): domain Eukaryota; kingdom Viridiplantae; phylum Streptophyta; class Magnoliopsida; order Fabales; family Fabaceae; genus Cicer; species Cicer judaicum. The sequence goes on from JBBPBS010000968.1 coordinate 25,514,429, forward strand.
TGAATTTTGAAAATTGATAAATACATCTTTAACATTGTAAGACATCAATTAAAATAATCAATTAATAAACTTTTATCGTTAAATATTTTGATATGATATTACAGTTGAATGTGTGATTTATTCATAATGTCATCTTCTCATAGACAAGTTTGTTGATAAAATTTTGTCTTCTCAAAGATAAATTTATAATTAATTGTAATTGGACATTAACTAATTATGAATAAATTAATCTATAAAATATTTAAATTTTATAGAAAAATTAATCTGTATTGTGTTGACATTGATATTAAATTAATGTAGATGAATCAAATATTTAATTAATATGTTATATTATAGTCTCTATTGATAAAAATTTATATAAGAATTATTTTTATTGATATTTTACAATATTATAAATTTATTTATCGATTCACAAAATTTATAGACTAATTTAACCGATATTTATAATTTTATGGATCAATTTATCTATTTACTTTGTAGTCAACGAATTAAGAAATAAAAATAACATGCCATTAAATGCATAGATTATTTGAAGAGTTACACATTTCAACGAAGACTTGCTCACTTCATTCCAAATGATTCAGTTCATTTCAAAAACTAAACGTTGAAATTGAAGGTCTACTTTAATTTCATTTCATGTGTTAGCTATATGCCCTACGTTGCTTATTATAAACACATTCCATTAAAGTTCACGAATATTAAGAAAATAATTCTGAAAATAAATTTGCCTTATATATAGAGAGAAATAGTAATAATTTTATATATTTATCTTTATAATTATGGATATTATAAGAGGAAAAAAAAACTTACTTATTTCAATAATAAATTAAATAGATGAATTTTTATAAAAAAATTATTAATGCATGTGATATTTTATAAATAAAAAAGTATAATATTAAAGAATTCTTATAATTAGGATGGAAATGAATAGTTATGTAAATTACTTTTGGTTTAATAAAGAAGGGAGCAAACAAGGACAAAAACAAAGTTGGTGACTTAAAATGAATATGTACATGTTATGAAACTATTCAAGGTTTTCCCATCAATTTTCTCGAGGGATGTACAGATTTTTCAGAAGTAGAAGGCTTCCCCCTCACATACGTGAGATAGCCTTGATAGGTTGCAAAATTAAACTCTTTAATTCACCGTCTCAACTATAATCAACTATAATGAGATAGAATTCCGCGAATTTCTACTTTTGAATGTTGTTGATCATTATTATTATTATTTTTTTTTTTGTGATTTTGAATCTAAATTCACAAATACTAGTCCACCAAAACACTCACTTCGATTTAATCTTTGGAAGAAAAAAAGTAAATAATCCCTTAAAAACAATTGTAACAATTTAATCCTCTTGCCTTTGTAAAAAAAAAAAATAGTTTTATGTTGACTTGCGGCATGGACTCATCACTAGCGTGTGTAGTAAGTATCCTTTGAAGAGTGACAAATCGATCCACACAATAATGAAAAAGGACAAACGGTTAGTGTGGTCCTTGCAAGAGAAAAAGATCACAAATGATTTCTTTTGGATCGTGATTCGTGATAGGGGGCATAAATAACTAGCTTCAACAAACAATAGCAAACAAAGATAACAAAGGGAAGCACACACCAGACAATTGGTGAATGAAAAAACCAGTGGGAATCAATAAAAAAATGAAAAGAATCGCTTAAAAGTAAAAAAAAAAAAAAACGTTCATATTAATAATTGCGCAGGTACGAAGGAGACGCAAGCACGAAGCAAAAAATCGTCAGAAACCTTCAGAGCAATAACCCCGTCAATGGAATCGAAGAATGGCAGTTGTTATGGTTTTTGGGAATTTGAGACCTTCATTGTTTTGTTACGAATCACATTGAATTTTTGACAGAGAAACACAAAGGACCAAGTTCTCACTTTTCCTAAATGCTTTACATGTTGGCATTGGTTTACTGAGTTATAACTATCATGCCAGATAGAGTACATAATTGTACAAGTCAGCCTAACAAAAGCCAATTTTAGAAAAAGATTAAATTTACCTAGATAATTTATTTAGGGATTAAGTTTTTTTATTCTACGCAAGTACTACATTGAACTCATTTTTTTAGTCAAAAAAAAAGAATTGAACTCATTTTTTCTCATAGGTCATAGCTGGTCACATAGCATGCTGCACTTTCAAATGAGCGAAGGAAAAAATATCTCCATTTATGTGATTTAAAATAATAAACATTGAAAAGAATTGTAAGTTATTGAGAAATCGGAAGAATATTTTATCGGGTCAAAATGATTAAACCCATCATTGGATGAAGAATGAATCTCTGAATAAAACTATTATGTAGATCAAATAAATCATGGATTCATTTTGAATTGAATACAAGTCAGCAAAAATGAGGGGAACAATAACCGCAGTGTCCTGGACTAAGAACCATGTGAAGCTACACAGCTAAAATTACAGAATGTGCAATATGTATTACTGCAAGAATCCCCAGGAGGTTTCATTTGGCAAAACAGCATCTAAACCTTATTTCCTTGACTAAAAAAAATAACTCAATCAAAGCAAAACAAAACAAAAATTGTATGGATATAAAATTGGCTAAGGAAGCCTAGTATAGCATTGTCATCCACTTAGGCTAAATCAAGCTTCACTCGTCATCTGCTTCCTGACTAGAGGGAGTACCGGCAAGCCAACCCCATACACGCGAACCTTGCCTTTGGTTTGTATTTAAGGTGGCCTGCTGCTCAGATGCAGCTTTTTGCCGCTGAAGGAGTTCAAGCTCCTTCTGTAATGTCCCAAACTTTTGGAGTTTCTGTCCTAATTCAGCAACCTCCACCTGTAATCCAAAATACCTTCTTCGGTCAAATAGATTCTAATTCTTTCCCAAAGTGAAAAAGTACAAGCACCAAACTTCTAAACCAGCCAACAGACCATAACAAAGTCGGATCTTCTTAGAATGATATTTAATTTAAACTTACAAGCAGACATGATCTCACCAAGTTACACCCTATACCACTGTAATTTGTATTTTTGTTTAGAAGATATAAAATAAGTATATTTTTGAAAGAATGGAAAATTAGCAGCTATGTATAATTTCAAAACCACTTCATTATTAAACTATTAATTTAAGTGACTTAAGTTTTGTAATTTCATCATGGCCTTTTTCTAAAACAATACATATTTTGAGTTCAGTTTTAAGTCTACTGGAGAGATCAGCACAGACATATTAGACATAGTCCATTCTCACTCTTCAATCCCAGACAGTGTGGCTATCAGAAGCATTAATGCTTACCTCAAGTTTGAAACACCTTGATTGCTCAGTAGCAAGCTGACCTCGTACTGATTGGAGCTCCTGCAATATCAATTCGATAAAAGTGAGGGGTGACGACATCTTGATAGCATTGTAGAACAGTGAACAATTTTTAAGTTTTGTATGTATAGAAATACTTTCTTTGCACCATAAACCCCATTCAGAATTTCGCAAGCCCTCTCTTAGCAATACATTAAATAAGAGAGTTGTCATAGCATGGTGAAATTATTTTATTTTAACAGTATCATTAAATAACAATCTACCCATGCACTCTGTGATGATAACATAATACCTCAGTTGAACTGCTTCCAAAACGATAAAGGAACGATTAAAGTAGTTACCTTGCTAAGGTCAGAGTTACGAGCTTCAGCTTCTGCTAGTTCTTGTTTTAGTTGAAGAGTGTTTGACTTCTCCTTGCTGAGTGATGATTCCAATTCATCTTTCTCAGCCTTCAGGACAGCTATTGGATCGCCTTTCAATTTCTGTAAGTACCCAATAATCAAAATGTGAAATTGGTGTCTTGCAGGAACTGAAGTAAAAAATGCACCAAATGCAGATGTGATCTATGCCTATAATTTGAATGCTCCAGACAGAACTTGAAATTCTGGAGGACTGGAATAGGTATCAAGTATCTACAAAAGCATGTGTAATGTATTTATGTATCTGTGTGGCTCGGGGTTTTGTATGAACTTCCAAACAATCGTTCATTATTATTTTATTAGTCCTAAGGTCAGTAATAAGTGAAATAAAATTAACTGCCCCAATAATATTAGCCAGATGTGACAATAATAAAAAAATAAATTAGCCAGACGTGATAGTCTTTGCTGGTTTAAGTGAAAAAGGGCATGCTTTGCAATAATACATACTGGTGAATCAGAATTGTCCACGACAAGTTCCTTAATTTTCCCTTCGTGACCTGCTTCAAATTCAGATTCCACATCTTGGATAGCATTTGTGCCATTTGGCAAAGCAGAAACACTGTCTCGCAAAGGATTTCCAATAATTTCTGACTTTAAGGTTGATTTGTGGCCTAGTTTAAGGACATAGACCTGAATGCAACAAACTACATCAGGAGAGGGCGAAAAGGCAAAAGAAAGCAGAAAAGGCCAATGAGTTTGAGATAATTGTCACCTCATTGTTGTAACGTCCATTATAGCCTCCAAATGATACAAGTAAGTCTTCACCATCACACGAGCTTACAACCAAACTCAAGCCCTACAGTGAAAAACATTTCAATATCTTGAGCAGATGACATTAGAAAACTATGTGAAATGTCTGGTATCTTCCCAAGTTGACAGCATGAAGTTAACCAGGATCAGTACTCTAGTTGTAATTTAACAAGAGTTCAACATTTATAACTCTCTAGGAGACTAGGATTAAAGCTCCCAGCAAAAAAGTACCTCGCTAGCAACAGGAACACGCCCTTGAACAGAAGTTACCACTGACCAAGTAAATGTAGACATATTCAATACAACAGTCTCCGAGGCCCCTGCAGAATAGCATGGAATTTAACTTGAAACAAAGCATGGATAGCAATAGAAAGGCAGCACCGGAATGTCCTAATAAGTCTAATCTAAAATCATTAATAAATTTGCAACAAACTATATAATGAAGCTATTGAGATATGTAACAGTTACACCAGAAGTTACTGGTATCTTTATTAGAAGCTATACTGATATGTAGCAGAGCTTCGAGGGTCAGCACCTCCTAATGCTAAAAGGCCTCAAATCTATTCAAATGACTAGATACCCTTCATTCACACTCCTCTTTCTAATTTATAGGCAACATACCTTATTTTTCCTAAATTAACCAACTGACTAACTGACAAAATAAGGTTTACCTATCAATACTCCTCCCCTAAACATTCACTTTGTCCTAAGATGAAGAACTATGTAAAATGAACTAAAGTGAATCCTTCCAAGAATGCGTATGCAGCTACTACCATTTTAATCATCTCCATTTCGACCCCATTGATGAAAGACTAAAGACTTGATCACATTTGAACCATTGCAATAGCCTTTATAGACATTATTTTGAAACTTTGCTAACTTGTTAATTTTTTTTTAGCATTTGAATAGAGCCTTTGTAGCCTTAGTGTGCATAATACATGGTATAGAGCTGAGAAATAAACTAATAAAATTAGGTTCTTAAACACATCCAAAGATGTGTGCGTGCGAGTTTGAAAGCCGAAACCACCTAATCAACTTTGCAGCACCAGAAAACTAGTTTCATTGATTTAGTTTCACAGCTAAGAGAGTCGACCTGTCAGCTCCAAGATTTTTTTTAAAAAAGGTTTATGAAACAATGAATAATTTTGTGCAGGAAAATTAAAATGAAATATTTTGAATTTAAGCGACCAGGTGATGAAAAGCCATACCACTCTTATTGTCACCCCCACCCACAATGAACCAGTTCTCCCCTACTGCCACACCGGCATGTCCAGCACGCGGTGATGGGATTTTACCCAGTTGTGATGGTTGAGACCATTCCATCTGCATAGTGCACATAGATGATTATTAAGTGGTGATTTTTCCGGTGCACAGTCAAATAGAAGAAGTAACGGTCTTACAGTTTGCATGTCGAGAAGATGTAAATCATTATAGCAAGTTGCATGTGAACCCCCACCAAAGATAAGTAAGTATCGCTCCAGATGTGCAGCAGCAGCATGATCAGACCTCGGAGAAGGAGACTCCCCACTGCCAATTGAGACTTTGTTCAGCATCAAACATTAACATGTTTCCTTTCAACATTTTCTCTCTTTTTCTCTTTCTCTCTATATATACGGGAATCGGAAAACCAGGATATAGCATATTCACTCTAAAAACTCTGCACCCTCTCCCACCCCCCCAAAAAAGTAAAATAAGAAACGGCAAGATGGAAAAGGGTTGCTTCAGGAAACTTCTTACGCAGTATCAATTTCATCCCATGTCATGGTTTCCAAGTCAAGAATGTGTAGATCATTCAAGAGAGTTCTATTCGCATCTTGCCCACCAAAAATTACTACGGTTGTACCAACTAAAGTAACTGATTGGCCTCCACGTGATGCCTAAAAAGTGCATACAAAAATGCAACTTAAAATCTCGTTAATTTGTTTTGTTTACACAATTAAAGGGAAAAAAAACTGTAATATAAGTTTAAAATAATTAAATGTATGAACTTTTTGCTAGGCAGTAGAAAAGCAAACATAACATGTCACATCACAAAAATCAAAATTTCTAAGAATTTTTGGTTGTTTAATTGATGTCAAAGGAATAATATAATAGATACATACCGGGGGTTTCCCATAAGTCTTTAGAGTTGACCAAGTTGCCGTTTCCAGATCAAGCACTTTCACTGTCATAACATTAACTAGTTTTTAACAAAATAAAAAATGGACCCTGAATTGTAATTACAGTAGAAATGAGAGCAACAATACAATAATGAACAAGTCAGAAAAAAGCCACTAAACAGCCTAGTTTGATTCAATGAAACAAAATGTCGTAATTTTTCGTCATTCAACAAAAATTTACTTGGAGGAAAAAAAGCAATTGCTAATAAAATTTGTCACATAAATGTTTCACAAAGTATGGCAACTCTCTTGATTGCTTATCTTATTTAAGGTGAATATGTAGTAATAAAATGGGCAGAGGGAAACCTGATGGTATAAAAACCCCACCATGGATGGATCTAGGGAAGGGTCTGATCCATTGCAGATATATTATAAAAACCTGACCTTGGTTTTGCAAGACTTTGATTTCATTACTTGAATGTGTGACTTAGTCACGACTCTAACCATAGCATCAGGGTTCCCTTTCATGGTGAATATAATAATGGTACCATACTTTTTGTTTTGTTTGTTACCAAAGTGACGAGTAAACCGGCATATAACTTAAAGTTTTTTTTCCTGAATTTCATCTAAATAGCACTCCTAAGTTTCCCATTTCTACATGTTTTTTAAGTTTGGCATAAATATGATGCCAACCCTTAATCGAATGATAAGAAACAATAACTATTATTGTTACCTTGGATGCTTTCTCCAGGATTTTTTGTGTGCCCAGCAATTGACAGAAGCTTATTTTGCCATGGAATCTTTGGTTACAAAGTGCCAAATGTCAAAACCCAAAATATTCCAGAATTAGTACTATTACCAGAACTAACTACAAACGCATGAACATAGCAGATACGATTATGTACGTGTTCCCAAATGAGAGAAATATTTTGAATACAAACCAGAGAATGGCCAGCACAAGGGGTTAATGTTGCTGAGGATGATGAGTCAGTAGACTCAACTATAACCTTAGTCTCAATCTTCGACCAAGTCCAACTTCTCAAATCTAGAACCTGTATTTGTTTCAGTGTAATTCAAAGTAAATAGCACATAGCATAGTCAACATAAGAGCAAGGTTAAGGAAAAGTTTAGCTGTAAATTTCCATGATTGAAATCAAGCTCGTGAGATATATTAATATTACTACTTAGCTGAAATACAGCTTCATGCAACATAGATATTGAGAATAAGCTTACATGAAGATCATTAAGGTAACGACCATTGTGGTTTCCACCGTATATGTACAATTTATCTTCCACAACTGTAGCTCCATGCTGAACATAAAAAAAACAGCAGCTCAGACATGGTAACAAATTAATAGAATAAGAATAAAAAAAGTTAGAGAAGAAAAATGAATTTTGTTTTGACCTCGTATCTAGCTTTTGGACATTGACCAGATACTGGAGGTGCAATCCATTGATCATATACTCCAACTGAACCAAAGCCTTCAATGACAACACTTTTATCCTGGGTTCCAACTTGACTTCCATTTTCGGTGGAAATAGTCTTTATCTCTGGATGTGAGTTCCCGTTCTCAACTACAGGTTCCACTTTGGAATTGTGCTGTAAAACCTGTACGACCGAATGAAGAGGGAGAAATTACAATGTAAACGGTAGCAGCAAAAGTGAAGAAAACACAATTTTCTCACTGCACTTCTCTTTATTTAACTCCACAATGACATGTATCTGACTAATATTTAAATCTTAAAGATCAAATCATAAAATGTCATGTTAAAAAATCAGCACATGGCTTACAGCAAACTCATTAAACTCACTATTGGTTGCATGAGCATTGGATACATAACTTGTGGTTGAAAGGTTGTAAGATTACGGTGTAACATATATACATATCTTGAATTTTTATCTTCAAAAGAATAACTTTCTTACTCATTTAACCATTTAAGTATTTAACCATATCTTGATCTTTCAGTACTATTCTAAATTTATTCTGAATGAAATAGATAGATGAATGAAAACTATGTATACTATCAGGAAAAGTACTCAGGCTTATAAATAGCCATATATACTCACATTCACATTCATCTGCACATCAGTAACAGGGTCTACAATAGAATTAGATGCTCTTGAATACCAACCAGGATCTTCTTCCTACACAAAGGAAAAACGGACCAAAAGTAATAAGTTAACATTCTGCATTGTAACATGGAGGAACGGTAAGCCAAGCACTGCCTGACCTCCAATATTTTCACAAAAAGACGCATGGCTTCTGTGGTAGACATGTTTCCAAGCTGGTTCCAGCTGCATCAACAACAATTATTTTTCAATAGTATTCTCAACAAAATGAAAGCAGGGAAGCGATAGTACAGTTGCTAGAACAATATAACATCAATTAAACATCAGAGAAAACCAGTGCAGTATAGTTAACAGAATATTTACATATTACATATAGCACGGAGAAGCACAGTAAAATCAGAAAGACAGTAAATGCACATAAATAAAGTGAATAGATCATGAAAAGAGTAAAGGCAATGTGAAGGTTTAGAGCTTACAAACCTAGCCCATTTGCTATGCTCGACAATTTTCCATGAACTGGGTTCTGGGATGTTACAACGTCCTGTACTGGCCTGACATAGAAAATTAAACACTAAATGAATATGTAATCCTCTGGGATAAATCCCCATTCAACTGCATGATTGCACGGATGTGTGTCAGCACATTAAGCAAACAAAACAAGACAACCTCATTTGATATGAGTAATATTGGAATGGTAGCTAGGATACGTCGTTAACAAATCAGGATTTCGTTCCTTGGTGTAAGGTACGGGTTTTAAATAAAATCCGCGATCACGATCTAGGCCACGACATAACCTGTTTTAAGTTGCTGAAACCAATTGCAATTGAGGCTGCATCAACTGCATTGCATTTGACCCCAATTCCCAGCAATACCAGAGATTGCAGCATGACCCCTATTAAAAATCATGCATATGTTGATTTGCGCACATGCCATCAGAGAAAGAGCTTATCTAACACACAAGTAAGTTTTGGCAGGAAATTCTCTTAATCACTACTTATGAATTGACATTTTGACAACAAGGCCATTTGCGATTTCATCACTGGTGCGTAATAATAGAATAGCATTGAAAACTATAAATCACGCAATCTAAAGACCAGATCTACCAAATAAGATAAGAGTTAAAAGAAAAAGGTGGCAATTAGCGCGATCGGAATGCGCGGGAAAGAGTCGGTACCTGGTGATACAAGCTGTAGAGAAGAAGAGCGGTTGAATTGGAGAATTTGGAGGTAAGAGATTTGGTTGGAGATGTGGATCCGTCGAATCCGACGTAAGATGCAGCGGCGTAGAACCGCTCTGGATATTGAAGACCAGAGCTTGCTCTCGCCATCGACATTTCTCTCAGAATATCTTCTTCTTCTTCTTCTTCGCCTTCTGGATCACGGTAACTCAATTCATCAATCAATTAATGCTCTTAATTACTACAACAAAATTGGGATTATATAGCATAAACCGGGTAATGTGAGTGGGACTGATATACTTTGTTGTTAGTTTAGTTATGGAAACTCCACAGATCCACCCACCACCACACTTGCCTTGCCCCAAATTTGAAGCTATGCTTTTTGTCTTCTGCAATCGGTTATTTATTAGTTCTTCGTGCTCAAATTAACGATCGTGTATTTATGTCTTCTTCTTATCTTTTGTTCTTGTAATTTGTAAATTGTAATTGGTAATAATAAAATAAAATCAATGGTTTAATTTTTTTTCATTTTAAATTATACTATCTCATTCTTGGTCAATAAGCCGTCTTTTAACTTATTACACTAATTTTTTTTGTCAAAATTACTTCGTAAGTTTGTTTGACTAAAGCAAAAGTGTTTAGTACATGAAATAAGGTAAACTTCATATTTTTCTATAAAATATGTGAAGTAGTGTTTGAACATATAATTTACAGCATAGTTGCTCACTTTTACTTTTAATATTTTGAATTAACTTCTCCCTTACTCTCTCTAATATTAAAATTATAAATACACCATACTATTTAGAAAATATTAGAAATTGTGAACGTGTGATTTTATTTGTATTATTTTGTTTCAATTAATAAAAATAATCATTATTTTAAAATAATCAATTCATATAAGAATTCTGTATCCAAAAAGAATTATATAAAAAATAAATAAACTTGTAATTTTATGTAATATTAAAATAATAATGTGTAATTTAAGTGATCGATAATATAATTACTTAATTAATTATCGATTGGAGGTTTGATTTGTGAGGAAGAAAAAATATTTTTCAATTTGAACTTGTTAAATAAATCTCAACTTACTTGAAGAATTGGTCTCTCCAATTACATACAATGATGCATTGATTTATAAATAAATGTCACCTTGTATTTTTTGTTGTTGCATGAGAGAAGGCTGGAAAACAAAAACTAATAATGAGGATAAGCCACATCAGCAACATCTCCAAGAAACTTCCAAACTCAATCAATGGTTTCTCGAGCAACACCATATCAATAAAAGTTATAGCTCCAAACTTGGCGAGAAAGTTCACACACTTGTTACATTCTCTAGTCGCGTGTTTAAATTTCACCATTTAATTTTTGGTTAATCATTGTCTAATACAAGCAATCTAATTCTTATAGAGATGCAAATTAATTTTTTAGGAATCGACACTAACTAAACTATATGGAGAGAACCATAATAACAAATAATATATTTCAACCAACGTCCCAACAAATGAAAGGATTATGTAACATATAAATCGTCTCATCACATAAGACATAAGATAAACCAATACTCTTATAGTTAGTAATCCACTAACCCCTCATGAAATTGTCATTTTTATCTCTTTTTAAGCCTTCTAAACCTAGTAGAACCTAGAATAGTTAGTACACTCCCATCAACATTAAGATCCATGGAACGAAAGCAAAACATATGTCAAGAGATAAATATGAGAGGACTGCAATTACTCGTTTAACTAGAAGCACGATAAACAAGTCTATTATTGCTAGGGGTGTCAAAAAAATCAAAAACTGAACCAAACTGCCGAACCGAACCGAATTAGTTTTGAACTGAACTGGTTTAAGAACCGAACTATTTTCGAACTGATTTTTTAAAACTAGAATTGAACCGAACCGGTTTTCAGTTCGAAAAACCGAACCGAACCGGTTTTTTTTTTCAAAAAATTTGAACCGAATATTTTTTAGAAGTAATTAGGGGTAATTATATAAATTTTGGCCTATATGAACAAAAAAAATTAAGTTAAACCAGTTCGGTTTGGTTCAAAATAATAAACCGGTGCACCACTTTTATAAACCGGTTCGGTTCGGTTCTTTGAACTTAAAACTAGTTCAGTTCGGTTTTTCCAAACTGAAAACCAATTCAGTTCAATTTTTAAACGGTTCTAATTCAAAACTGAACTTTGCCCACCCCTAATTATTGCATGTGAGAGTTTTTCATATATTATTTAACATTTAATTTAACAAATAATCCTACTAAAATACCTTAAATTTAATCACTCAACTTCAATTGATCAATGTTTTATAAATTAGTTATAAGTGATAAGCTATTAACTAGCCATAAATTATCTATATAAATTATTAAATTTAAATATGTTTTAGTCTTTGTAATTATAATATTTTTTATTTATTTGTTTTACATCTTTGCAAATATAAATTTATTTTGAAATGTTTACTTAGTTCAACTTTTATTAAAAAAATTATATCATCGTTAAGCTGACGTCACAATGTTTATAATTTTTTTAATAAAAAATATATTAGAAATTAAAAATATAATTATTTTTTAAAAATAAGATCAAAATTGAGAAACCTAGGGGTTTAATTTAGTTCTCAAAAACAATTTTTTAGTTTTTTAAATAAAAAAAAAATTAAAAACTTGTTTGAATACATAATTTTGTAAAATTGTTTTTAAAAACTATTTTTTATTTTACTCTTTTTAAAATGAAAAAATCAAAACTGTTTTGCTTTTCAATTTTACTATTCACTTTTTGTACTCCAAATAAATGATACTAGAAAAGAGGCGAAAAATATATTATTTTCATTAATGGCGTTCTTTGTAAATATTATAAAATCTACTTGTATATTTTTTTTCAACAGGTGATTTGTACACTATAGTTGCATTCACTTTTCTTATGTAACTTTAATTATAATAGATACAAGTGCTCTCAAACTTTGGAATAATAATAAGATTTAGTTTATTTATTTTTTCTTTTAAAATCTCATTTTCTTTTTAATTATTAAAACAGTTTTGTTTGAAAAATTTCAAATACTTATTATTATAATTAATAAGTATACGATTTTCGATAAAATAGTAAAAATATTGAATCTACAATAGTTGTAATTTATTAGTCAATTAATTTAAAATAAATTTAATTAAAAAAGAGCTTAGGTAATTTTAATTAAATTATAAAAAACTTATGTTGTAGTGCATTTGCACTGTTTAAATATTTTTTCTCCAATTGTGTATTAGTTGACTTATTTTATTTCCAAAAATATCATTTTTTTTTATTGTTAAATATAAAAAATGGATTAGATTTAAATTAGTTTTTTTTATTCCAATCTTAAA
>JBBPBS010000968.1:25527872-25557690 GCA_037974835.1 Cicer judaicum
TTTTTAAAAATAATTAAATTTTTAATATTTAATTTACTTTTTTGTTTTTTATTAAAAAAATAAATATTATAATGCGTATTAAGGATGTTATAATTTTTTTAATAGAAGTTGAATTGATTAACTATTTTAAAATAAATTTATATTTACATAAATATGAATCAAACAAAAAGTTACGACCATCAAAATAAAAAGACATTATAATTATAAATAATAAAAACATATTTAAATTATCTATATTTTTATATATAAATGAGGTATTAAATTTTAGTGTTTGATTTTTCTTTTTATTTAACTATTCATTCAACATACGTTATTTATAATTTTATGGTTCTTTTTGATAATCAAATAACCAATTATTTTTAAAATACATATACGTTATATATGAAAGGATGCAAAATTTTAGCATAATACGTTTTCGTTTAACTTTTCTCTTCATTAGAATTACTCTATTTACAATCTTAATTTTCTTTATCAATCAAATGATTGAAGAATGTGTAAATAATTGTATAAATTTTATAATTTTAATGTATAAAATCTACTTTATCCGGCATTGTATTTAATTTAAAATTAAAAGAAAAACTTAAATTATGATTAACAATCACGATCATAAGAGTACACGTTGTTTTATCGATCGTGTTGATTTGAGGTCGTTGAGTTTGTTTATAAATTAGTTTTGATATTAAATTTGTGTTTCTTGAACGAATGGAGTTTTTTAGAAAAACAAATCACGGGTACGACCCGGCCCAATATACCTTTCAACTGATTTCACATCCCAAATAGTGAAGACCTAAAAACAAACACATGGCAGACCCACGTAACACATCCCATAGTGTCTCTATTTGAATTCGAACCACTCTACACAACGCCGTATTTTGATTTCGTCGGTCGCCACCACTACCCTCAATTTCTGAACTTCTGAAGGCCCGAGTTATGGTGGAAACAAACGAAAACAAACAGAAAGAAACCGTACGCGAATACATAGAAGAAGAAGGCGAGGGCCGTAGTTTCGAAGAACTTGGATTAGATGCACGCCTAGTTCGTGCCTTATTGAAGAAAAGAATCGAAAAACCTACTCCAATTCAACACGTCGCGATTCCACTGATTCTGGTTACATTCCCTTCAAATTCACCACTATAATAAGTTATTATTACACTTCAAATTGCAGTTTCGTTTAACTATATAGTTCAATCTCTGTTTTCAGGAAGGTAAAGACGTTGTTGCTCGAGCAAAAACCGGCTCTGGGAAAACTCTTGCGTACCTTCTACCATTGCTTCAGAAACTGTTTACTGCTAATGCTGATAGGAAGAAGCTAGCCCCTAATGTTTTTATTCTTGCTCCATCTCGTGAACTCTGTCAACAGGTGATTTTTGTTGTTTCGGTTTCTATTATATTCTCAGTGCTTTCTTTTCTCACCACAATTCAACTGTATACAAATCTATCTATTTAATGCTTTTATTTTTATATATATTTGATTTTTTCAGATATATGTGGAAGTCAATTCACTTCTTGAATTATGCAGAGTTCAGCTGAAAGTTGTGCAATTGAATAGCAATATGCTTGCCACTGACTTGGTTGGTTATGTTCTCTGTGATTTATTGAACTTGTTGTAACTATTTATTTATACGGAGTAGTTTCATATATGCATGGGACAATACACTTGTTGAAACTATATATTCTATGTTAAGGAAACAAAAATGGAAAATTTGTATTGAAAAGAACAACTTTTAAACTTTCAAAGATTTGAAAACACAAGTTTCAACACATTTTTAATTGACTTTTTCTATTTTTAGTTTCTTAACAGTCACTTGTTAGCATTTGTCATATTCTATTTGTTTTTCGATATGGTTTGATGATTGATGTAAGGGTCTAAAATTTGGGTTTGCAGAAAGCAGCACTGGTTGGACCTCCTGATGTTTTGATCTCCACTCCTGCTTGCGTAGCTAAGTGTTTGTCTGACTCAATACTTCAGTCGGCTTCCATTAATGGTTCCCTTGAAACTCTAGTTCTCGATGAGGTGAAATTAGATACAGTCTATTGTTTGTTTTATATCTTTGTTTATATTCTTAGCATTTGTTTGGTACTATCATATGTTATTTGTTTTTACTAGTAGTGACAAACTTGATATCAGAAATATTGCTGCTTTTCATAGTTTTGTAGCTTTTCAATTTTAAAAATGTTGGTTATTTTAATTTTTGCTTAACTATACTTTTGATTTCTCTAGTTTGAACTAAGTGCTATTTTGATGACTCGAGTTGTTTTGACTCAATCAAACCCCTCTATTATTCAAATGAAGCAAATTTGATCTTGTTGTCATTTTTTTTCTTGATTTTTTATTATAGATTGTAGATCAGAGTAAGGCCAAAAGTTTAGAATTTAGAAATGTAATGAAGATTTGATAAAAATAAAAGACTTTCTAGGATATATGATATATTAGCCTATGAAAAGGAAAGTTTTGAGATTTTTTAAAAAAATTATTGAGTGAAATTTGATATTTTGGTTATTAAGTTTTGAATGTAAGGTTTAAAAAAAATTGACTTGAAAAGGAGAATTTGAGAGTTTTAAGTAGAAGGAAGGTGATGAAGAGATTTAAGTATTGGCATTATAAAAAATAAGCTAATACTAGAGGGACTATAACTGTAGTAAAGTCTCTATTTTATTCATGCCAATTCTAGTAGCTGTTGAACAAATGTTTTTTGTTGCAATTGTTTATATCCTGTGACATAATAAATATTGAAAATAATCTTTGCAGGCAGATCTTCTGTTATCATATGGGTATGAAAATGACATAAAAGCTTTAACACCTCACATACCCAGAAGTTGCCAGTGTCTTCTTATGTCTGCAACATCAAGGTATGTTATTTACTTGTGTTTTAAACCGGTATTTTTGCTCGAAAAGCTTTGTCATATAATATGGATGCTACATCTCTCGTTCTTCAATTTTAATTTTTTCTCCACATGTTCTAGTGATTTCTTTATGTTGTATAATAATATGAAACTGAAACAAACATGATGATCTTCCTTGCACTTTTGAAGATTGTGTCATATACTTGATACCAAAGAAGTGTTTTCTTTGTAATATTCTACTGGCTTAGTATTCTGCTGAATATGAATGACCATTGACTATAGTATACTATGATGTTTTATAGGATAAGTCTTCCATGGAATCATGCCCATTCGTATCGAGTCTAATGTATTGTTATCTCCTGCAGTGCTGATGTTGACAAACTAAAAAAGTTGATTCTACACAACCCCTTTATTTTGACTTTGCCCGAAGTGGGAAATCATAAGGACGATGTCATCCCTAAAAATGTTCAGCAGTTCTCGGTAAGACATTCTATAATTTTTTATAAATGTCTTCTTGATATTGTGAAGTTAATTGTAGTTAAGTATTTATTGTATACACAAAAGTATTGCATCATCAGTTCTTTATTTGGAGAAGGGAAGACCACATTTTTTCTAAATTTAGGATCTGGCTTGTTATCTTGTATCAGATCAAGAGGAAAAGAACCTTCTAGGTTTTGGCAAGGAAAAGTTTATTTGAGATGGAAAAGAGCTTTAACGCTAGAAATCAATGTTAAGCTTTTGATTTTAGGAATTTAAAATCTTAGACATTGATATTGTTGTCTATTTAAGTAAACTTTTGTTGATTTTATGAATTTGATAGTAAACTAATATTTTATTGAAAACTATATTTTTGCATGATTGATTTTAGCCAGTGTTTTGTTGTTGTCCCTGTTGTTATTATAATTATCATTGTTAGAATCAAATAAGCAAATCCATATATTTATAATTAGGATTGGAATCATAGATTAGGATAAGCAAGTCATATCTATTATCATTTATTGTAAATGTTATTATAAATACAGATTAATGTAGTCCTATTTAGTCACACAGAAATTCAAACTTTACAACTATTATACTACTACTACTATTATTATTATTATGATTATGATAATTTTCCAATACTTCTTTCATTTATGCTTTTGTATTTCTGATTGAACATTTTTTCCTGTGGAGCTGATAAGCTTTTAACTATTTTCATTGAATTTTTTTATCAGATCTCATGTCCTGCCGCCGATAAGTTGCTCTACATCCTTGCTATGTTGAAGTTGGAGTTGGTCCAAAAGAAAGTTTTGATATTCACTAATACCATAGACACGAGTTTCAGATTGAAACTATTTTTAGAAAAGGTACTTGCTAGATATAAAATCATCGATAAGTTTTCACCTAACAAGGTTATGCATTTGTGATAGTTGGCCGATGATATGGTGTTGAAGATGATATGACCAAGTGGTCAAGAACTTGCACCTGGTCATACCCATTCTTTGTATTAAAAGTTAAATTGTAGCACATGGTGGAGTGGGCCTATGACTTTGTTCACGCTTAAAGCTAGTTCTTATGTGAAAGGGCTTGTTAGATATGAAACCATTCACGAACCTATGTTTAACAGCTTCAGATTTTGGAATAGTTGATTCTTGACAGCATATGCAGCTTTTTGTATGCATTAATTAAATTAACCCCATCCGTTATTACATATTATATGTTACTTGTCATACATCGATGTTACAACATTTTTTAACAATTTGCATTGGTTGTCATCAAACTGCATTGGTTAAATGAGTAATATTAAAGCCCATTTTCTTTAATCTAAATATTTTTTTACCTTAAGTATGTTTGCTCAAAATATTTTGGATTAAATTTTCAATCAACTCAGGAAGATCATGCTTTTAAGTTACAATTATTTCCTCAACAACACTGCTTTCACCAGTCTAAACATTTATAGTTGCATCTGGGATTATTTTGTCTTCATCATTTCTTCTTCTATCTCATTTTTTCCCTCTATATCTTTCTAGTTTGGGATCAAGTCTGCTGTTTTAAATGCTGAATTGCCTCAGAATTCCCGTCTCCATATTCTTGAGGTATGGAATTTTATCCACTTCCATTGTTCTTTTGGTATGATAAATGCTAAGGTTTTTCTACTTAGTCTAGTGCTATAGCATGTTCCTGCTCTTATTCGGAGAAGTTTAGGGTTAATTTGGTTTGGAAAAACATTTTCATTTTTACTTGTAAATTGTAATTAGAAAAATGTCATCTTGTTTCCTATTTTCAAAGTTTTGTATAGAAAACAGTTAAAACATTTTTGTTCTGTTTCTATTAAAATCTGTGAGCAAAATTAAGTTAAAATGTTATGTAATCAAGTGGAAAACAAAATAAAAACATAAATTGTTTCATCAAACCAAATCCTCGTGTTTTTTTAATTTTTTATTATTTATTTATAGATCTATGAAATATATTTTATTACATGATTTTGATGAACTTGTTTTCAGGAATTCAATGCCGGCCTATTTGATTATCTAATTGCAACAGATATCAGCCAATCAAAGGAAAAGGAAGAGGCGCCTAAGGAAAATAATGTTGGATCACGGAAGTCTAGAAAACATGCAAAGCTAAAATTAGATTCTGAATTCGGAGTAGTTAGGGGAATTGACTTTAAAAATGTTTACACGGTATGCAAGTCATCTCTTATATTCTCCTTATAACATGTTTTTGTTTAGTGTGCATGTTTGAAATTATCGATCTGCTTGCGTATGTCGTTATAGTAAGAGTTGTATACTATGGTAAATTTCATCTTATGGTTTATATCTTTGTTTCATTGATAGAATGCCATCTTCACTAAAATAATTTACTTAATGCTTTGTCTTGCTGATGAACAGGTAATAAACTTTGAAATGCCTCACAATGTTGCAGGATACGTACATCGAATTGGTCGTACTGGAAGAGCATATAGTTCTGGTGCTTCTATCTCCTTGGTGAGTTTCTTAGACAAATCAAGCTCCTCTTTTCCACTGTTTAAATTTTAAAATATATTGTTACTAGGTTTTTGTTTTGCTCTCAAATCCCCGCATTGGTGTATATCGGATATACTATTGAGATCCAAGGTGGCACAGAGCTACATAATCCTGGGCATTTAAATACTCCTTGTTTCTTCATAGGTTTCTTCAGATGAGATGGATACCTTTGAAGATATAAGATCTTTTGTTGGGGACGATGAAAACAATGGCTCAAACTCAATTTCCGAGTTTCCCTTACTCACCAAGAATGCAGTTGAATCTTTACGGTATAGGGCTGAGGTTAGTTATCATTTCTCATACTCTACAAAATTATCAGTCTTTCATAGATGCATCAACCAATGAGAGCCTTTTTGAATGAATTAGTATGATTTTTCTGATTATGAGTCCTTTAGTTTAAAAATGAAATTATTTCATCTTATAATGTATCAATTTTTTTGTGTTCATATGGTTTCCATTGTAGGATACATATAAGAGTAGGAAAGGATGTTGGCTCAATATAATCTCATTCTCATCCCATTCCTATGTAAATTTATACCAGATAAAAATAGATAGTATTGTTATAGCAGTGGTCTGGGAAGATGTTGAGGGTGGCAGTGGTAGAGGATATATCTGGCAGCATGTGATGTCGTGTAGGAGAGAAAGAAGAGTGCGTCACAAGCAAAGATTAAAAGGAAAAAATAAATCTTATCCTCCCCATGTTAATCCAGTCCCTTAAAATTTACATTAATGAATAGGGTAGGACAAGCTTACTAGGTAAGGTTATCCTACAGTGTTATATTGACTCAACAAACATACCTTAAAGTGTGTGTCCAAAAAACAATAAACATTATTTCTATGATTGATTATCATGTCATTTTTTCTCAGTTACATTTGAGAGTATTGAGATTTACTAGAATCTTGCACTTATTTTCAGATGTTTTTATTTTAAATGAAAATTATAGAGGATATTTTGGCACTTTCTGTCTGTGCTTCTGATGTTAGTTAGATTTTCTATGCACATGGAAGTATAATTGGAGCAACTAGCTGTTTTTGCAAACTGTATTTGTATTGATGATTGGCATAATCTTGCAGGATGTTGCAAAGAGTATAACTAAAATTGCCGTCCGAGAATCACGAGCCCAAGATTTGAGGAATGAAATTTTGAACTCTGAAAAGTGAGTCCCTGGTATTCAATGTGTTGTGCTCGAGATTTGTTACTCCGATCTTAAATTTATTTGCATTCTAATTCATTCCTGCTCACCTTTGTTTTCTGTTCTAGGCTGAAGGCCCACTTTGAAACCAATCCAAGAGATCTAGGTATTATTATTGGTTCATTTTATTGTTACATATATTATTGTGATTTATTTTTGCAATTTTCATATTTTTAGAAGTTAAACTAAATCTTTGAAATTGTATTTGAGCAGATCTTTTGAAACATGACAAAGTTTTGAGCAAGAGTGCCCCTCCAACACACCTTCGGGATGTCCCAGACTACTTAATAGACCAAACAACAAAAGAGGCCCGGGCAATGGTTAAGCTTACAAGAGATGCAATGGGAAATAATAATCGCCGAAGGTTATCTAAGAGAAAAGCAAAAAAAGGTGGTGACCCTCTGATGGCTATATCTGCTGGGGTATGATTTCTCATGGATTTTTTTTTTGCTGTGGTTTTTATTTGAAATAGTTTTTTTTTTGGGGGGTGGTGGAGTAGTAAGTAATCAATGGTTTGCACCTGCATTACTCGTCTTTTCTATACTTATTGTGTGTGAGTTTCGCTACTAGGCTATTAGAAACAAAAAAGGGAAATCTAAACTTAATTAAACGGGGAAGAGCGTCATATGTTGTTCCTTTGTACTGTATTCTGTTTTTATTATTTTGCATATGATTGACGGGTTACAATTTTTGCTTCAGGTATCAAAAAGACCGCACAAAGGTTTTAAAAAAGCTGGTGCAAGCAACGGCAACAACAGAGATAGACAGACACATAAAAAGACAGATGCATTTTGATTGGTTTGCTTTCTCCTACAGAGCCTTATAACAGGCTCCACAATTTTGTTGTAACGTTATTTCAAAATATTGTACATCAAAATAGTGAAGTCCTTTCATATGGCCAGATGACATCAGTGTTTATCGATTAATATTATTGAGCTTGCCGTGTTGAAGTTGTGCTTCTCGAGATACTTTCCCTAATCCAAGTTGATTGAGTCTGTTTGACTGAATTAGTTAGATACTGTGTGTGACTTGATAAATTAGACAAGGTCGTGTTTACTCATTTTACGAATATTAAGGCAACAAGTTAGATTGGACAATGTTCACCTAGCTTTTTGGTTTTGATGCTACTTGAAGTATATTAATCTGCTATAAGTTATTATAATTTAAAACAAAATTGAATTTTTCTCATTTTTAATTTCACTATTTTTAATTAAATTTCTTGTGCATTAAATATAATAAAAAATGATAACATAAACACGCAGTTATGTTAAAGTACACGTTTCTTTGTGTAACTTTTTCACATTATTTTCCCACACACGTTAAAGTAACCAAATTTTTACTAAATAAATTTTATTTAAAAAATAATGTCATTTCATTTATTGTCTTGTTTTATTTAATATTATATAAATAAGAATAAAACTTAAAAGTTATAAATAAAAATTAATCTTAAGTATATTTAAAATATTAAAAGTTATAATTATTTTGAAATGAAAAACGTTGACATGATTCACAAATCTTCTCATTCTTCAACTCTATCTAAGCCAATTAGGTATATATCAAAATGTCATAATACTCTTTTTAATCAAAAGTACAATTGATCATTTTTCTGGGCATTTTCGTATAAAAAGTATGACATTCACATGTGTGAAATGACATGCACATCTAAATCAAAACATCAAACCAGACCCACAATTTCTTCTCAAATTTTCTCTTTTCAAAATGAAAAGGTTTCCTTTTTCATTTTCATTTTTCTTTATCTCTCCTCGAAGCAATAAAGTATGAGAAGTTAGTTGAAGAATTTCCAAAATAATGAAGCCGTTTGACTTAAATTATGTTGGGATTTGCTTAAAGTTAGTACTCTCAACCTTTTAACTTCTTTCATAAAACATTTATTTTGCTTGGTTTACGAAAAATGTATACAGAATAGCTCTTGGTTGATTTGTAATGGAATATCACTTTCATTCTAGACTGACAAATGACTTTCTATTAAAATATGGGATCTTTTTCCTAAGTAAAATTTGTATTGAGGTTTTTTCTATTAAGTAAAATTTTTGTTTTTTCATAAAAGTTTAAAGTGATTGTTTTAGTAGCCTTGTCCTCAGACGGGTCCTGATTCTAGGTTTGATAATAAAATCCCATCTTTGATTCAAGTGACTAATATTGTCGGGGTGGTGCCTCCTTGTCAGCCAATAATTCAAAAGGCTATATGTATTCTTCCATCATGGAATTTCAGGGGCTCAAATATTTTGATGTGCAATGCCATGCTTCCTCTGCTCCTAGGATCAAACAAGTTGATTGGTTATTTCCCTATCTAATGGGGTTAAATGTATTTCTCATGGGGTCTCGAGAGATTTTTCTAATTTATTAGCGTGTGGTGGTTTATTTCGAAATGATAAAAAAAATACTTTTATAAAAGAGTGCATTGCTAATATTGACGTCGCTCCTGCTTTGCATGCATAGTTGATTGATGTTATGCATGCAATTGAAATAACAAAGAGAAAAATATTGACATCACATTTGGTTAGAGTATAACTCTATTTTTTACCGGTCAAGTATTTTTTAGTTTATCCTTTACACTTAGAGCATCCACAAACAATAGATAAATTGTTTGAATACTATTAGAAATTTTCATTTTTTATATTTCTAGAGATCGTAATTAGTGAGTTGACAAAATGACAAATCTCACATATAATCCTATTGGGCCAATGCTTCTGCGTGGTAACTTATTTTCATTGGAAATCAAAAATTTAAACCATACTCTAGTTAAACACCCATACATATAAATATATATTCATGACAATATTTATATATAAATATATATAGATTTAAAGATTTTGTAGTAGACATTTAATATTATTTCCACTTTGTACATATCAAATATTAGCTTTTGAAAAATTGTACATGTTAAAATATGTTATTATCACATGTGAGTAAAACATATGTATAATTTGATATTTTTTATAGTCATACTATTTGTTAAGAAAGTTGACAATATAATTATCAATTAATCTCTCTTCTCTTAAATTTACAGTCATGCGAACCGTGAAAGCATAATTGATTCAATTAAAACCATGAACTTCATGACTAGTAGACTTTACTTATGTATTTTTGGTTTCATAAAATTTATACATTGTTGTATATAGTGTTGCTATCTTATCATAAATTGTTCGGTTTAGAGCGAAAATTGAATAATTTTTTATTTAATGTGTTTTGTTTAATTTTATTAATATAATTTAGTTATATTATTATTTTTATTAAATAATTAATTTTTTTATTTATTAAAAAAAATATATGATCACATCCTATGATGTGACCTCACGAAAAAGATAAAAAAAAATCTTGCAAGTATCATAATTCTATCTTACTGACATGCTGAAATTATAAAAATATAAAACATTTTTGTATATGAATTTAAATAGGGTATACTGAATTTAAAATAAATGTTATAGATGAAAAAATTTCCAATTAAACATGTATGTAATTAAAACCCCATCCATCCCTTTAATGTTTCCCAAAAATGCAAACTTAAAAACTATCCAATTATTTCCCTTCAATGCCTCTCTTTCCTTCGATGGCTATCCAAAACAATTTTATATTAGAAGAAAATAAAAATAGAGACAGATAACAATTATTACCCAAAATACCATTCACTACATAGAGTTGCAAAATGAAAATGCCATCTCGTACTAACCCTAAATAATACAATATTTTAATATATATTTTTTTAAGTAGAAGCATTTTAGGAGTTTTTCTTAAAAAAGATATTCAGAATGAAAAAAGAAAAAAACCATTTTGAGTTTAAAAAAGGAATCGCCATTCATTGTTTTTAAAATAAAATAAAATATTTTTTTGACAACAATAAAATAAAATGTTGTATTATTTTTTTACCATTGGAGGTCCCAAACACCCACATACCACACTATATGGCCAAATTAATACTGCAGACACAAGAATGGTGATCCCTTCACTTTCTCTCTCTCCCTCGCCTTCACTTACAGTAACCACCTTTCTTATCACACCCAACTTATACTTTCTGCATTTCATCACTAAACGACGTCGCTGCTTCCACATTAAAATGTTCACACCGCGTAACAACTAACTAACAGGTACTTGTACTTTTCTTCACTCAAAGCTATTCTATTTTTCTCTCTGCTTCGCGTCGCGTTCCTCTAACACTACACTACACAACCTAGGGTTTCTCTTTCTCTCACTCGTGCTTCATTCATTGGTAATAATTAGGGTTTAGTTCAATTCACTCAATTCACAACACATACTAGGTGATTCTCTTTCTTCTCAATTCAATTGTGAGTTCCTTGTTCATAGATAATGGATCAACCGCGATCGAACAACATCGATGAGAATGTAGGGATTCCAGACGATTTACGTTGCAAGAGGTCAGATGGCAAGCAATGGAGATGCACAGCTTTGTCGATGCCAGATAAGACAGTGTGTGAGAAGCACTACATTCAAGCTAAGAAGAGAGCAGCGAATTCCGCCATGAGAGCTAACCTTAAAAAAGCTAAGAGTGATGATTTCGATGCTCCACTTTCTACTACTTTTAATAATCACCGTTCTTCTTCTTCCTCTGGGAAGAAGTTCTTCGATAAAGTTTCTAAGAATCAGTTTCGTTATACTCCTGAGGGTGCTGCCTCTGCACGTCACGCTTCCAATCATGGTGATGGTGACGATTCTCCTGATGGCGTTGATGTGGATGTTGATGTTGACGATGATGCTCCTCTCTATGAAGAGAATTGGGTCTCCGATGATTCGCCTGTTTCTGGCGATGATTCTGCTAAGAAAGCGTCCCACATGACCCTCGATCCCAATGCTACTACTGTGAGTTTTGTATGTTTGGATAGCTAGTTCTTCATGGAATTGAAGATTTTGTTATGTTGCGGATTTGAAAGGTTGCTTTTTGGAATTGCTTTGCAGGAATGTTCTGATGGAACGTCGGATTCTTCTCAAGACACTGGAGGGCAGACTTGCCATCAGTGCAGGAGGAGTTATCGAAATAGAGTTACTTGGTGCCTTAGGTGTGATAGGAGAGGATACTGTGATAACTGTATATCAACATGGTGAGATGTAATTTTTGTTCTTTTGGTTGGTTTTTTTGCCTCTCCTTGATTCAGATGGTGACTGGGTGTTATGGTTTACTTCTTTGTAGGTATTCTGACATTTCGTTGGATGAACATCAGAAGACATGTCCCGCATGTCGTGGTATATGTAATTGTAAAATTTGCTTACGCAGTGATAATTCAATAAAGGTATTTTGAAAGTTACTAGTATTCCATTTGATTATGCACACCTTCAAAGTTTTGCAAAGGCAATTCCTTTTCCAGACTGTAAAATTTCTGGTTTTGCTGATATTAAGGTTCGGATACGTGAGATACCTGTACTGGATAAGTTACAGTATCTTCACTTGCTGCTCTCGTCGGTGCTTCCTGTGGTAAAGCAGATCCACCGTGAACAATGTTTTGAAGTTGAACTTGAAAAGAAGTTGCGTGGTAAGATGCATTTTAAAGTTTATTTGGGTTTGCTTGCAGCCTTGAACTGCTAGGGTTATGTGATTGTATTTCACTTTTTTTTCTTGGGTGTACTAGCATTTGACAATGTGGAAAATAATGGTTTCTTTCTCAGGGGCTGAAATAGATCTTCCGAGGACAAAATTGAATGCAGATGAACAAATGTGCTGGTACATGATATATGGCACTTTTATAGAAATTGATGGTTTTTATGGGTAGAGAACATCAGAAGACGTTACTTATTCTTTTGTAGTATATGGTTAATTACTTATGTTGATTTGTTTTCACGCAGCAATTTATGTAGGATACCTATCACTGATTATCATCGACGCTGTCCAAGTTGTTCATATGATTTGTGCCTTATTTGTTGTCGAGATCTTCGGGAAGCTACTGCACATCAGAGTAAAGAACCTCAACTAGAGCAAGCAAAAAATACTGATCGAAACATATTAAGTAAGTTCCCTCATTGGAGATCTAATGACAATGGAAGTATTCCATGCCCCCCTAAGGAGTATGGTGGTTGTGGTTTTTCATCATTAAATTTAAGTCGAATTTTCAAGATGAATTGGGTCGCAAAATTGGTAAAAAATGTGGAGGAAATGGTTAGTGGATGCAGAATGAGTGACGCTGATGGTCCACCAGAAACCGAGTTGAATGCTCTCAGACTTTGCCAATATTCTCAAAGAGAGGCTAGCAATGATAATCATCTTTATAGTCCAACATCTGAAGATCTCAAAACCGATGGGATTGGCATGTTTAGAATGCACTGGAAAACTGGTGAACCCATTATTGTGAAGCAAGTATTTGAAAGGTCATCCATTTCTAGCTGGGACCCATTGGTCATATGGAGAGGGATTCTAGAGACAACTGATGAGAAGATAAAAAATGATAACAGAACGGTTAAGGCCATAGATTGCTTAGATGGATCTGAGGTACACATATCTGTAGAGATCTGAAGTTTTTTGGGAGTTGAAATTGTATTGTATTGTTTTCTTTTTGCTCTGTCTTTACTGGTTAATCATTTTTGTTATTAAATTATTCTACTTTATGGCTGAATTTAATCTTTGTATTGACAGATTGATATTGAGCTTGGTCAGTTCATGAAAGGATATTCTGAGGGGTGTTTTCACGAAAATGGTTGGCCACAATTATTGAAGCTGAAGGATTGGCCTTCACCCAGTGCATCTGAAGAATTTCTTTTGTACCAAAGACCCGAGTTTATCAGCAAACTGCCTTTACTTCAGTATATTCACTCCAAGTGGGGCCTTCTAAATGTTGCAGCTAAATTGCCTCATTACTCCTTGCAAAATGATGTAGGACCCAAGATCTATATATCTTATGGGATTAGTGATGAACTTGGCAGAGGTGATTCTGTGACAAAACTCCACTTCAATATGCGTGACATGGTATATTTCTCTATCCTCACAACCCAAGATATGCAAAATAGTAATTTTTTTCTGTCACTTTTGAACTTGAATGGATACAAATTATTTTACAGGCTGCAACTTCATTATAATTTTTGTTCAAATTTCAAGTGCTTTAATATAATTAATTTGACATTTCATTGTTATATGTTTAGTTATGCATTTATTATTGTCTGAGTTTTCAGATTAATGCCTGCAGGTTGTTTATATTTGTTAGCATTTACAGTTTTCGATTGTACATGCTTAGTGACAATATATACTGTGCCAATTAAATTCAAATACCCAAGCATATGGATTGTTTACCCAAGCTCTGTAAAGTAGTATATATATGTGTTTAAAAATTTATATGTTTGTCTATCTGCCTCCTTTTCCTGCTATATTTCCTAGAGTGAAATGTTGGAGTTTTGATTTATTTGAAGAAAGAAAAGGAAAGCAGTAGTCAGTAGGCTATATGAGTAAAGTAACAAATGGCAAATGTACAGCTTTTTTCCGGACACCAAATTTAATGGTTTTCAACAGGTTTACCTTTTGGTCCATACAAGTGAAGTGAAGTTGAAGGACTGGCAGAGAACTGAAGTTGAAATGATGCAGAAAACTTATAAGGAATCTGAGGCAAAAGAATCTCATGGGGATCCACAAATATGTTCTAAAGGGAGTTCACTTGATTCATCCCTTTGTACAAAAGTTAATGGATTAGATTTGGAATCAGACCAGAAAGATTTTACTATGGATCAAGGATTTGAAATTTATTCTGGTGCAGACGGGAATATGGTCAATTGTGACCTTCCATTAAGACAAAATGGAGACGACTCTGAGAAAACACATCCTGGAGTTCTTTGGGATGTCTTTCGTCGGAAGGATGTTCCAAAGGTGACTGAATATTTGAAAATGCATTGGAAGGAATTTGAGAATTCAGATGATACAGTAAGTGAATTTGTAAGTCTTGCAAAACTATTAAAAATTTAAAATGATATTTCTTCACATTTTTCTGGTTAATTTACTTTTTTGATATTTTATTGCTGATGGTAATTGTACTCTCTGATTTAAGGTTACATGGCCTCTTTATGATGGAGCTATTTTTCTTGACAGACACCATAAAAGAAAGTTGAAGGAAGAATTTGGTAAAATCTTAATTTTCTTTTTATGAATTGTTAAGAGCTAGATAGAGAAGTGGTAGTTTAGGTTCACACAGTGCTTTGCCCTTAGGGATTTCACTACTCCCACAGAGTTCGACAATTTCTTACAGTTTCTTTTTTTAATGGTGAGCAACAACAAAGATGGAAGTGTAACAAAATAATTCCCCTTATTTGGGCTAAGCTGCCACCATGTGGAATTCAGGGAATGGTCAGATCCATTGGGGATCTATTGTGGCACCCTTACCTTGCATTTGCAGGAGGCTGGTTTCATGATTCAAACTTGTGATTGTTTGGTCACACAGTAGTGCAACGGTAACCGTTGTGTCAAGGCTCCCCTCTTCGTCAATTCCCTTTATTTGGAAGTTTAATTATTTAATATTATGCAGGCGAGTGAATATGAGAACCATTCTGTCATATTCCCAAAGTGCTTGCTATATTTGAGTTTTTTGAGCCAAGGGGAAGGAAAGGGTAGTTACTTTCTCTTGTTTGGATACGTAAGGAAATTTAGTGAAATTCTTACCCTGCACATTTAACCTTTCACCTCTCCGCTCGTTAAAAAAACTTTTGCCTCCCTTCATTAATCATCCAACATGGGTCAGCCAATGTTTTCCCATATCGTCCATACCTCACCATTCATCAAATGCTTTGTTAATTTTCTGCACATAGCCTTTGGTTTCATTCACTTTAATTTTTTAATTTTCAATAAAATGTAACTTTGACCCCCTCACAATTTCATTTTTTTCCCTTTTATTTTTTCAGAAAATATTTTTTTTGGCATAAATTAATTGATTTTATTTCTTCCTCCTTTCTAATGTGATTAATGTGTTCCTAAGTAGGAGTGGAGCCGTGGTCATTTGAACAGAATTTGGGGGAAGCTATATTTGTTCCTGCTGGTTGCCCTTTTCAAGCAAGAAATGTTCAGGTGAGTTCACTTCATATAATTTAATTGAAGTCCTTTAGAGTTTTATATCTGTTACTTGAACGACTTTCAAAGGATGAAATTTTCTTGTGATTAAGTATCTACCATTATTAATAGCGTTTAATTTGCATGCACTGATAGTATAAAATATTTTACACTATTAGAACATCATAACCACTAATGTCCATTACTTTAAAGGTGATTTACCATACAAGTCAAACATTTTTGAACATTGTATGGTTGTGATTCACTATCAGTGTAAAAACTCTTTACATTGACAATGTATATAAATTAAATTAAATCCTTATCCTTATTAATATTATCTCTTTAGTTATTGTGAAATATTTAATGTAGCTACTGAGTTAAAGAGTGATATTCTAGTGCTGATAGTAGCATAACTCATGTAATTTGAATTATATAGAAGCACTCCTATCTAATGCTTTAGTTAATTTGCAATTTTCCAGTTCAGCCTTTTTGAAATTGAAACCAATTAACAGTGATAGGCGGCTTTCTTCATTATTTTCTATTACTAATCTATTAATTATATTGAATCGAAGTCCTTTAATAACTTCAGTAGTTGTTTTTGGGTCGAGTATTCCTTCCCAAAGTTAATGTTACCCCATCCGTCTGTTGGAAGAACTTTACAATTGTAGGCTAAGAGCCTGAAGTTCTATTACAAGTCTACAATCTTGTGTATTGAGGTCACAGTTTAAGTATATAGCATGACTGGAGATGGAATATTTCTTGGAGTAAAGGAACCTCCCCTCGTTTGCCTTTTCCATTAGAGGGAGATTAAACTAATGTGATATGGACAAAGCTTAGGGAGGCCAATGTAATATATTATATGTTTTTTTCAATGGCCTGAACTCCCAAGTCTTAACTAAAGGGGTCAACTCTTTAGAAAGTTATTGAAAATGACAACTAAAATAAAATTTACATTGCAGTTCGTTTTGGTCTAAAATATTAATTTACTCTGGTTTTTAACTATACTTTATAATAGAATTACTTAGTGTCATTACAACTGACAATACTGACACTACAACTGACAATACACTTATCATAGAATATTTAATTTGATGAGTTGAACTGGAAATCCTTTTGTTTTATGGAAACATATGAATTCTCCTGTTTCCAACTTGTCATAGGATTGTGATAATCTCTGTATTATGAAAATTTCAGTCCACTGTTCAGTTGGGCCTTGATTTCTTGTCTCCTGAAAGCCTGGGGGAAGCTGTAAGATTGGCGGAGGAAGTTCGTTGTCTACCTAATGAACATGAAGCAAAACATCAAGTGTTGGAGGTCAGCAAAGAGAAGAGTTACATATAATTTGTCAAGTTCTCTGTTTTTCCGTTATCACTTGTCTATCATTTTTGTCTCCTTTACATAATGCTTGTCATCTATATTGTGTTGACCCTTGGATCTTAGCAGTCCTGAATCCTGAACTTATCTGTGGACATTTATGCAGGTTGGGAAGATATCTCTTTATGCAGCAAGTTCAGCAATCAAAGAAGTTCAGAAACTCGTTCTTGACCCGAAGTAAGTAAATTTGAGATTTGACTTATTTATTGTAGTAGTTCTCTCTCTCTCTCCACCCTGTTCCCCCCTCTGTGGCTAGCTTCATTTTTTTTCATCTCAGAAAATCTGGAAGTAGAAAATAAATTTGGTTGCATGACTGATGTTATGTTACTATCCTGTGGCTCTAAGTCTTTTTCAACAAGGGTTTTGGAATTGGTCAGTTGCCCTGTAGTTGCCCTGTTGGGTTTCCTGCAAGTTCAACCCTTGACAGAAATGTTATAATTGTTTCCTTATTGTTTTATTGTGTGAAAATAGTTGTCCCCCATTATAGTGAAAACGGCTTGACTGTTGTTTTGCCAGACTTGGTGGAGAGATCGGATATGGAGACCCTAATTTGACTGCAATGGTTTCTGAGAATTATGAGAAGATGTCTAAGCGGAGGCAGATTACTTGTGCTTGAACATCCATCCACATTTAGCTCTGCCTCGAGTCAGGAAAGTGGTTATGTATAGTAATTGTATTTTGAGCAGTATTTTACAGGCTGGTGGGTGGTATGTTTCAGTGTAGTAGGTCAAATACGTAGATAATTGTTTAATGTGTATAAAAGTTACGGACATTAGAGATAGAGAATATGTAATGAGAGATTCCAGATGTGTATTTAATTTCAAAAAGTGGAATAGAAACATGTAATATAAACAAAGTCACAAATTTGTTTGTATTTGCCTATGCTGACTTCTTAATTGAGTTCAGAAATGTTTAGAGTTCAGAATTGGCAACAGCCTGGCAACCCCTCTTTGATTACACAATTGAAACTGCGTTAGTTTTTGGGAACTTCTAGCCAAGCATATTACAACCTTTGCTTTTGAAACATAATAAAAGAGTTACGAACAAGACCTATCGGATTATACTCTGTAACAAAATAAAAGGAAAATTATGTAAGTATTTAGTTCAAAAGCTTAAATTGAATCACTAAGTTGTGAGATTGAACGAATCAGCAATTGTGTAGAAATCTGTTTTCAATTCTTGCCAGGCTGATTCAGGTGCCTGAGCATTTAATGTAAAGAGCCTACCACCACGAGCACAGCAGACAGAAACATTGTGTCGTCGAAATGAGGGACTCTCAACTCTGAATTCTAGTTCATAGTATTTAGCTTTGTTAACGGAATCCTCTCTCAAACTTGACCTTATCAATGTTCCCTTCATGTCCGGGCGCTGCCCTGATCCTGTTATGGTCCGAAGTACAGCTTCCCCTACCTCCTCCGGGCCTCCAAATGCTTCAATTCTTGTAAGAAGTTATTAAAAATACACGTTTTCAATTTTTCTTTTGTTAATGAAAATAATAAAAACGAAATGACATTGCAGTTAACAATTAAGAGGATTATATAAGAAATAAAGTGAAGTGAGTGAGAGTTACGAGAAATGTTGAGCCACGGGTGAAACAATAACACTAAGATTGAGTTCCCCAGTGGAACCCGGGGGACCAAATGCGACAATAGGTTCGGTGACATTAGAACGTGGGCGTAAATTCAGCGGAGGAGGATCCAATGATAGTTCCATTTCTCTTTTCTTAGTAGCTCGATACAGCAGTGTCTGATCTCCAACCCAATTCTCCGGGTATATCAATTCTGATATTTAATATGTCATCCAAATTATCAATTAAACCACTATGCTCTCTTTTAATATAAACAATGAATTGAATATTAAGTAAATAAATTACCGAAGCCCTCCCTTGTGTCAATGTAACGGGTGTAGCCGGCGATGGGATAAAGCACGTCTAGCTTCAGCTTACGGCTGTTATGTGGTGACAAACCCAGAAAAAAGCTTGTAATGCCACCAAAATTTGCTCCCAAAGCTACAAGTGAAGCTGAGCCTATACCCACAAGAAGCCGCCGCTGGAACTTCGTAGCCAATTCCTCCGTAGGAGACCACACTGTCTCTTTCAATTTTAAATTTTCTTCTTTGTCGATCGAACACCTTGCTATGCCTATGCCATTTCGTTTCAATGCCCCAAACTGTGCTTGTACTTGTAGTTTCACTGCCATCTTTCAACACTCACTACAACCTTTAATTAATTATGTCCTATATTTTATGTAGATTTCATTTACGTTACATATATTTTATCCTCTACGTTTAATTTAATGTAAATGTAAATGTAAAAGGCATCTTCCTTTCTTTAATTACCGATAAACTAAATAAATAATCAGGTGGTGGATTCTGATTGGTTGGAATACCATAGCCCTTATCTAGTTTTTGTGGCTCTCATTCCTTGGGGTTCACTTAAACCATTACACTACATTTTAATTTGTGCATCTATTTGCCAATATATTGAATTAGAAGATGTAAAGCTCTTAAATAAATATCAATTATTTCAAGTGATTGATTAGTCGTGTAGGAAAACCAAACATGCATATTGAAGAGGAATTTTTTTAATGATTTGCCATTTTAACATTAGAAATCAAAATTATCGGGAGTCTACAGTAATGTTACACTGGCTTGTCATGGACGCAAAATCGACCAGATTTGACGTGTCATTGTCGAAAGGAGAGAGAGTGTGGAGGTAGTTAAATAATAATACAAAAAACAGCCCACTATAATAAAATAAAATAAAATAAAATAAAATAAAATAAAATAAAATATTATTGTTTGTTGATCAATTAATGTTGCTTGTTGCCGAAAAGGATTCAAAGCCTCCATTCTTTGATGACCAATTTCTCCAAACTTCATCCGCTGCTGCAGCACTTTCTGCTGCTTGTTGCTGTTGTGCACCTCCTCCTCCTCCATAGAAATTACTATGTGCACCTCCTCCTATCCCCAACAAGTCTAATGTCATAACATCTCCACTTCCCTTACTTCCACCAATGTTGATAACATTATTATTATTATTATTATTATTATTATTATTATTATTATTATTATTACTTCCTCCTCCAACTCCAACACTATTGCTTTGACTTTGATTATTCTGTTCTATGATCTTTGATAATGCCTTACTTTGATCCAATATAGCATTAAACATATCAACTCCATTCATTCCAACACCTCCACTTAATATCCCATTTCCATTCATAAAACTATTATTATTGTACTGATGAGGTTGTTGGCTAGTACTTTGCATGTAATGGTTCATGAAACCATGTCCTTGTTGTTGCACCACACCAAATAATGGCGCTGCCATGTTATTTGCAACGGTTTTATGATCTGTCATAGTACTATTACTACTCACGGTTGCACCCATTTGAGCAGCTTTTTGCAACAATGCAGTGGCTGACATGTGAGGTGAAGTTGCAGCAGATAAATGGAGACCATTTTCTTCAAAGATGTTGTTGAGAGAGTTTGAACTTAGTTGAAGTGAAGGAGATGAAGAAAGGCTTCGACTGAATATCGATCCTCCTCCAGTAATGTTGTTGTTGTTCATGAATGGTTTTGATATGAGGTCGTGATGAGGTAGTGATGATGATGATGATAATGGATGTTTGTGATCATCATCTGAGATTGAACGGTTGATCAATTGTGATGATGAAGTTACATTAATACCAATTTGGTGTGAGGGAAGGATTGGTTGTTGGCATTGCAAGTTTGATGATATTAATTGTATTGATCCTCCTTCGTTGGCTTTGTTATTTTCTTCAGCTAATGCGTCACAAAATGCTCTGTGTGTAATGAAACTATCTCTTCTGCATATAATAAATCAATCCATAATAGGTAACAAAATACCATTCATTTCAGGGCTCATATACACACTCTCAATAATTATGTATTTTAAACTATAAATATTAAATATATGTTCGTACCTCTACAAATTAAAACGAAAACTCTAATTGTATATTATAATAAATGACATAAATAAATATAAGTGTAGTAAAAAAAAATTGATGCAGTTATTTTAATAAATATAAGAATGTTTCTTCAAAGTTAAAGAATCATTGAAAGAAATTAAGAGGAGCTCAGTGGAATTTTCCTTAAATTTAATAATATGGACGTAGTGATTTGTACTCAATTGGACGCATTGTTGCATATTAATATAAATGATTAAAATGTTAATCAATACTAATGTTATTGTTGATGGGTATATATAGGATATATTTATGTTTTATTTTGTGTGGTGTAAAATGGGTGAAATTAGGTGTAATTGGTGAGACTAATATCTCAAATTGGATATAATTACGTAGATACAAAATTCTTGTTCAATGCTTTTTAATCTCATGCTGAATTCGAATTAAAAACTAGAAGACTCTAGAGTACAGATATGTATGTGTTATTATAAACTATTAATTAATAATAGATAAAAAGTAAAGTATAAAATAAAAAAATGTAGGATGAAAAAGAATTGATAGGGTGTATGGTCAAAGGACAGTGTATCTTATTCTTAGCTGCCAAAACGGCACGCACACTTTATTAATATTGTTTATTAGTAGTAAAAGACAGCTACTACTGCATGCAAATTCAACTTGTGCAAGAAAATATGAAAGAAAGAAAGAAAGAAAGAAATCCTGTTCAATAGTCAAAGTAATCCACAACTTTCTATTCACACAAACACAAAAACAAACACATACATATTAATTAATTATCTACCTGGAAAATATGGTTCCACAGTCACATTTGTATTCCTTTGTACCACAGATTTTGGAATGAGCTTTCCAATCAGATTGAACAGCATATTTCTTAGAACACTTATCACATTTCCACTTCTTCTCACCGTGCTTTCTACAAAAGTGCTTTTTAATGCCAGTAAGATCACCAAGGGCTCTAGCTGGATTGTGGTGAACACATGAAGGTTCAGGGCAAACATAAACCCTCTTTCGTATTTCTGCTGTTGTTCTCTGTTTAAGCTTCCAAGGCAAATTGTGACCTCTTCGATGTAATTGAAGGTTTTGATCTCTTTGGAACCCTTTGTTGCATATTTCACATACGAACCTGTTTGTTGCCATTAGTGTTGTTGGTGATAGAGCTATCACTTCAGCACTTGGATCTACATACAAATTCTTACACTTAGTTTATCTTACTTCTTAATTACTTATTAGTTGCCACTTGCTCCTAATAATCAATTTCAGATCTATATATATATAACGTCTCACACTTATTATAATTAATTTTTATTTTATCCATACAATTTTACTTCTATTTTTATCTATTGCAAACACATTAAATTATTAAACTATAAATATATTGAGTTAATAATTAACCAACATTCCCACCAATTACAAAGTTTGATTGAAAGTAAAGTCTAATCAAAATATTTTAAATTTATATATATATATATATATATATATAAACAATAAATTTTATCAATTAAATCGTTGAATATTGACATGATATATTAATTATCATGTACATAAAACTTTATATAAATTCGAAATACGTATGTATCTAATCTAGCTATCGATATCCTTTTAAAAATTTATTATAAATTCATTTGAAATTATTTAATAAAACATTAAATAATTTTAAAATATTATAAAAATTTGTAGAATTAATTTATTCAAACTTTTGTTTAATAGTTGAATTAGTAAAAATTCATTTATATTAAATTATTTAGTAGAGTAATTTATTACATACTTATTTCTGAAGTCAAGAGTTCGTCGTAAGTTTATTTCAATTTGTTGGAATGAATTTTTATGGAAGAAGGAAATTACAAAACTCTTAAAAAGTGAATATATAAAGAAGTGCAAAAGGATTAGAAGAAAGAAAAGAGAAAAATTGAAACAAACATACGAGAAACTCACACTAATACAAACACATTAAGAGCAAGAGGTGTTTCATGTGCTATAGTATATGTGTGTGAAACAAAGGAACAAAAACGGGGAAATAGGAGTCAAGAAAAGTCAACAGTGAACAACAATGATTGTGAACCAATAATTGAGTTTCTTCTCTTCCTACTTACAAAAACCAATAATTCATCATTTTCGCTATTTAATTAAATTATGGCTTAAAAAATAAAAATCTTTGTCTCCAATTAAATGAATAATTAGACCTTCACCGTGCCTTCTACGGCTCTATCAGATCAAGTTTTATCGTCTAATTTCATGGAGTCTACAAATGTTTTAATTAATTGCACTTTAATTAATTAATTAAGAAGCCATTAACCAAATTATCGGCCTTTTGTGAGAAATCATTTTTTTAAATCTCATTTTGAACAAATTTTAGTGGCAAACTATGCATCACAATATTTTGTTTATTTATTTTTAGAATCAATGAGAAGGTTGAAGAAATATATATATATATACTACTATGGTTTTTTAACATATGAAAATATATCATAATTATTGTTATATGATGTTCTTGGAATTGGTATATGCAGCTAGCATGAATAACAACATTTATATATATTTTTTTCCGACTTATTTGATAATTATTTAAATAAATAAAATCTTGCAAAACCAATAGTTAGAAGGTGTCACTAATTAAAAAATAAAGGAAATTAAGAAAACCAAAGCAAGAAACAATATATGAAAATAAAAGGGGAAAAAAGGATAAAAAGTTAGTTACCTGGATTTCCTGGTAGGTTCCTTTTCTTCTTAAGAGGTGGTTGTAAATTTGTGTTGGAACCATTGCTATTATTATTTGTAGTTGTTGTTGAAGTATGTGAATGTGGACTATGAAACTGACCAACTATTTCTGTTGGTTTCTGTTTAACTGCAACATCTCTGTTATTCTCTGTTGACAAGCTCCCACTATCACAACTTGTAATGTTTGACATAGCAAAATTAACAAAAGGGAAGAACAAAATATTCCCTTTTATTTTTTTTGTAATTAATTTACAAACTAGTGAGTGTTTGTTTCACAACTGGTTGGTGTGTTTGTTGAAGCTATGGAAATTAATTACTTAATTGAAACAAAAAAGATGGGATTTGTGCAAATAGAGGAAGACAAAAACCAGGAAACTCTCCTCCTTTTATGGTGTGAGATGAGGGTGTGCTTGTTGGCATAAGAATACAAAGAAACAGGCTTTGGATTTGCATTGTAATAAAATATATTTATATTGTATGCTCTTTCAGGCACTGTTTTTTGTAGCACTAGATATGCCCTTCGCATTGTTTCATATTAAGAAAATACCCTTCACTTGCTTTTTTGGATATATAATTATATATGTAATTCAACTCATAATATTTGTATTAAAAGAAAATATGCAAATACTAAAATATACTTTTTATAGGATTAAGTTTTTTTAATTGTTATAAAATTTCAAAATTTTATTTTATGTGTATATCTTTAAAATTTCTAAATATTTTTTAAGATATAATTAAAATATTATAATGGCCTCCACTCTACCACTAAATTTTAAATTTTATAATAAATAATGAATTAAATATAAATTAAAGTACCAAAAACTCAAAAAATTAAAATAACAAAAAATTTAAAACTTAGAAAATTAAGTTTTGAACTCTTTTTTTGAGAGACTTCTGTCATAATATATAAAATGTATTTGTAAAATTTAATAACATTATATTAAAAATATTGATATATTGATTTATTTTAATTTTAAAGTTTAAAATTATTGACGAAAAATATTGTGGAAAAAGTGGGAGAAATTTTTTATTGACATTATAATAAAATGTTGTCCTTTCACTCTACTGATCTAAATATTTTCTCAGTTCAATCCGGATCAAGTTGGGTAATATGAAATATCATTTTAATTAACTTCAACTCATACCATGTTTGCTGTAGCTATATAGAAAAATAAATAAATGAAATTTATTCAAATGCATCCCGACATACTCATATATATAAAAAATAACATCTCAACACTATTCCATCTAATTTAGAAAAAAGTGAGTATATTGCACTTTTACTTTGTATTGTTGAAATGGTTACTTGAATTAACCGTAAATAAAACGAGAAAACGAGAGAATATATATGTTTTACTACAAATGTATATTTTTTTTGGTATGGGTTTTTATTACAAATATTCTTGTTATTATGTGGTATTTTGAGGAAGGGTATTATGGGCATACTCAGGATAGTATTTCAAAAATTTACTTTATTTGACGTTGCTGGCGGACGAGAGATTCAAGTTGGAAAGTTTGTCTGTTTCTGGGGATATTTATAAGAACAGTGTAACTCCTAAATTACCCTTGCCCTTTCATAGAAAAAACAAAGCTGCCACTATATGAGTAAGATTCAGCCGCCTAGTACATTTAATTACCAATTTAGCCTTGCCCTGTCACGGGTGGACTCTGTTCGAATCATTCTCGAAAATGACCCCACAATAATACAAAAATTCTTCTGTTCACGTGTGTCTGGGGTAATTTCCCGGGGCAATTACGATATTTGAAATTAAAGTATAGGCCTTTTTTGTAATTCAAATTTAGTTATTTCTTTTATTTTTAATGTTGTTTTTAAACTATTTATTTATTACAAATATCAATATTTTTTGTACATTTGATTAAATTGTTTGTTTTTTCTAAATATATATATATATATATATATATATATATATATATATATATAACTACTTACTACCTCATTTCACACATTTTTTTACAATAAATATTAAATTAATTACAAATAAAAATTAACGTTTTATTATTAAGTAAAAAGATTGGAAATATTAGTTAATATCGTATTATTAATTAAAGCGTATATTTTTGTTTTGACCATATTATAAATTTGTGGCACAATTATTTTTTTCAAAGTCCAATAATACAGGTTTTATATATTTGAATATTTTAATTATGTGATTGCGGTTGGTATTGTTCAATACAAATAGAAAAGTTATTAAAATGAATGGATATTTGATTTGCATATTATTATATATATTTGATTTGATGCATGTCAATTATTATTATTATTATTATTGTTATTATTATAATAAACTAAAAATATTTAATTTTCAGCTGTTGAACTTGAAGAGAGGGATTTCAAATTAGAAGTATAAATGAAACATAGGTTACTATTTGATAATATATTTGGGTCACATAGATTATAAACTCATTAATTTTTGTTACTTTTATATGTCTGTTTTTTCTTTTGCACAGTTGTTACTCAATTGTGTGTGTATACACATACGCTAACGTATTCCACGAACGGCAAGAGTCAAGATTCACAAATGTTGATTAAGATATTCAAAATACTAGATATCATATTTAGTTTTAGTCAAAAGGATAAATTTTAGTTTGATATTTCATTCCTATTAGAAGATAGAATATGTTAGTACGTAAATTTAAAATTTATTGAAGTTTTATATTTAAAAACTCTCATACATTAAGTAGTTTTTAATTCTATAAATATTAAAATTTTATATTGAACATTTAGTATATGTAAGTCTACTTTCATCACTATATAAATAATGTCAAATTCTTGTGAACAACTCACA
Organism: Cicer judaicum; assembly: GCA_037974835.1. NCBI lineage: Eukaryota > Viridiplantae > Streptophyta > Magnoliopsida > Fabales > Fabaceae > Cicer > Cicer judaicum. The sequence goes on from JBBPBS010000968.1 coordinate 25,554,744, forward strand.
AAAATTGGATGCAATTCTCAACTTTCTCTTTTCTCTCACTTCGATTCGATTCTCTTATTTGTTTCTATACATGTGAATGACAACACAGTCTGCACCCAGGGACATCCACCCGATCCCGTCGTGAATTTTGTGGAAAAAACCCATATTAATTAGATGCAGGTGTGTGTGCGAATTTTCTCCAGTGTTAAAACTCAGAGGCAGAGGTGAGTTTAAAGTGTAGATTTTCCTTGATATTAAAACTTCGCAGCGGGGAAGATTTGAGGGTATTAATATATGTCTCGTACCCGAATACGACATGCTAATAATATTATTGTCATTTTTAAATTTTATATGCATGTATATATTCAATATATTTAATATTTTTTCAATAAAATTATAATAATCTCTCTATAGAAAGTATGATTTTAATTTTTTAATTTTATTATTACATAATAATAATAATAAATATTTTGCTATGTTAATCATAATAAATATGAATTTAAATTTATTATTTTATACATATGAATGGTTGCAAGTGTTGACAGCGAAACCCAAACTCTATCATGGACGTGGATGAAACTTAAATTTTATACTCGATAAAAATATGTGCGGATTTTTCCCGACTTCACGGGTGCAGGAGTGGGGAGGGAAAATCTGCCCACACTTCATTGTCATATCTATCTCTCCTTTTGTTTTTTGAGTGGTCCTAATACTATTATTTTTTTAGAGCGGTTTTTATATTGTTGTCCTGTTGATACAATTTGTTTGTCAATAATATTTGCGGCGGCTGAAATTTATTTTATATCAGTTTTTTGAGATTACTGAATTTGGTTTTGTTGCCTTTGATTTCATTAAATTGTTTTAGTTTGAGACAAACAAAAATAATAAGAAAGCTGAAGAATTAACTTATGTGACGATAATGATTACCTCTGTAAAAATTATATTCTTAATGGATTTATTAATAATTTGCATGACTACTGGCTATAGATATTTGTGATGCTCTAAAGTATGTTGTGAGCCACTACCTAAAGTCTCAAATGATCTATGACAGATTCATGGATGCTCAATCCCATGAAATTTAGAAGATTCGTGGATCATCTATGATTTTAGATAACAATTTCAAATTGTTATAAGAAAAAAAATCTCATTTATGGTTATTTTTCGAATAAAGGAGAGTTTACTTACTCTAGAGACAAAATTTGTACATCAACTTTAAATATGATATGTTGTTAGTTAATGGTACACCGCATGCTTAAATTAAATTAAGAAAATATTTTATTCTTTTTATATGTTATGTGATTTTAATATTTAATTTCATATTAATAATAATTTTTATTATTATTATTATTATTATTATTATTATATTTAAACTAAATTATTTTATTTTCAGCTTTTGAACTTGAAGTGAGTGATTTCAAATTAGAAGTATGAAACATAGGTTACTATTTGATCCTAGATTTGGGTCATATATTATAAACTAATTTTTATTACTTTTATATGTCTGCTTTTTCTTTTGCACGGTTGTTATTCAATTGTGTGTACGTACATACACTAATGTATTCCACGATAGGCAAGAGTCAAGATTCACAAATGTTGATTATGATATTCAAACTAGATATAGTTTTCGTCAAAAGTATATATATTTTGGTTTGATATATCTTTCCTTTTTGGCTAGCAATTTTGTCCCAATTATTTAGTCCATAATATAAATTAAGTATTGTCATTTGTAATTTTCTTTTTTATGGAAAAAAATCCAGATGAATGGATGATATTTCAATTTAACATAAAGAAAACTTTAGATCCAATAACTATATGAATTTCCATTTTTTTTTTTCGAAAAATTACATTTGTTATTTTCATTGTTTTTATATACTTTACTCTTTGTTAGAAAATAAAAGCTATTTCAATATATATTTTTTCATTTGCTATTATTTATAAAAAAAATACGTTTGATTCTCCTTCCTATACGCATATGCATGATAATTCCCCCCTTGGGAAATAGTATTTAGTAAATATATATGTCGTAGTGATGGGACTTTGGAACCGCAGGTCTCTCTAGAGTATATACTAAAGTTTTATGAATTTATCATATCACGTACACCTTTTTGGTACATGATGGATGATGAACAATATTTAACCACTTATTGGCTCCAGCTTTTGTATCTATCTTCACTTCTCCTTTTGAAAACGACAATTTTGAGGTTTATTTAAATTTAATTATATTTCATTCAACGAATTATTAATTTAAAAACTTTCAAACAACGAAAGAAAGTGACCATTCCATCTAATGCGCTGTCATGGCCACCGTCCTTTACGTTCTTTTCTAGTCTGCGTGTCCTGCCAGTACAATTCCATAATTCATATTTGAAAATTATATTTGTGTTCTAGTTTTATCCAATCAGATATAGAGGAAAAAATATTAAGAAGCTTTTTATTTATATTTTCTATTATATAATTATTTACTAATTAACATGGCTTTGTGAACATATAATGTGAATAAGTTTTCCATGAGAATAAGAAGAATTCTGAGAAATACAATGTTAAAAATAATTTTATACCAGGATCTATCCATAATAATGTATTTTGTTAAATTATTTAATTTTATTTTATTTAAATTTTTAAATGATATGACACAATGAAATAAATAATTGTTGTTGGTGTAGACTTGTAGGTGTAAGTTGATTACACTCAAGAATTACTTGTATGGATTTATAGAGAAATTGAATATCCTCAATTCATCGATCAAAAGTAATTACAAAATTTTACAAAACTCAATTCATTAGATTAAAAGTAATTACAAAGTTTTGAATAATTGTTTAAAAATAATTTGTAGTCATTAATGATATTATTTATTAAATTGGAGATAAAGTCAATCTCTAAAAGATATTGTAATGTTTAAATTGTATAATATAAATTAAGTTAAATACCACCCATGGTCCCTTAACTTAATTTCAGGTTTTTTTTTTTA
>JBBPBS010000968.1:25557837-25587875 GCA_037974835.1 Cicer judaicum
CTTTATTTTAATTTTAAATGACAATTTGATATTTTATGTTTTAAAATTTTAACAATATTGTCCTTTTTTTTTACAAAAATTCAAAAAAAATCATTAAAATTTTCAAACAAAACCCATAAAATTCATTATCATCTTCAATAAAATACAAATTTAATCAAATTCATTTATTAAATCTTGAAATAAAATCATATTTTTATTCTTTATTTGATGTTGTTGGAGATGAAAATATGAGTGTATTTGAATATTTGAGTTATGAATTTGATAAAATTTATATTATATTGAAGATGATTATTAATTTTATGGATTTTGGTTGAAAATTTTGATTATTTTTTTGAATTTTTGTATAGAGAAGAATAATATTGGTGAAATTTTAAAACATAAAATATCAAATTATCACTTATAATTAAAATAAATGACCAACTAAAAAAAAAATAAAGGATTAAAAGAAATTAAGTTAAGGGACCACGAGTGATATTTAGCCTAACAATTATTATCTACGAAATTTCCACTAAAATAAGATAATTTACATTAGAGTTTTATTGCATCAAAAACCGTTTTAAAATTACATTCTCTAAAAAGATTTTTCTCCTACCCGTTAATTTCCAAAAAAACAAAAAAAATAATATTTAAAATCACATAAAAATTTCAATTTAAAGAGACTTTTTTTCAACTATTATTGAGTTTTGATCATAAGAATTAAGAATTTTATGTGATCAACAATATAAACCTTTAATCCTTTTGTGAATAGGGATTTATCACCATTACTTGGCTGAAATCCAAGTTGGGAAATGGTATATGAAAATTTAGCAAACAATTGTCAATAAGTTTGTCTAAACCCCTCAATTATTGGCAATTTAATGTAAACCTCTTAATGGAGGGAAGCCATTATTAATTATTAATGTCCAATTTTGTGTGCCGCCATAGCAAGAATGTCCACCATGGTTGCACTATTATTTTCCTTCCTAGTCTAATTGTCGAGAATCACGGTTCTTCGAATTCAACAATAATGAAAGTGTTACCAAAGTATCATTGAACTAGAACCAAGAGCAACCTCTAAGGTGGATTACATGGATTTGATCAGATCTTCCCAGCTAATTTATTGAGATTTTTCTTTATTTCTTTCTTTAGGTGTGCTTTAGATTTGAACAAAATTAAACCAATTCTCATTTTTGTACATAAAAATGAAGGGAATATTACGTCTTCAAAAGCGTTAAAGTTTTATTTAATCGCTCATTTTCTATTATCTCACATTCTTCCAAATGAAAAAAAAGTAGAATATGGAACAAAATTTTATAGATAGAGTGAGGTTTGGATCATGACAATAATCTCCTCACATTTTTTACCTTTCTTGTAAATTCTTATCTCTTTTTACATTTTTTTTATCTCTCTCTTGATTAGTGGAGATAATCTATTTTTGATATCCTAATAAAAACGAAAAGAATAGACCTTATAAATCCGACAATCCAATTCAAAAATGAATTTCATTTTTTTCTTCTTCATGTTCTCATGTCCAAACTAGACCAAATCAAACAAATAATACCTCTATTAATTAAGATATCGATTTTAGTCATTTAAAACCAACTTTCATAAATAAAAACTAATTATTAAATTTTAGAGTTAAATAATTTTTTAGTTTCTATAAATATACTAAATTTTTTTTTCTAATTATTTTAAAAAAAATAATAATTCTTCAAATATTTTCTATCACAATTGTGGTATATGGTTTTAAATAAATCCATGTGTATTATTCTAAAGTTTGAATGATTTTTTTTTCCAAACTTCTTTGAGTATCATAACAATATCTTCTACAAAAATTAGAATTTTTAATAAAAAATGTGTTAAATATAAATTTTTATGTGCCAAAAACTTTAAAATATTATATTTAATACATCCATTATTAAAATTTTCTAATTTTTTTGTGGCATTGATTTTTATAATGCTCTTGATTTTTTAATACAAAAAATTATTTAAATTTTTTGATCATACACATCAATTGGTTTTAAACCAATGACCAAAATTGTCGACCAAATTTTTTTAAAGGATCATTATTTGAATTTTTTAGATGAATTAAAATATGATATACTTATATGAACCCAAAATTTATTTAATTTTTATATTTTATTATTATTTCTTCACTAAACCAATATACTTTGAGTGTTTGGTTTTGTAAATAGAAAGTAAAATGATTTATATTTGTATTTATTTATGTAAAAGTCATTTGAGTGATAAATTCAAAACTAAAATAAATTTTAGAAACAAACAATACAAATTTTAATTTTAAAATTTTAAATCAAAATCAATTATATAGACAAAATCAATTTTATTAAAAAATAATCAAATATTTCATAATCAATTATTGACTTCTAAAATCAATTCTAAATACTCCAAAAGTAAAACCAAACATATATTTAGCTAATAAACATTGAATCATCTCCTTTTAATTACGTCGCTTCAACTAATTTCTTCACTTATCACTATTTATCAAGTTTCTTTCTTCTCTTGAAGGAGAGTGGAAGGAGATAATCCTTATCCAATTTAGTAAGGGAAGAAAGATATGAAAAGCAAATTACATTTTTAACCTTGGGTGTACCGATAGGCTACGTATAAACACTCGTCTAAGCAGTAAGCATTAATCTCTTAAATTCTGTTTTTTTGACATTATATTTTTGATTAATTTTTTTGACATTATTGATTTCTTAAGTTCTAAACACGTGATTATTTATACCTTTTTGGTCATACTACTATCAAATAATTTATGCATATTGAATATACGCCATATGCTCAACTTGCATCCTACTTCCCATAAACTCAAATTTACGACCCAAATAATTATTCCCATGGGCTCCTGTTTACTTTTGTGGTTGATGGTTACATTTTTTTTGGCGTAATCGCTAGTTGTTAATCATTTCTGAATTTGAGTTAGCGTTAAGATTTACCAATATTTTTTTTATACAAACATAAAACATAGACGTGGATCATATGTATAATAATTAATCAATATCCCGATCTCAATCAATAAAAAGGTGAAAGATTGTTTTCCACCGTCTTTTCTTTTTGTTTGAGATATATATAGTATGTTAAAAAAATGAAGCCATTTAATTAACTATTCAACGCACTTCTCCAATCAATTATTTTCTTTTCATATCCCATAAATATGACGAGTCCACAACCTTATTTAGAAAATTATGAAGTACTGTAAAATATTTTGTCAATAAACTTACTATTTTTGTCAATAAATTATGAAGTGATTAAATAAAATAGAACATCTTTAACTTTTCTCAAGGGTAGGCTTATTACTTTTTAAATAACAAATTAGAATTTGGTGATACTTTAATTCGACACAACTAACTAATTAAAAATCCAGATTTAGAATTTTTATTCTATATTGATAATTGGGGTTCTCTAACATGGTCGTAATTTAATGATAAATCTTGTTATTTTTAGTAAAAAACAATTTAAAAATATTATGTGTTCTCTATTTTTTATATTATAAAAATCATTTTTTTAAGCCAACAAAAATCACTTTTGTTTAAAAATTTTAAATATTTTTTTGAAAAATTGATATTAAACATTTGATAATGTAATTTGATGTAGAAGTCTTAATGAACCATGGCATGACCCATTGGTCCCCCACTACTTTTTGATAAACATAGAACATTAGGTCCCGTTGATTAAGATCGAATACTTTATTAATGTCATCCACTGGCAACAATAATATAAGAGACTACATTACTTATATAAGCATGTAGCCGATGTTATTGTCGTTTGCACAAGTCACAGTTGATAGAATACTAAAAATAATGAATTGTTACCTATTTAGTATTTAGTGCCAAATAAATTATTATAAGGTAAAAGGGAAGAAAAATGGGTAAACTCCAAAAGATGGGGTCAAGCTATTATCTATTAATTTAGAAATGATACGAAAGATGTAACGGCATATTTGTAGTTTAATTGCTTGCATACTTTGTCATCATTTCCAAATCATAGACTTTGTTATCATCGATGATTATTGCCTATCTATGAGATCGAAGCAAGCAGACATAGAATAAACATACTCAATCTACGCATACAAACAATAATACAAATTCGAAGAATAACCAAACGAAACTTCCGATTCACGTACAATTTATATAATCATCCAAAGATTAACAATCGGATATATTTGTTTTTTTCTTGCTTTCCTTCTTTTTTCTTGTTGCCCTTTCTATCGACTAGCTAATATCATATTTTGGTTTTTTTTCACTTAATTTATTCGTTTAGATCATATTTTGTTCATAAAATACACAACATCTCCAAAATCAAATAATAATAATAATTAAAAAAATTACTATATTTATACTAAATTTTTAAATATATCAAGTTTGCAACTATAATAAATTTATTGTTAAATTAAAAAGTGTTTTTATTGTTGGAAAGAAATTAAATTTTGTTGTTCACGTAGTTCGAGGGAGCAGGGGACAATTCGCTTATCATGTTTCCACTGTAATTCTGTAAAGGCAACATTAGTGTCATGGCTGAAAGATACTCATCAATCATAATTTTATACATTATTTAAATATGGGTAAATACTAAAAATTATTCATGTATGTCTCTAAAATTTAACACTCCTAAATAACTAGATTAATCTCGCTCAATACCACGGAAAAGAGGCAAAATAATATTCCTAGAAATTGACATTAATTAATAATTGTTTTGAATGAATTAATCAGAAAAGCAACCCCTTATGTTGGAGATCGATGCCTGGATTCATCATATATTAAGGAAAATGGTTCCACGTGATTTATAATTAATTATATGAAGATAGAAGTACAGATTAATTAATTGTTGAAGAAAAGGTCGTATCTTCATATAAAGGAGCCGAGGAAAAGTGCATCACATGCATCAATCAATGGCTTCCAGCGGTACAACTTTTTCTTCCTTTTTTATCTATATAGTTTTATTTACCAAAACATTCAATTATAAACTTTACAGATCATGTCGATAACTTTATAGTTATTTATGAAAATAGTCTAATATTATTAATAATTTAAAGATTGCAATTCACTAATAATATAAAAATTATTTATATTATTTATCTATATATATATAGATTAATAATAAAGTTAATAAAAGAGAAGATTAAAGATAACCATTATAAATTTATTTTATATTGATATTGATATTCTTTAATCACAAATAATAATAATAAAAAATGGTACTCCTTAGTATATATAATACAAGATGTGAAAATTGTAATATTTTTTTATATATATAAATTATGTCGGTAATTATTCAATTTTTAAATAATATAATATATGCTGATAGACCTGAGAAACAAAACTTTATTCAGAATTGGATTATTTAGATGACACATTGGGCAAAAGAAAGCTAGCTAACACAAAATTTGAAACCGAAATAAGAAAACCATAATATAGGTTTTGTCATTGAGACACTCCCCATAGAATCACAGATAGGTACTATTGCCATGGGAGGCTATTTTTTATTTATTCCCTTATGGGACCAACGTAATAGCAAATGATATGAACTTGCCCAATGCTTTGCTCCTTGTCATGTGCAACTGCCTATATGTCTTTGTTTGAACTGCTAAAAGTAACACTATTTTCCATCAAACCTTTTCCTTTTTCCTTTTTCCTTTTTACATATTTTATTATCATCCTCTTTCCTTGTCTTTTGGTAAATGGGGATCTTATTTCTTTTTTGAGAAATTTTGTGCTACATCTATTTACATATTTGATCTTTAAATTAATAATTAAGTGATTTAAAAAAATTATTATCTATCATTTAAAAATATTTATTAACTAAATATTATTTATCAAAAATATAATTAATTTTTTAAAAAATTATTACTACTTATAACAGTGAATATTAAATATTTTTATGATAAACTATTAAAAATTAATATAACGTTTATAAATAACGAAATGATATATTTTTTTATCATGAAATAATTTTTTTAAATATAAAAGTCAACTAATAATTATTTGATTTATAAAATAATTGTTAATTTATTAAACAAATACACTAAATTACTTCAAATTGTGAATCTATTGTGGAGACTTTTTTTTTTTCTTTTGTAAAATATGATTAAACTTAAAATGGTAAGATCCCCATAGAGATTGCGAGTTCTTTTTGTTGGCGTTTCATAAATAATGATACAAAGAAACCCGGTGAGATGGACGTGCAATGATAGTTAAGCTTTTTGCCTTTTACACTCTTTTACTTTTATTTTTGTTATTATTTCAAATTTTGAAAAACCTTTTTTAATGCTTTACTGTCTTCCATCGATACTTCAATGATAAAAGTGGTAATATAAAAAAAAAAAAAAAAGTGAATGATTAAGTAAAGTGGATATACTTTTGAACAGAACTACATAGATGATTTCCACACATTTAATTTTATTGTTGTGTTTTTTCATGATTTCGTTGTCAAAGCCTTGAGTTTGTTTCGTCGTTTTGATACAGTGTTTTAAATTTTTATTTGTTGTATTTTTTATTTTAAATTAATAAATTAGTTTAAATTAAGTGCAATTTTAACTAATTATTTTAGTGTTGTTAACATTACATCTCCAAAAATATAATTATGACAATTCAGTTTTATCACATTTATAAATTTTATCAAATGTATAGATATTTTGCTATTCATTTAGATGATATAAATTTATTTATTTATATATTTATTATTTTCAAACTTTTTATCAATTTGAATGAATAAATGAATAAAATTATTTTAAAAGAAAAAACGAAACCCGGATATTATATATATTGTCCCCTCCATATAAGATTTGGGACACTCGAGTGGCTTTAAAAGGTCTACTACATATTTTAAAACCATTAATTACACTTATGATTACTTGGTCGTTTCAGGTAGTTAAATTCTTGTACTCAAACTTGTTGTATATCGATATTTTGTATCTAAATATAAGATTATGTTGGTTAAATCATTAAAAAAAGGATAAATCATAAAAATATTAAAAATTAGTATTAATATTTAATTTGTTATAATAGATCTTGTTTTTATAAGTTTATTTTTTGTATATTTATTTCAAAAAACGTAAAATAATTAAGAATATTTTATATAAATATGAAGCAAAGAAAATAATCATTTAAAAAATGTATAATAAATTAAGGATATTGCATGAATACAAAAGTGAATTTTAATATTTTGAACTTGGTTAAGTTAATAAACATTATTATTTTTTGGCCGTTGTAAAAAATCATTATAAATTTTTTAGCAAACTGAATCACAAAACTCGTGGCTACGTACTAAATTTTATACGTCAAGAAGCTATGTTCTGGTAAATTGCCAACAATAATAATGATAATAATAATAGTAATAATTTACGTATTGTTGTGTGCCGTAGCTTGTTGGATTAGAACTTACAAGGTTCTCTTTGAATGACATGATTCTGTTTTAAGTTCATCAGTTGAAGATAAAATGGGGCCCAACGAAATTGCGAGGTGGAGCCCATGGTGGTGATACATGTTCTTCATCATTATCATGTATGAAATTTTCCATTTATATGTGTGAAATTTCCTATAATGTTTGAGTTTGTTGTTTATATATTAGATAATTTTGATGCTTATTTAGCTTGGTTAAAAAGATATTTGTCTCTATTATTATATGTATAACTAATTTTGATATCTCTCTTTTCGTATATAATTTATAATTTTTTAGATATTATGTGAATTCAATTTAGTAAGAATATTACCTATAAATTATAAATTTCAAAATTTTACATTACAAAGGCACATGTGAATTTACAAATTGCTTATACAATTATAAATTTTCAGTTGTTATATAAACTTAATTCTATGAATTGAGTTCAGTTAATTATATATATATATATATATATATATATATATATATATATTAACGTTACTTATACGTGAACATATTATTTTTTTAAAATTGATATATGTGAACATATTTTTTGGTATTAGTTTTTTTTTCTTTCTTTCTGCATGTACATTTATTATGGAAGTTAGACTATGTATGTAAACTTGAAATTAATATGATTTACTTGAATTGCGATTGTTAAGTGAATGTGAACTTAACTCAAGTATCAAAACAAGAAACAAGTTAAATGTAGAAAATTTGTGAATAAATCAATCGAAAAAATGGATAGTTAGAATAGATTGGATTTAAAAAATGAGAGCAAGAAGATGATAATACGTGTAAATGAAGATTATGTAGTTTACACGAAAGAAACAAATTGAAAGTTTATTTTAATGATAGGGATAGATCAATAATTGTGGAGGGAGGGGTAAATTTTCCAAAACTTTCGGTGCATATTTTTTTGGCTTTGTGACTATAGAAAATATTGGATTTTGTATCCCTTTGACTTATACCTCAAATTTATAATTTTTATTTTTTAACTTATTAAAATATATTTTAAAAAAATAACAAATTCAGATATCTTGAATATATTTCCACATTATTAAATTTCTAAGAAAGTAAAACAAATTCAGATATCTTGAATATATTTTCACATTCTTAAATTTCCAAAAAAATAATTTTTTTTTCTTCTGGGTTTTTCTAATCGGAAATTTCGTTTGAAATTTCATGTAATTATATTTTTATATAGAAAAATTCATTTTAGTTTCAACTAAGAATTTAAAATATTATGTAGTTATTTTCAATTGAAAATATCATTTTTGAAATTTTTGATATTAAAATATAAATACTGAAAATTTATGGGTTAGATTATTTTTTCCGTGTTATTATTTTTTGAAAGTTTCAAATTTTTGGTTGAAACTAATTCATAGAAATTTTATTTTTGAAATTTTCGGTACTTATATTTTAATAACGGAAATTTCAAGAATAATATTTTTGGGTCACGTTATTTTTTCTTTCACTTTTTTTATTTACAATTTTTTCATTCAATATTTTTCAGTAAGGATGCACTATGCCAAAAATGATCTTTTATAGCGCGTCTTTTATAAAGATTATTAAATACAAGCGCTGTTGTATGATATTTTAAAAATAACAGATGATACAACATCGCCTGTTTGACAAGCACTATAAAAAAAGCGATGTATAAGTCTTGCGTTTTCACATAATTAAATGATCTATTAGAGCGCTGTAAAAGGCTTTTAAAAAAAATAAGGAGGTGTTTTACAGCGCTTTTGGACAAGCGCTTTCAAAGACATGTAAAAAAGCGCCGTAATAAGCTTTCAAAAAATAAAATAAGGAGGTCTTTTACAACAATCTTTAAAAAAGCGTTGTAATAGATTGTTAAAAAATAAAATAAGGAGGTCTTTTACAGCGATCTTTAAAAAAGCACTGTAATAGATTTTTTTAAAATAAAATAAGGAGTTCTTTTACAGCGCTCTTTAAAAAAATGTTGTAATAGGCTTTTAAAAAATAAATCACATAAATCCAATAAAGGTTTGAAATATATGCCTTTAAAATTTCATTAACAATCAATGCACAAATATTTATTGACTTATATGTTTTATTTTATAGTGCTCTCGTCAAACTAACAACATAGACTGCAGATACTGTATATTGCGATTTATGAAGGAGATTGTTGATATAATATCAAAAAGAGATTTAATTTAAATAAAAGAATTCACCTATTACAAAGTGTTTTTTAAATAGCGTTGTAAAACTAATACAACAAGCAGCGCATTAAAAGTGTTGTAAAATACCATTTTTCGCGTAGTGATAAGAGGAGAAAAAAACACTGTGGAAAATTCTCGAGTTTGACCTTCTACAAAATCTAATAAGAGAGTCGTCGTTGAAAAAAATGAGAATCACGAACAGAGAGATGCAAAAAAAAAAAAGGGATTATTATATTTCGTGTGAGTTTGAGCAAGATGAGCAATAGGATCACGCGTTTTGAGTATTATACACAACATGATCACGAGGAGCATGAGCAACAACAAGGTTACATGCATCAACATCACCAACCTGACCAACGTCTATTTTCTGGAGATCATTTTGATATTTTCGTCCTTAAGGAGTATGAGCACCAATTACAATTAAAGTGTGAAATGAATATGTTAATAAACAATTTTTTTTATTACACAATATAATATACCATAGTATGTATAGTTTAATATATTTATAGTATAGTTTATTAAGAACTCAATAGAGTTTAATTTGATTTACTCAAAATGGTCAAATAATTAAATATACTAATTGAAATATAGAAGAAAAATTGTTCAAGAAAAAAATAGTTTTTAAAAGAATTATTCCAATAGTGAAATTGTTTAGTATATATACAGTAAAGTAACCAAATATCATGCATCATGTAGAATTGTTTAGAATATATATAGTAAATAGTAAACTAACTAATTGTATAATTTATTGTATTTTGTTTTAGTTTGCACATAATCAATAGTAATCTCATAATTGCTTTTATTATGAGATGGCACACAGAGACTTGTTCCTTTCACATGTCATTTGGTGAAATAACTATTACTCTTGACGATGTTAGGGATCTTTTGGACATACCATGTTATGAAAAGTTTTCACACGTTCCACTAATGTGAATGAAGATTTCACCATTGTTGCCGCCATTGAGTTATTAAGAGTTAATGATGATGAAGTTGTGAATGAAACTAGGATCAATAGAGGTGTTTCATATAGTTTTAAGTGGTTGAAAGTTGTATTTTTTTAAAAACTTCATGAAGAATGATTCGACTATGTAGTGAGGGCACACCTACTTCATTTGGTAGGGTGTATCATACTAGCTGACAAAAGTTTTATCCTTGTATTTGCAAAATATTTGTTCCTTTTTTAAGACATTGATACTTGTGTAAATGGGCATGGGACCAACTCTTGTTGTGTTAGAGTGGTACCACGTTTGCAATTAAACATATTGGAGGATATTATGTGACATCTGTAAGGATACTATGAGTAAATCTATATCTTCATTGTCATAGATGTTTTGATGGACTCCTAAACAAACATCTAAAGATGTTCCATACTATATAGCGAAATGTGATGCTTTGGGATTACTTCAATGAAAACTATATCAAACATGCATGTTTATTCATAAACATGTATAAATTTAAAATAAAAAAAAGTTTTAATGGCATACTTATTAGTCATAGTATTTCTTAGATGCTATACTCGATTGTCCATGCTTCAACAAATTTTTGTTGGTGATGAATCAACCATGTGTCTCTGACGTAGTCAAAGAAAATAATATTATCGACGCATATTTGCTTAAAGATTTGCAAAAGTTTCTCGTATTCTTTCTTTTCATAACAATAAATATTTTTCCTCTACAAATCTTGAACAAATTCCTACATATTCTTCTTTAATATATATTGTTTGCATTTGACTCCAATATAAATTTGATTAATCGTGAATGTTTTCATCAAATCTATACATAATATTTTTTTCGTTCCAAAATTAAGTTAAAAAATCTCATACCAAAATTTTCAAACTTTAAAATTTTCGATAGAATAAAATTAACTATCAGAAAATTTAAAATTTAATTTTTCAAAAAATTATTAATTAACAGAAATTTTATTTATGAAACTTTAAATATATAATTTATACTACCGAAAATTTTGGGGAGTACCATATTTTTTTGGACGATGAGGTACGCTTTATTAGCATTTTTTTTCTTACTTTTGAATGTATGAAAAAGAAAAGAATACAATTGAATTGAATTTTTAAAATTTTGAGATAGTAGTCAAATTGAAGGAGTACCGAATCGAATTTTTTGATCCATAAACTGTCCATTTTCTTTGGGCCGCAGATTTATAATACGGCCCATTTGTTTTGGGCACAATCATTAAAACCTCAAGCGGACGAAAAAAAAAAGCAGTTGCTTTTGTATTTTGAATTTTTTAGTGAAATTTTGCTTTTTCATTTGGTTTTTAACCTTCCGGTGCTTATTGGAATTTTGATTTTGGTATGACATTGCGATATATTTTAGATGATTGTTGTCTGGTTACTAAATATTCATATCAAATACACTTTTAAAAAAATTATGGAGTCTGGTAGTGTATTTTTTCATAAATAATACTCTAAAAAATACATCATTAAATACATTCTTTCTCCCTTTTTTAGTATTACACACCCTTTCATTTTTATAATTTGAAACCCAAGATTCCACATGAGAGAAAAAATCGAAGACTATCCCCTCCCGACTATTTTATACTCTCAAATTAAAAATCTTAGCCTCACAAAAAACATCGAAAATATAATTTTTACTCTTTGATTATGTTTAGTAGTGTCAATAAATTCGTTTATAATTTATTAAATTAGTAAATGAGCTAATTTAATCAAATGAGATATGTATAGCAGATGTTTGATGATTAAATCATATTTATACAAGGTTGAATAATAAACATATCATCATCGGAAGATAACATCATGTCGCACGCTGATGCGACGTTTAATGCTCTTGCATGGCGAAGTTACCCACCACACAAACAAAGTCGAATAGATATTGACATATGAATGCACAACATCACATAGAAGAAAGAGGTTTGGTCATTCAAGTAGTTAGTTCAAAAATTCTTAGTTAATTGTATTATTTTTCTTAACTCCTAACGACTTCCTAATTCAATTACAATTAATGTCTTGTTTAGTCCCTTAGCCCGATACATATATCACAAGATAATAGGTCCAATACATTACATTGCAATAATCAACACAAAAACGGAGTGTTACATCACGTATTGTCACTTCAACGACCGACATTTGCAATCAGAAAAACTGTTTTATTATAGTTTGTTCATTTTAATATACTTTGTCAACCATCATCAATAATAAAACACGCTTGATAATATGATATCTAATGACATGACACTTTTTTTTAGACTAGCTTCAAGTCGAACACAAAATGATACAAAGCCGATTGGTGAATTATTTTAGGGGTAGTGTGTAATATATCAATATTTATTCAAGAATATATATGCAATTAGTTAAAGGGAAGGAGAATTTGTTAGCTCTTATGTTAGCTCGTTATGTACCATGATTAATTGATTTTTATCAAAGAAATATATATATGATATTTTGAATTCGAAAAGAAAATTCAAACTAGAGAATATCACTGCATTATTTTATTTCAAATTTAAACTTAGAAAAAAATATATTTTTAAATAAGTTTCGTTCAATTTCCACTTAAGTTCTTTAAATTTATTTTTTCTGAAATTGATTATTGAAGTTATATTCGTTTGCGTAATTAGCCTTTATATATTAAATTATATATGTAGACCTTTATGTTTAAAAAATTTCTCGAATTATTGTCTTAAAATTTTGAGATTTAATTGAAGCATCGCAATTAGTTAAATGTCAAAGCTAATTTGCATGTGGAAAAAGTTAAAGACATTAACTATGTGAAGATATAGACTTTTAAGTTTAAATTGTTGTAAAGAAAATCAAGAAATATAGATCATTTATAAGATTTGATGAATATTTTCTAAATTATTAGTACGAGGGATATATTGATCAATTTCAAATTATCAAAAAAAATATAATTAAATTAATTGTTATTGAAATTGAGATAAAAGGCTAATATTGCAGACCTAATATAACTTAAAAGACTGAAATGAAATAAAATAAACTTAAAAATCTAAGCGAGAAATGAGTTAAACTTAAAAGACTATAAGTGTAATTTTACGTTAAACCTATTGAGACAAACACAATTTTACCATAAAGGGTGTGTTGGTTATATCCTCCACATTTTATTTGACAAATTTTCATTAATGATATTTAATGTTATTTTAATTCAAATTTAAATCCTCCATTATTATATTTGAAATTAAAATTTATAGTTTTTCTGTAAAAATTTAAAATATTTAATATAGATTAAAAAAACTATAATTTAGATAACTTTGAATATACAAATACTCTATTATTTATGATACTTAGAAGTGATGGTAGATTTATTTATGTTAAAATGTTCATATGAATATAGAGAGATGATTTTATGATACACCGTTATTTATATATGTTCATGTAATATAGAGGGATGAATTTAGAGTCAAAATTAAAATGATTCTAAATCATTCTTCTTTAGTTGACGAAGAAAAAATAAGTTAGGAGGAGGAGGAAGTGGCGGCTAGGTCAAAATCCTAAAAGGGATAATTAGCTATTCTTCTATGTAGTATAGATATTGAAACAAAGTTTAAATAATGATTAATAACAAAAATAGATCCAATTTAATTAGAGTGTGTTGTTAATGAATAAGTATCATAAAATAAACAAAGTGAAAACCATTACTACGTACACTGCAAGTGAAATCAAAAGTAGTACCCAAAATGAAGCAAATACAAAAAAAACAACAACAAAAAAGTACAAAGTTACTTTATATATACTGAACTTTTGACAAGTTTATACATAGCTTTTTGCCATCTTTGAAGTCCCACAAGCCACATCCCATTCATTGAATTTGTTTATCATTTTATCTTTATTATATTTTAATTTGTTAACCTTATGCCAGTTTATCACTTCTGAAAGTTAAAATTATAATTTAAAAAATCTACTAATACCAAAAATATATTTTATAAGAAAATAAAAAAAAAATATTGATGACCTTAGAATATTGAGTTTGAGAGGAGGGAGCTAAAGTAAACATGTTTACATGTGACATTCGTATCGTGTTTCACAAAACATTAGACATGTAAAATGATGAGACATGCAGTCTATTTAAAGCAAGTATGTCCACAAAATGGAAAAAACAAGGGTTTGAATAGATTATTATGTAAGTAATAGAAATAGAAATAGAAATGAAGGGTGGTGATGGAGAAAGGACGTTGCCTATAGCGAATGTGGGTCGAATAATGAAGCAAAACCTTCCTCCAAATGCAAAGATCTCAAAAGAAAGTAAAGAATTAATGCAAGAAAGTGTGACAGAGTTTATAAGTTTCGTGACAGGTGAAGCATCTGACAAGTGTCAAAAGGAGAATCGAAAGAGCGTTAATGGAGATGATATCTGTTGGGCTTTGTGTTCTTTAGGGTTTGACAACTATGCTGAAGCCATTGGAAAGTACTTGTATAAATACAGACAAGCTCAAATTAATAATACACAAGATAAGATTCAACAATGAACAACATTTCTAATTGTTTCAGGTAATTAACTCCCTTTCTTTCTATGTATATTAATTCAAATGTATCACTATTCAGTAGTATTGTATTTGTTTTGTTTTGTTTTCAAGTATTTGTATCATTGTATGGAGCTTCATATGGGTGTAATGCAATGGTTAATTTATTAATTAGGATATATATATATATATATATATACTTCCACAAGGAAATTAATTATATATCTCTTCATGTTGAATGTTAGGGTTCTTGCCATTGTTGCCTTCAAAATCCATATTATTTGCTATACAGTTAGTATTCACCTTAATTAATTATATATCTTCAGATCTAATTTCGCGTTTGTTTAGGACTTTGGTTAAGATCATCACTGACATTATTTTCCAATCCAAGTTGTTCATGAAGTTCCTTAAAACATACACTAATCTTCTAATTAATTTAAGTTTGAGTGGTAGTGAACTAACTAATAATTATAGATCATGCTGACAAGATGTTAATTAATATATATATATATATATATATATATATATATATATATATATATATATATATATATATATGCCTCAGTAGTGAGGGTTTATAGTTTTTCAGAAAAAGTTTGTGATGAAATTAAGTAGAAAATTAGTTGTATTAATAAAGTAAAGTGGCATACATGTACTATAATTTTGGATTTGTAACCCTAAAAACCGGGGACCACTATCTCGTTTGTATAATTTGCATAATTAAGTGTGAAAAACCAATGAAATCTCAGGCATGCTTGCATTCTACTAATTAATTTGAGTTTGAACTTGTGTCAGAATTAGGGTTTCACCATATCCTCCACTGAGATAACAAGCTCTTCATTTTTGGGACCACTTCTCAACTATGCTATCACCACATACAATGCCTTATACTCTATTCTCTGACAAGCTACACACCCACACACATTCACATATGACTTCTCAGGTTTGGTTCAGAACAAGCTTTCAACCACTACAGGAACAGATACATCGCGATGTTACTCATTCAAAATTAGTATCATTCCTGTAACATCACATCATCACAATAAAATACCTCTAAAAAATAGTTGAATTACTCCTTACAGTTCAGACAATCCAAACAATAACTCCCTTTGTTCTAGACTATTTCCAAACTGGCATCTTAATGGACTCAAATGTAGTCAAACGTCTTTGCCCAAGTTCAAGAACTTATGCCATGTCTAGTCAGCCATATTGACTGTATACGACGATTGTACCAAAAGTACATATATATGAGTTTTCTTACCCACAAGGACTTTCTTATGTAGCCGTTCAACAAACTTATGGTTATAAGTGAAGTGATATGGGAGTTTTGTTCATTAATTCCATTAGATAAAAGAAAAATAACAAAAGCAATATAAATTTAATAGTGAGATTCAATTGATGAGGTTAGATTTCGTCGATCATTTTATATTGATCAGTTATATATATTCATATTAACATTAATATCGTCATTGCCGCTATTTACGCGTTATTAATTCCTTAACAATAATGAGAGATCAAATATTTTACTTAAACAAACCATAAGATGGCCACGTTAACAACCGACATATTGAGACTATTATACCTAAATCTATTCCTAGAGTTTAGATTCAATAGATGTATATCCTTAATCAAGATCTAAAGAGTATTCTTTTTTTAATAAAACTTCAAATGAAATAGAAAATTATAAGTGATCAAGTCATAATAAGCATTAAGAACAAGGATAAACGTGATATTGAGTAACTAGAATATATATAAATAAATATATAACTAAAGAGATACAAAAGAGTATGAATGATAACATCTAACTCGACAAAGAGATATTTAGCTATTCATTGTCATGATAGCTTTACAAGATTAAGTTGAAAAAAAGAGAAATTGGTCTTCAATGATAATTTTCTAGTTTTCTCTAAAGGTTTTCTCTCAATTTTCTGGTTCTTTCTCTTTGTCTACAACTCCTCTTAAATGGAAGATGTTTCAACTTTAAATAGTTTTTTGTTGAGTGACATTTCGATCAGCGAACATTTGTTTAATTAGTAAGTGAGTGTACTTCATAGTGAAGCAAATACCAGTTATCAAACCTTTTTTAATTTCGTTCAGTGAGATTATTATACGCTTAATGAGATTGACTTGCAAAATTTAACAAATTCGTTGCCTTGAACTTGCTTAACCTAAAGATTGCTCGCTCAACGAATTTCATGTGTCATGTTTCATCAAATCTTGACTTCAATGATTTTGATTTGTTGTTTTATTTAATTACTAACTCATTTCATCTAAAAAAAAAAAATGCTAACATATCACTATTTCTTATATCTCAAACTTTAATAACTAAATATTTATATAAAAAATATTTATATGTATTGGAATAAAATAACATGTTTTCTATCGCATTAAAGTAATAAGTGCTTTAACAATTAATATATCAAATATATGTAATTAAACACTTATCAATATAATAGTGTTAAATAAGCACCACAGCCTGCCAAATCTTCCCAAACCCCCTTGAGTGACAAACACCTGAAATAATGTTTATATGAATGTCCCTTGGCCTAAAAATTGACCACCTCAAGCCGCCCACACATGCATCTCGTACCAAACAGAGAATGAAAAGGGAAATGTAGTAAACAAATGCAACTCTGATTCCTTGTTATCATCACAAATTGCTTTAATGATTTCCGACTATTTCCATAAATCAACACTACTCTATTCATTAAATGTTTTGTCTTCGTTCACATACACGAGTCTTTTATGGGCTCTAAAAAACAAAATGCATCTTCTTTTCAGTAGTTCACAAAATAAGAACTTCGCCGATAAATGTGCTTAACTTGGAACACTTTTTAGTTGAGTGACTACCTGAAAGCAGATTGAAACGATACAATTACAGTCCATAAATTGTAAACCTTTCTGGACCATGTCCATCTAATCAATACAATGGTGTCATTGACCCTATGACTTGTTTTGAAACAGTAAATCATATTGCTAGAATTATTCTACCTCTGTCATGAATTTAACCGTGATTAAAAGAGAGCACAACTCAAATGATTAATCTATTAGGGGATCACAATTTCCTCCGATTGAAATCAACTAGAGTTCATGCATTTAGTATAAATTTTAGTAGGAGATATAATAGGTAAAGATATTTTAGATTATGAAAAGACCAAAACACCTTGGATGATAAGTGCTCTCATAACAATCACATTGTCGCTCCTTAAAGAGTCGGACATCAATTTGTTTTCACTCTATAAAATCACTAATTGTTATGACATAAGTTTATAGGATAATTCAACTAAAAAATATACTCCATTAGATGGAATAATAAATGGTTTAAGTGTAACCTTTAGTTATCTTATCTACTATGCTACTCATAAGAGCATCGACAATGTGAAAGCTTCACCTATTGATCATGAAGTTGAATAGACAACCTCCATTCTTGAGGAAAAAATCTTGGTGGTTATATTAAAAATGATGTCCATGAAAGCACTCTTTCTCTCTTTTCACGGAGGAGTATCATTTAGTTTTCTAACATAGTATTTATGTATTATTTCTAATCTTATTTAAAAATTGAAAAAGAAAATGCTTTGATCTAAAGCACCTCAAAAATGGGTAAAGAAATCATTGATTGAAATTATTAAAGGATGTATCATTCTTTTCATTCTTTTCATTCTTTTGTCAAAATTATATATGGAATAAAAGAATTATGTAAACTATCTTTGTCTCATTTTGTAAATTTATAAGTTGGTTAAGATTGACGCATGCATTAAAAATATAATTAATATGATATATTTTTAATGATAAAATGAGGTTTATTTCTATAAATTTATTCAAATATTCTTATTAATTGTATTTAGTTGAGAAATTTGATGAGTTAATATACAATAAATAAAAATATATTAATAGAAAAAATAATTAATATTATATTAATATTTTAATACGACAAATAATTTAATTTAGAGAAAAAGACAAATGAGACAGAAGGAGTATTAGTTTATTATGTCAAATTGATTCAAAATATAGGATGATTTCCACGGTTGGAACACTTTGAAATGAAACACTGTTCCCATTGGCTCCATCCATGAAATTGCGGTATCGAGATTCATACCTACCTGCATAGCATTCCTTTTGAGGGAACAGGGAGTGGCACATGTAAGTTGTAACCAATCATATGGCAAACCTTTTTTTCAGGACTGGTGATGCAATTGGATGGATTCCGAATTTTCACTACAAGACTCGACTGATAAGATCTGAGAGACTTAAACTTTAACCCACATACATACAAATTCTAAATATAATAAGCTAATGCAAAACAATAAAAACTGGACAAATTTAGTGAAAGGTAGGTATGATATTATTGTCTGAATCACAAAAGCAATTCAATAGAGTTATAATTGGTTTGATGAGATATATATTGATTGTAATGATAAAGATGTCATGTATTCAACTCATCCATAAAAAACTCTTGACATGTCGCCTGTAATCAATCTTTTCAGTATAATGTATTAGGCAACCTGCGCATGCGTTGATCTTGCTTATGTATACCATTTGGTGCATTGTGTACAAAATTTTGAGTAGTCAAACTTAATTATTTCATTGTACGGAATGATTGAAATTATACACACTTTTTGGGGCTAAGTCTTACTCAACCAAATATATCACTTGCATGAGATTAAAGATATCAACTACAAACACCAGAAATCAATCAAAACCAAGTCAAGGACTAATATCCAGAGTTTTGTTCTGTGAGTAAAATCTGCTCTTGACTCGCATTCACTATGGTTGAAAAATGGCACGGTCACTGCAATCAAAGGGCTATCTGCAAGGCAAGACAGTGCTTTCACTATGTTCAATCTTGGTCAGTTACAGATACAGACGTGATCTCTAAAATAATTCACAAATCAACATGTGCACACTGAGCTAATTATGTTCTAAAATACTTATGCCTCTCCAGTATCCGTTTATGTGGAACCTTTAAAAACTAGAAATAGTGGTCAGCTTACCTATGATAAAGTAAGCAATATCAACTCTTGTCCAAAACAAACAAGATCAAGCTATTTGAGCAATAATAGCTTCCACAAATCCCCACCCATCATCAGCATCAGGGCCCACCCAATAACCAGATATAACTATTTTAGTACAATAATTTACATCCTCTTTAGAAGAGTAACTGTCATGTAGAAATCTTGCCAATGAAATCAAGCAACGCTGACAGCTTCTGCTTCCTTCCACAAATAATGTGTGTTTATTCGAGCTACAAGATCCTATAATATTTTGTGCTGCAAATATAACTTACATTGTCAGATTAGAAAGGCTAAGGACAACCATGATGCAAGTATTCAAAACTCAAAACATTCCCAAAAAATCTGCCATTTATTTTCCTGTATCTGAATCCTAGAGTTGAGGTTGAAGTTGAAGCTAGCACAAATATATGTATGATACACTTACATGCACATGAATATCTTTATACACTTACAAACATGATAAAATCATTAAGTTTTCATTTATACTTTACAATTTATCGTATTCACGACAGAATCTCATCATGCTTGACATAAATAAACAAAAATCATAATGGAAGAGGGTTACAGAGATCTAGAAGGGAAAATTAACTCCATCAAGATTGGACCCTGGATAATTCTGAAATCTTAAGTATCCACCACACTACAATTAACAAAATTTGCAAAAAGAATACACTCAACAAACAACATTACCAATCTAGCCTACAGTATGAGTGTGTGTGTGTAGAGTAAGGAGATTTAAAATAAGACGTCCATCCTCCACTTGGTTTTCAAAGAGTTGGGATTTGGGAAGAATAAGATTGGTAAAGCTTCACCTTTTTTCACAAGATATGACTTCTTTTTTGTTATCCTCTTATTTTGTTCAATTTCTTCCCCCAGGAATTACCTCACTCTATAACCTAGATATTTATAACACCTTCTACACACATGATGTTTAGCTGAACATCAAAAAACATGTTAAGATGAAGATTCAGAACTCTAATCCAACTTAACCAGTTAACTTTTAGCAGCAATTCCACACTAACATTAACTAATTTACTTCCAAGAAGTCAACATGACCACCCAAAAAAGTGACGACACTGACTGCAAATTTAATTTCAAATTTTCAACATATTAATTAATACTACCCGGTAATTTCACATTCTGATAATGGTTCTAAATTGTGGTCCACAACCCTAATAGTAGCCGCAATATAAAGATTTTAGAGGTCTCTGCAACAGCATCACAGATGCACTTATGGCCGCATTAGGTGCAAATTTAAAGTTCATATAGTAATAGGAACTGCAATTTAGAACCATTTTCGATTACTAGGGGGAAGACTCCAAAACCGTGGAAGTGAGCTTTAAATTATGTAGTAAGCAACCATAATTATTTTGGAGTTAAAGAAACGAGTATAATACACCAAGACCAAGAAAATCAAAGTTATAAAAAAACAGTTAAAGAGCAAAAAGAGGGAACAGGTTCACAAATAAACATGATTTTAACTCTGAAGTATTAAGAGGAAGGTTGAAAAGAAAACCTGTAGTAATTGTTGCTTTCTTTGAAAGTTTACTCATAGCAGAATCTAATTCATGCACTCCCTGGTGGAAAGTAATTAAAAAGTTATATAAATAACTACGCAACACAAAAGTATATAGTAACGGAAAGTTGAAAGTGAAGTTCGGGAGTTCATAATCAAATAGGGTTATGTGTATAGAGAGAAAGTATACCTTGTTTACGCATAAAGGAAATGTGAAGCTCGTGGAGATTAGGCACGCCATTTTCGAAACCTCCACGACACTCTGAACAATGCGAGAACCGGGAACTGGAGCCACATTAGTCGAGAACCCGAGACTGGCCCCAATATTTGATCGGGTTATACCCGATTTTGCCACCCATAGGCAAATTTATATTTCTTTTTTTCTTTCTTTTTAAATTATTTATCTTTAAAGTTTACTATAGTCTTTCTTTTTTTTCCACAAAATTTAAGGTGAGGGGATGTAATGAAAACTTTAGGTTCATTGAACATTAAAAAATTTATATTTTTCTCTTATGATATCTTAAGTTATAAATATTAGATATTTTAATTATTTAAGTTTGTTTTTTTTATGGTCTTTTAATATTATAAATATTATACTTTTAACATTTAAGATACAAATACTAAACATTTTGATTTCTTAAATTATAAACCTTAGACACCAATTCAAATGATGAAAATATTTAACGTTTATAATTTAAAGAACACAAATATTTAATATTTCTAATTTTAGAGATTAAAATAGAGCAAAAAATATCCAAAGTGTTTGACATAACTTAAAAATCAAAATACAATGAAAAATCTTGAAGAACTAAAATAAAATATAAAAATAAATAAGGGATCTAAAGTGTAAACGATCTTTTTCAACAAATATACTAAAGTTTTAACTAATAAAAAATAAGTTATGTAACTGCAGATTTGTTTATATTTGATGATGTATAAGTTAACAGATATGTCTCTAAATATAAAATTTTACTAACAAAATTACGAAAATTAAGAAAATTGTTAATTGTATTTAATTTTTTGACAATAGATATCATTTTTACATGTATACCCTTGTAGTCATTTATCACTCCAAGCATCACTTTTGACCATTTCAGCCCCTGCCGACTACAACTCTAACCTCCGCCAACACACATCTTCCAACCACCGTCAGTTCTCCATCATCGCTACGACAAGTTGACAACCAATCTAACAACTACTTTTGACCACTTCAACATGTGCTAGCCACCACACTATAAATGGGTTGTTGCCTTTTGTACCCCCAATTAAACTCCTACCTTCAATTTAATGTTTTTTTGAGTGAAATATCCAAAATATTTCTAAAAAATTCAGTAAAAAAGTAACAAAAAGAAAAAAAACAAAACATTCGTATCTCAGAGTTGAAAAATCCGGAAAGTAAGTTTTGAGAAAAAAAAGTTTTTATTGGAAATTTCAAGGATTAAAATTTCCGGTAGTTAAATTTGAGTACCGGAAATTTCGTTTTTGAAATTTTCGGGAAGGTAATCGGAAATTTGAAATTTCCGGTATGTAATTTTGACCACCGGAAATTTCAAAAATCCGATTACTTTCCCGGAAATTTCAAAATGGTACACTTTTTTTTTTTTATTTTGTTAATTTTTTTTATTGAATTTTGTTAGTGAGAACCAGAGGAGCAAAAACTGATGGTGATCATTCTCGAGTTCAGCCTCCTACACAATCAAATAGGAGAGCTGCTCTTGAAAAAAGGAGAAAAAGGAATGACGAAAGGCAGGGGCACCCGGATGAGCAGCCCCAGGATGAGCAGCCCACGCAAAATCCTATGTTCGATACATAACAGGATGAGCAGTCCCAGTATGACCAGTCCCAGTATGAGCAGCCTCAGCCTGAAGAGCCCATGTTTCCTGGAGGTCCTTATGATCTTTCTGTCCTTAGAGATTATAAGCATCATATTGCCATTAATGTGTGGAATGGACAGGTTAGTAAATTATTTATTTTATTACATATTATAATATATTTCTTGTATATGTTATTTTATTACACATTATAATTTAGTAATTTATTTGTAGTTATAAGATTATTTGTAGTTATAACATTATAATTTATTACACATTATAATTTATTTGTAGTTATAATATATTTTTAATTGTGTGTTATTTTTAATTAAATAGGATAGGCGTGCCTTGAAAGTTGTTTCAAATGGCAAAAAGCAAGACAAATTCATTGATATTAGATATCAATTACCTGCTAAAATAGATAATTGGATTAATATATCTGGATTACGTCCTCTGAGAAGATGTAGTCTGCATATGATTGATGGTAATTTGATATCTGCTTTTGCTGAAAGATGGCACGCAGAGACTAGTTCATTTCACCTGCCATTCGGTGAAATGACTATTACTCTTGACGAGGTCAGGGGTCTTTTGAGCATTCCATGTACTGGAGAGTTTTTTACACCTCCCGCAAATGTCAATGAAGATTTGACAATTGCTGTTGCTGTTCAGTTGTTGAGAGTTTCATATGATGAAGCTGTGACTGAGACTAGGACTAATATAGGGGCATCTTACAGTTTTGAGTGGTTGAAAAAGGTATTTTTTAAGAAACTTCATGAACGTAGATATGACTCTGCAACTAGGGCATATCTACTTCATTTGGTAGGGTGTACCATTCTGGCTTGTATCTGCCAAATATCTGTTTCTGTTTCAAGATATCGATAGTTGTGGTAAATGGGTTTCTGTTTCAAGATATCGATAGTTGTGGTAAATGGGCATGGGGACCGGCTGCACTTGTTGTGTTATATGACTATTTTAGAGATAGTACATTGTCCGCTACCAAACAGATTGGAGGTTATTTATCTTTATTTCAGGTACTATTATATTTATTATATTTATCATTATGTTTTTAATTATTTGATCACCTTAATAATTTTACTATATTTTAATTATTTACAGACTTGGATTTATGAACATTTTCCTGATATTTGTAAACAGGATATGGATGAACATATTTCGTCGATACCACAGATATTTTCGTTGGACTGCTGAACAAACATCAGAGAATGTTGCATATTACAGGGCAAAGTTAAATACTTTGAGGGATACTGAAATTTGAATCTAACGAAATTTGAATCTAACTTACAGAGCCACAAGTATATTTTGATCTTGTAATTATTATTACATAAAGAATTAATAATTTAGATCATTTTATTTTTTTAAATAATTCATTTTATAATAAAAATGTCATGTTTTTGATTAAAAATATATTTTTTTTTCTGTGTCAATAATTATTTTTTCAAACTAAACAATAAATAATTAAAACACAACTCATAACTATAACTCAACAAAAAAATTAAGTGAGCGTTCATAAGAGATAATGGTGAGATTGAAAATATATTTAGATTATAAGTCAAATCTAACTCATAAGTGTTTGAAATATTATGGTTAGCTGTAAGGCTAACTGTCTAGATAGTATGATGTAATTTGTACTCATCCATGGTGAGATTGAAAATATATTTAGATTATAAGTCAAATCTAACTCATAAGTGTTTGAAATATTATGGTTAGCTGTAAGGCTAACTGTCTAGTTAGTATGATGTAATTTGTACTCATCCATCGTTACCGGTGCTTAGCTTTATCAATTGGGTAAAAAAATTGAAATATTAGAGTTTTGAGCCTCTTACTAGCTTGATATTGTCAATTGTTGTTGAAGGACATCTTTGATGAGCCAAATTCCTCAATTAAACTAAAGGATGATGGGTCTTACCGTTTGAGTGGAATCTAAGAACATTTCCAACGGTAGCTAAAATGAGTTTGTCAACCAGATATAGTTATATAACCTTCAGTTTTTGACAAGTTCATTGATGGAGATGTGTCAAACAGTCATCATCGTTCTCTCATGAAGGAACAGTGCATTAATTATGATTGCCTTTTTTAATTTATTAATTTACGAATAATAATAAATAAATAATTTGTTAGTGGCGAACCATATCTCATGAACATGTGAGTTCACAGTTGGAGTAAAAACTAAATGAGTTATTTTAAGATGATGTAGCACAGTAAACCTCATTTAATAAACTCATATTGAATTCACCGTTATAGATGTTCTAATTCAACTCCGTAAAATTTGTAATGTGGAAAATAACTTTCACTTATAACATATTCTTATTCTCGGAACATATGGAATTTGAAACTCCCTTCCAAAATTCAGAAGACAGTGCCTTAAATTGAAAGTAATAAAAACTAGAAAAGAGACTACGAGTTTTGTGCTTCATTTGAGCTCTTTTTGGACTTGTGCTTTGATTTCTTCTCCCTCTTCTTTCCCCTGCAAGGAAATCCAAAATTATTATATAATAACAAGAAAATGTCTCAAACATTTTTTGGGGCCGCTGGGGAGCATATGATGCGCCAAAAGAAGTTCCACATAAAAGGGTAAAGGAAGTACTCGTCATGAGAGCTAAGACCCCAACAAGATTTCAGTTTCCGGTTGATATGCTTCAATTCCTTCTCAGATGGACTTCTGTATTTTCTAACCTGCATACAAAGCAAATACCACGTTGGTCTATGTAAACCAATAAAACCACATTACCAAGCTAATACAAAATGGAAATTTGGAAATATGCATCAATAATTTAGTTTAGCGACAACTACTAGGATGAGAAAAAAGTACCCAAGAATCAATTGCGTCCAATGATTCATGAAGCTCAGCCATTGTATGCGTGGAATTCTGATGGGAAAAAATTCTGCTCAGAAAACTGCAATGAAGTGTCAGTGTAAGAGTAAATGTCTGGGTAGATAGATACATTTGTTTGGGTCAAAGATTATACTAAAAAATCAAACCCCAAGCCGAACATTTTGTTGCTACATGATTATGAAAAAGTAATAGCGAAAAAGAAAACAGATTTTAGGGAGCTGGGAGTGATTATCACAAAGAACCATGTGAAACAAATACCTATCAAAGTCAACAACATTATGGAGTGCATTTGAGGTGCGCAGACCGGCCAGGGCCAACTGCACCAAGATCATAAAGAATATTCTGATCACAAAAAATACTAAATGCAACAAGGGAGTTTCGAATTTTACAGACTATTCTGAGAATACCTGCCCAGGAGGAAATAAGAGTGGTGCATCTGTAAGCATCATTTTATCAATTTCCAGTCTTGCTGTATTTTGCAAAGCCTATACAGAAGGAGAAAAGTTGTCATAAAACAAGTGGCTATTTCTTTATAATCGAAGAAGAACAAGAGTTGGCAGATTAAAATATATTGCTCCGTAAGTGAAGGGAATCGAGGAAGCAAGCATTACCTTACATGAATTATTACATACATATATTGCATACATATATATAGGAAAGGTATTGGGTGAGAGCATAAGAAGTGAGATGCTAATTTTGATCATTCATGTAAGACTGAATGAGTTTTGGTTCCTACACCTCTCACTTGATATGTCTTGTGTGTGCACGCGCACGCGCAGAGAGGAAGAGATTGCTTCAGTGACCTTTATGCTCAAGAGGGCATTGGTATCTTCTGTCATGTATAACATTTTATTGAAATACAAATTGTTTCATTATATTTCAAGTAGACAAGGCACATGGATGAAGGGAATGAGATCATCTACATTCTAGAAAGAAACTGCATGATGTCCAGTTGTAAATGCAACAGTTTAAACTTTAAATTGCCGTTAATTTAATTAGTCTTATAGAATAGAGTAAAATATTTTTATGGTCGAGATTGCCTACAGTTCTCCAAAAACTTAAATCGATCTCTGGACAAACAATAATTAATGACCGCTAGTTGCCCAAAAAAAGAGGAATGGTACTGGAGAACCCTCCTATATATAAAATCATAAGCCAAAAAAAACAATCATCCACCAATGACCACAACAATGTGCTCAGCCTGATGATTATGCGGGACAAAAAGACTAGTACCTTGAGTGTTTGAAGACCGTCCTCACCAACATTGCAAAATTCCTGTCAACGCCCATAGTCAAAATTAACAGTTCAACACAAAATCATTAAAAAAAACTAATGTTAATGGCAAACAAGTCAGAATTATAAATCAAAAAGAAAATGAGAGAAAGTTGGAGATTTATTTTGAAATGCAAAAAAAATGTAGACTCTTAAAAAAGAATTCCACACAGCCAACTAGACAAACCTCCATATAATCTGTAAAGCCAGCAACTGAGCGATATGGAGCAAAAACAATAAGATCAAATTCCAGACTCTGCAAATCCAGGGTTTCTTGTCATGGATGAATTTAAATAAATAACCAATTAAATAAAAACTAGATCAATTTGATATGTGAGGCCTATTCATGCCTGATAAACTATCATCTCATTATTGAGAATCATTTGATGATCCTGTGAAATCCCCTTACCGAGCTCCTCAGCTGAAACGTGATTTTCTTCTATCTTACAAGCAGCATATATGCAGGTCAACCTGTACAAGGGTTTCCTTTCAGTTACTGAGAGGCTAACAAATAAACAAAAACTTCTAATAAATAATACAAATCTTAATATCAAAAACAAAAAATCATACAAATCCAACGCCAACTTTGATGAAGTATATGACGGCCACACAGATAATCAAACAAATGATATCATAAAAGATTAATCAACAGAGAAAAACAGATAACCAATTCATCTCTCAGCAGTGCATCAGGTGCAATACCCTGGCCAATTTCAACATTTTCAAATAATTAATAGTTCACCATAATAACCATGAGTCTGAATTCCTACTTAATATGGCCCAAAAACAAGTGCAGTACATCATTAATCAAAACTCAAGAGGTCCTCACAGGGACTGAAGCAAATCTTACATTATATTTTTTGGTTGATGTTCCATCACCGACCATTGCAGATAGAATCTTTTAAAAAATATGAGGGCTGTTGCCTGTGTATCATAAAGACATAAACTATTTCAAAATGCTGACTACAGAAAAACAGTATTGCCATAATTATTTTATCAACACAGATTGCTTCGCAATTAATTTACAATACCCATAGAAAAGCTTGCATACCTGGATCTTATGAGGGAAGTGAAAATTGTTACACACTTCTTGTAGCTTGTTTTCATAAAATACTTTAATACATTGTTCTTCTTCAATACTAAGAGGTTTTATCCGAGAATGCTTTTCAGCTGACATAAAATACAAGTCTTGTGAACGGCAGAAAATCACACAAACAATGGGAACAAAATAATTTCAAAGCAATTAAAAACATAAAAGACAAAATGCTTTATATATGATTGAGGGGGAAATGACATAATCAAATTTCAGAAATAACTTCACCACTATCGTTTGCAGACGTCTGGGGTTCAGGATATGACAAAGACCCGTCAACATCTACTTCCATTAGAGTTGCTCCACACTTTAAAAGAAATTAATAATAATCAGCAAACAGATAGTAAGCTATCAAATGATATCATATGATCATGAAATATTTTTTTCCGTGGGGAATAAGAGAAAATCAGTTCCACAAGATTATTCTTTTATAAGCTAAAAAAGAGAAAAACAAAGTTTGGGGGGACGTAAACATTACCCCAAAAAAAGTAAAAGAAGGTCCTAAAAGCTTTCAAATTGAAATTCTCATCAGTTTGCATACATATGTACAAGGAAAATATGTGTACCTTCTCTAGGGTTTGTTTGGCTCTCTGATTAGCAGCTTCATATTTCTCAACCTAAAACAAAAATAGATATAAGGGAAGAAAGAATAACAAATTGTGCACATAATATAAGAGTAAATTGAAATTCTGAGGTGCGCCACTCAAAGAAAAAACAGTCAATTTAAACTAATAAATTACTAATATTCCCTATGTAACCTACTGTCTAATGAAAGCAACTGTATGAACTCGTGCAGAGAAATTAGAACAACAGCCTTTGTTAGTCGAAGGGACAAAGTGTTGTGAATTATGATTTCAAATGAATAGAAAAGATAGACACAAAACAAGTACCAGTCGTTGAGGAGAGAAGATCCACTTGGCTCGGTGGGTAGAGGTCATAAAATCAGCCATGGCTAATCGTTGAGGTGCTTTTTACCCACAGATTAAATAGGGGGTTGCTTTTTATACAGGGAACTGAGAGATTCGGAAAGGAACCGAGAGAGTGAACGTTCAAGGCTGTTAGAGAGAAAATAATAGATTGCGGGACTTTTTTTATTTGACTAATAAAAAATACTTTTTTTTTTTTTTTTGCATATTTTAATTTGCAGTTAAATTAATACTTAATATTTTTTATAAACAATTAAGTTATTAATTATTTAATAAATTAAAATATTATTAATAAAATAAAATATATTAAATTGAAGAAAAATATGAAGTTAAATAAAAAGGAGTTAGTAAAAAAATATTTTGTTAGTTTATTATAAAATATTAAAGACTGGTTATTTATTTTTATACGTTATTATAACAATTTTCCCTTATTTATTTTAGCACGTTATTATAATAATTTATTCGATATATTATTATAACAATTTTTATTTTTGTTTATCTAATAAATAAAAATTAATAAAAATAACAATAATAATATATGAA
>JBBPBS010000968.1:25593501-25619015 GCA_037974835.1 Cicer judaicum
AAAAATATAAGCTGGCAATTTATAAAAAAAATGAGCATGGAA
Source organism: Cicer judaicum (assembly GCA_037974835.1). Classification (NCBI taxonomy): domain Eukaryota; kingdom Viridiplantae; phylum Streptophyta; class Magnoliopsida; order Fabales; family Fabaceae; genus Cicer; species Cicer judaicum. The sequence continues at coordinate 25,593,544 of JBBPBS010000968.1, forward strand.
TTTATTTATTTACATTTGAGTTAGTAATTTAAAAAAAAAAAAGTCCACACAACTAAAAAATAAAATAAAAAATTACATCAATATTAATTAAGTCAAAAAATAATTAAAATTATAATTTTCAAATTAAAGGATCCTAAAATTGTGTAATTTTAAAATTTAAAAAGACAAAATTGCATTTTAGTCTAAAAAACAATATTACATAATTTAGTTTTTATGCATTTTTGTATGTGTGTCTAATAATATATATTTGAGTTTGTGACCATTAAGTATTTATCTTAATTTATAATATACAAAATATATACAGTAATTATATGATTAAATCAATTTCTAATTCTTGGGAGTGAAATTCACCAAATATTTGGTTTAGTAAAAGTAACAGTTGTAGTGCAGTGCAGAGTGGCGAGGGCAGTAGAGTTAAGTTAATTACAGCCTGAATGTCCCTCCAATAGAATCAAAATGAAACCCACGCCCGGTTTAGCGTAGCCGTTGGAAACCCCCAAAATCAGTTTGCAGAAAGACAAAAGCGTTTAATTTGTGAGATAGACACACACACACACGCACACACACACACACTTGACTTGAACATGAACACCAACTTCAAGCAACCCGACTTTGATTGGATGGATACCATTGCCAGTAGTAGCAATAGCATGCTTCCAAAAACGGTTATCCGTTTCTTTTTCTTCTTCTCTTTTACAACTCTCCCTCTTTATTATATTTCCTTTTCAATTTCTCTATGCGCTTCACGTTTTTTTTACTCTTCCATTCCATCATTTCGATTCATAATGATGTAACCGCCATTCACAACACAATTCACAATGCAACAACAACAACACGCTCTTCATGTTTTCTCCACACTATCTCTCTCTCTGCCTAAAATTGATATAAATTTCAACACTGTGACGTTGTTTGCTACATTACTTTTCTAATCATTTCACTTATTTGAGATGGAAATGTTTGGTTCAGTAGGTCATGGAAGTGGTGGAGTACCTGAACCCTCTTTGATCCCTCATCTCTTTGTTTGGCCTTATGGAGGAGCAACAGTCTTTCTATCTGGTTCTTTCACGAGGTAATTACTTAATGTTATTACAATAGTACGGATCCTATGAATTATTCAGCATGTAGAAGTTTGTTGCTGTCACTTAGATTCCTTTTGGTAGCTTTTTTCTTGTTGTTTTATGTTCATTGCATGCTATAATTAACTTAATTTAACTATGCTTTTTGTGTATTAGTAATATGGCTTATTCGGCATGGTAGATGTATTATATTGCTGTCAATTGGATTCTTTTTACAGCTTTTTGCTGTTATTTTTCTTTATTGCATGCTACAATTAGCTTAATTATGTTATTTGTGTGTGCAGATGGTCCACAGTTATACCTATGTCTCCAATGGAATGCTGCCCGACTGCATTTCACGTTACTTGGAACTTAACACCAGGGTTTCACCAGGTTGTTTACCTATTATGAATTTGAAAATCCTGAGGAAAGAAACAACTTATGTTTGAAACTTTCATATTGTCATGTTATTTATATTTTGTCAATAACTTTTAGCCTTGGTTATCAAAATGCCCTCTTTCTCTCCTTACAGATCAGATATGGGATAAGATCAATGAGTTTGTTTTCTCATATTACTAGGGGGAAAACGAAAGAAAGGATAATGGAAGTGTGTGCATGTAAATGGCTTACTTTAAACCACATTTGTGTGATTACATCTTTGATACATTAGAATAGTGAGAAGCAAACAAATAAAAGTGATTTTTATCAATCCTTTAAGAGTTTGTATCACTTATAAGTTATAACCATGTCTATAGGTGAAAAACTGGCATGGCCTTTATGAGGCATAAATCGTTTTGTCTCTTCTTGTAGCTGTCATGGAAAACACTTCAATTTTAAAAGGGAAAATGTTAGGGTGATTTGCATCATTCAGACTATGAAGCAAGTCCTTTAATATTTTCTCGCAAACAGCTTGGCCATCTAGATTGTAGGATAGATTTGGTGGGTGTTGATGTTGGCATTAAATGCTTCAAGTTTTGTGTCTTGAGCTTAATCTAGATGGTAGATTAGATTTTTAATATACTAATCTCGAGAAGGGAGATGTTGCTCAAGCTGCCATCTATGAAAAAGTTTCATAATCTCATTTGAGGTGTACCTTAGATGAGTCTTAAATTTGAAAGCCTGTATTCAAATTTTTTTCTTCTTGAGAACAAATTTCCTTGATGTAGAAGGTGTAAAATTTCATATTTTGATTAAGGCCATTTGGTAGATTTTTTCTTGTTATGTTCCTTTGTATAACCAAGATTCATTACGATAAAATTGATCTTATATCACAGATTTGGTATGTATAGATTCCATTATATTTAGTAGACTAAATGTTCATTACATATGACAGCAAAAACAACTGTCGTTAAATAGATAATTTTGTTGTAGATTTGTTATTTAATTTATCAATGATGTTTCACATTCTGGCCGGTCGTAGTCACTAATGTAATGGTTTTCAAAATAAAACCCGACTGTTTGGCGTAATATCAGATATTCCTGGGATAAACTGAAATACTTCTAAATATTGCATGATATGAGAAGGATATTAGATTCATGCTGATGAGGATTACATCGTGATATCAATTATGTGCAGTACAAGTTCAATGTGGATGGTGAATGGCGGCATGATGAACAGCAGCCATTTATAAATGTGAGCGTTGGGACAGTGAATACTATTTTTGTGACACAACCCTCTATTTTACCTTCCAACTTCAATACTGGATCACTTTATAACCAAAAAACTGTTGGAACATCTAGTAGATCCTACATGGAGCTTGAGCAAAATGTCTCTGGGCACGTGGTATGTTTCTTCTCCCTTCCCATCTTTGTCCCCTTGCATTGTTGCATATATTGTGGTTCGGTAGGATTCTAAACCATGTTAAAGGTCAGACTTCAGTTATGATTATCATTATCCTCAAAATGCTGTGTTATTTTCTACGGGGAGATACATGCATGCGTATATAGTCCTACATGTTCACTTTTGTCATCCTCAAAACTGCCTTTAATGTTTAAATGAACTCATATAAGGGAGTTTTGGAAACTGAAGGAATGTAAGAAACATACAAACACAACATTTTAAAATTATTATAACCAGTGCAAATTGTCGCTAATTGTTGAGCTGCGAATCCATCCTAAAAAGCGGGATCCTTCTGTGCCTTTAAGTTAATAAGAATTTTTATTGCACTCATAAAAAGCTATCATATATGTGACAGTAATTCAAGTTTATTAAATTACTGAAGATATAGTTTATCTCAAGCTGAAAGTTGTGAACTAATTATAAGGAATAATGAAAATCTATTTACTTTAAGGTGACACATTTTGCTATTTTTAAGAATATAAAACCAATCTCATCCGTCGCCTATTATCGTAACCTTTTGGGGTAGTTGATATTTGACACGGAGAACATGGTATCTAAGCGTCTTATGACAAAGTGGTATCTAAGCATTTTATGACAAAGTGGTATCTAGCTCATGGGGTGAGGGTTGCTAAGACAATATCAAAGCCTATCCTAGATTTGTTGTTGGGACACCCTATGAATTGGCTTTCTAGGGTTGAGTTAGGCCCAAACCCAGATTCTAAGACCATCTTTCCAAACAAAGAAGTTGAATTTGTGCACAAGGTAAAGCAAGTTTGTACATTAAAATTTGCAAATCTTATAAATATTTATATTTGCTTTTAAAACAAATATCTTTCTTTGTATTCTAATATCCTCTTCTCAAATGGGTATCAGATTTGATCCCATAATCTTTCTGGTAGTGAAATTTATGCTTCATAAAAGAAAGTGCTGAACCTTGGAGCTTTTCCAGGAAGCTTTTCCAGGGACGTTGGAGTCTGATCTGCATGTCTCTCGCTACCATCTATCTACATTCATGTCATCAACAACTGCTTATGAGTTGCTTCCCAAGTCTGGCAAGGTTTGATACCTTTCTTTCCTTTTTCTTTTCAATGTTTCCATTCAATAGGGATTTTTCTGTTCTTTAGTGAAGCTAATTTGCTTCAGATAATTTCAGGTTATTGCCTTGGATATAGATTTATCAGTTAAGCAAGCATTCCATATTCTTTATGAACAGGTATGTTTTCCCCTCCCTCATTACACTATTTATATGAGGTGGTATTTATCTTTTCTTTAAATCAGAACCCACACCCATGCGCATGCAATGTATCTTAATCTGCACGGCTAACTTTTACCATGTGTATCTATATATTTTTTGTAACTTAATCTACTTTCAGGGAGTATCTATGGCTCCTGTTTGGGATTCTAGCAAGGGCAAGTTTGTTGGAGTGCTCAGTGCAATGGACATTATTCTAATGATAAAAGAGGTTTGTGGGGATTTTTGGTAAACTGAATGAAAAATGAAACCTGAATAATTGGTAAAAATGGTCTATTTTATTTATTTTTTATTATATAGTAACTTCATTGAGGCCTAAATCCATGTGAAGTTGAAAGAAATTGAGAGGCAGATGACAATACTTGATTTATGCTGGATATTTTTTTTTACCATTTATGGCATACATTAATGATGTAAATTTGATATGAATATTTTTCATCACCATTGAATCCCGCTATCATCATTTTATGCTAATTATCTATCACTTTATATAGAAGGTTCAAGTAAGATTGCTTAAGCTTATATGAAATATTAGAGAAGTTTATTTTGGGAAGAGTGAGCCTTGAAATATGCGCCTTTTGGCATCCCTTGAGGCTTTGATCTTCTTGAAATATCTTTTCTAGTTTTTCCATTTTAGATATTTATATGGTTTGTCTGGGATCATGACCATGCATGCATATTGTCATGATTGATCAATTGCTATCCTTCAATCTATAATTGGCATTCTCACAGTTATAGTAGAAGATATATGGTTGGCTGTAATTAGGCTACTGATTAGATCCTATATAGATTCTTGATTACTACATTGATTGATTGTACTCATGCTATATATAAATGATCAAATATTTAGCCCATACTATTTTCTCAAATAATCTGTTTCAACATGGTATCTGGGTTGTACCATCTTTTCTTCGTTGTCCTCTCTTTATTCTCTTTTTTCCTTTCCTGTGTCCATTTCCAGCAGCAATTTCCCTTACAATCTTTTTGGCCTTGGTCTAGCAGCAGTCCTGTCCTATTTGGTGTTGCATATGGCACAAAATCTTGTATTTATCCAACAAAATGAATTACGAATACTGATTGTTAGCTACTGATTATCTCATCCATTTCTTTATTGAATTATTATTATCAAACAGTAAATAAGAGATTGAGTGTGCAAGCCTATACATGCAATTCTTTCCAAACTAATCTCTGTTAAAACATCAATGATTGGTTTCCTACCTTTTAGAGAGACAGTGCATGTTTTTGTCAATTCTGTGAGTCATCTAACATGCTTAATTAATTTCAGCTCGGGAATCTTGGATTCACTTTGACTGGAGAACAACTCGAGGCACATACTATAGCAGCATGGAGTGAGGAAAAATTACAGCAATGTGGAACTGATAGAAATGTGAGAACATATCCTTGGAATTTTGTTGATGTAAGTGCTCCTCAACAGTTCTGTAGAAAAAATTTGTGTATCAAATCAGTTCCCCAATTTTGTATATTTTCAAGGTTGTTATCATTTTCAATAAGTTAGAGGTTGTTAGCTCTGATCATATATATTTTGGAATTAATCAAGTATTCCACAATATGATTGATGAATATTAAGTTCTAGTAATGTAAATGTGTTTAAGAAAAATAAATAGATAGATACTGGTATTTGCCGATGATTTTAGGCTTATATAAAGAACTTGTTTCTTGTAGAAAAAGCATTTCCCCCAATCTAGCTCATAATAGTTAATGTACATTTTAGGCACTGTATTCTCAATAAACGAAGCCCCTATATTTAATTGAAATTTTAGGTTGTCATCATCTTGGAGTTCTGCTAGTTTGTACTATATTCAAGGGAGATTTTCCCTATCCTTTCTAATAAATTACCATGTTTGTATCATTTTGTCCCATCAATTAGGTCTGATTCTTCATGGTTCCTTCTCCTATTCTTTTACTACTTTGTCAATCATATTATTGACGTTGGTTTCAACATTATATCTTGAGAATGTGTTGCTTATTTGTCATGTACTTCCTGCTCAACGCTGATTGTGATTTCCTGTTATGTTTATCTTTTATGATTTTATAGTATTTCATTCTATATTTATTTTTAATCTTCAGGCTGATCCCTATGAGAGTCTAAAAGACATTGCTTTAAAACTTTTGCAAAACAAGGTGCCAGCAGTTCATATCGCACATCCTGAAGATGGTTCAGATCCTCAGCTGCTACACCTGACTTCTCTCTCAGAAATACTAAAACGTAAACTTCGATATTTATTGGCTACGCGTAAATGGTGTGGAACTAATGTATCGACTTAATTTTCAGGTATATGCAGGTATTTCAAGAACTCTTCTGGTTCTTTGCCCATTCTTCAACTACCAATTGATTCAATACCTTTGGGTACATGGGCGCCAAAAGTGGGGGAATACAATAAACTGCCACCTGCGATGCTAAGGCCAAATGCTTCTGTTAGTACTGCTCTTTCTCTTATGATTCAAGGTGATCATTTTTCTCTTTCAAAGTAGCGGCCAAGTCTTTATAGTTTTTTGTTTATTATATAGCACAAGGTATCGACACTGATTATTCTCTATCTTTTGTTATCTTATGTTTATTATTATGATTATTATCCTTATGCAGCTGAAGTTAGCTCAATACCAATTGTGAATGATAATGATTCATTACTTGGTATATATTCAAGAAGGTAGAAACTCTTTTTCCTCCTTGTCCGTGTGCGTGTGATACTCATGTCTGTACTACAAAGAGATATGTATTTCTCAAGCATATTTATGTATTGCTATTTTCTTCACAGTGATATTACTGCATTTGCTAAAGATGACTTGTATGCTAGGATAAATCTTGATAAATTTAGTATCTCCCAGGTAATTTCTCTCTTCCTCTCTATAATTATGGATCTGTATTGTTAACTAATAGGCAATAGCATTAAAAGATTGGGAAGAGTTATTATGCAGATCGTGATTGAAAAGCTAATTAATTATGTCTATTTTATTTTGATTCTTGCCGCTACTACAACTGTTAAAGTTCAAAAGTCACTGCACCTCTTTATAGTCTTTTATAACTACAAGTTTATCATTCTCAGTTCCCTATCAATGGTCCTATTCTAATGAGATGTATCCCTAATTCATTCATTTTTGTTTTCTCCTAATCATTAGTTGCATATATTGTTTCACGGTATTTGAAATTGAACCTGAACTCTGGAATAGCAATATGAGTATTGATTAGCATGAACATGAGTATTGAATATCATAATGTGTCATGATTTAACTTGAACATGTTGAATATCAATATGATTGTTTTGTGGTTTAACCTTTGGTTGGTTTAGGGTGTATTTTTTCTTCTAATTTTTTCTTTTGTAATGAAAATGCACTGAGTGGAAATTAAGTCCTCCTCACCTTTGCATTTGTTGTTTTGGTCAAAATGTTTTGAAGATAGTTCTGTGGTCAACTTCTTATAACACCGTCAATTAGTTACCCGTGTGAGAGTTTATTTGAAAAGAAAAAATTGTGGGAATATAAGTTGAAAATGAACGGTAACTAAAACGATTAATTTCTTTTTTATGAGAAAACGAATAAAATTTTAATTGAACTAATATTTTACTGGGTCATATATGGGAACCAAGAGTAATCTACGTAGCAACAATGTCACCACTTACCAGACAAAGAAACAAATATAACTTAGTAAAGAAATATAAAATTTCTACGTACATTATTTAAGAAATTTGATCATCAAGGAATAGGAAGGAGTTCTTAGGTCCAATTTAACTGCTAAATAAACGTGAATATCATTAAATTTAACGTTTTGTTTCGAATTTAAATTTAAGGTCTTATAATTGTGAGTCTAAAATAATATTTATTATTTCTTTTATAGATTAAAAAAAATGGATGGCTACTGAATAATAATTTGTTAGAAATTATTTCTTTTTTACCAGATTGGCTAGAAATTATTGTTTGACATTTAGTCTGAATATCATATAATTTAGTATAAATGTCTTTGAATTGGATATCTAGCACTCAATTTAGACTCAAGATCCTCTCTATTTTCTCTTTATTTCTTCATTCTATTATTATAATTTCGAGGTGTTTTGAAGTAGAGTTGTTAAAACGGTCTACTCGGCTCATTTAAGGTTGGTATTATTGGGTTACAGATTTTATCAAGTTAAAAACTCTTTAAATAGTCCTATAAAAGATTATCCGAGTCCGGAGTTCTGCCCTAAACTAGTCTTAAACTTTCGGACTAGTCCGTCATTCAATTATTTTAAATTTTTTTATTTATATTTTGTAATATTAAGTGTTTTTTAAATATTATTAATATTCTTTAAAATATATTATAAAAATCGTTAACTTTTTATAGACTTTATTTTTAGTTTTGTATAAATATTTAACATATTTTTTTAATAGACAATATTTTTAGTTTTGTAAAAATCGTTATACTATATTTTTGTCATGTGGGTAGCCGTAAGTCCGATCAGGCTAGCCCGCCACTGATATGGGATTTTCAGAGTCAGGTTAACAAGTCTTATTAAAATTCAGATTTGACATTTTAAAGTCTAAGTCTTATGTTTTATTGGATTTTTCAGACCGATCCCTTCAAACTTCTCTACTTTGACACCTCTATTTTAAAGCATATAAAAATATTTGGGCTAAATAAATTTCATATTATTATATTTATAATATTAATAAAATTGTGGTTATTAAAAAAATAGAAGTGAAATATAACTCCTTAATTTCAGTGCACAGAAAATCACCAAATAAAAGAAAAAGAAAGATATTTAGCACTTGAGAGATAGATACTAGGATGATGAAAAGTGGGCCAAAGACATCCAAAGTTTGCTAAAATATTAGGGTTATATATGGTGGGTTCAGCCCAACTCGGACCGATCCAAAAAAAATGGTTTGAAAAAGAGTATGAATTGATGATTATGGTTTTACAAAATAGTAAATTACTCAAAAGAAATTAGGTACGAGATAAAACTATATTGAATACATTTTACTCGTGTAATTTAATTTTTTTAAATTATTTGATTATTTTAAGATGTTGTAATTTAATTATTTTGATATTTATAATTATTTTATATAATTTTAAGAACCTTGTAGTTTTAGTTATATTGATACTTGCAACAAAATTATTTTATGATAATTTTACAATTTTGATATTCTCATTAATTAAAAAAATAATAAAACTATATTATACTATATTTTTGAAAAAAAATTGAAGTTATCATTTTTTTAGAAAGAATATGATAGTACATTATTAATAATTAAATAAAAGAAGTGAATAATTCAATACTCAACTGAATCTAATAAAATAAACAGATTTAATTCAACACAACGTAAAGAACGTTTTCTTTTTTACCAAACTGAATCCAATATTTTTACACGATCTGGATTTGGATTTTGGCCAAACCGACTCACATATAATCCTATAAAATATTATTAGATCAAACAAAGGGATTTGCCTATCTACTTGCTCCCATTTGCTTCCTACACACCCATCTCTTCATCCATCAACCAAACCACGGGAATTGCCAATCTACATGCTCCTATTTGCTTCCCACACCCCCAAATACACTAATTATTTCCCTCTGTTCTCCTCTAAGTCTCCAACACCCCACTTTTTTTAGATTTTTTTTTTCTCTATTTCTTTTAACTTCAAAAACAAGTTTTTTAAAGTATTCATTACGAACGCCTTAAATTTTTTGTTTTTGTTTCCACTATCAATACCTACTCATCGATCGACCCTTCCATCCTTTGACCTAGCACATTCTGCTTCCATCAACTTCATAAACATCTCAAAAGGTTAAGTTAATCCTAGTCTTCTAGCATGGAGGAAAAGGGAGTGGAGTAGGGATAGGGGGTATGAGACCGAAGGTAGTGGTGAGAGGGAGGAGGAGGGGATAGAATGAGAAGGGTAGATATTATGAAATTAAGTAATATGGGAGTGTAGGTAGCAATCCCTAAATAAAGAGGATAGCGGGTGTCGTAACGTAATTAATATGTGGGAGTGTAGGTAGCAATCCCTAAAACCAAATTATATATTTTTTAAACAGTCGGATATTAATAATTAGTTATTAGTTTTGTTAATTAAAATTGAATAATTATTGAAGCCGTCACTTAAAAAAAAGATAAGTTAACACGTATAAGAAATCTATATATGCACTAGTGTAATTTTTTTACACGAAATCATATATTACAAATCTATATATTATTTTGTTGTAAGAAGCACTATTCTGATATGATAAACTAATGAAATGTGATTAAATCTTTGTATAAACTTGTTTGTATATCAAATCTAAATTTCATGTTTTTCTAAAAAAAATTAATTTAATTTTAGTCCTCTACGGAAATTTTAATTAAAATAAAGTGAAAGGTAGATAAAAAAAATATAACTTTCTTAGATAACATGATTAGACTTTGCCTTATGTAAATAAGATTAATTTCGTTTCATTTGTTGTTTGTTTGCAAAAGTTGAATCAACCTATTTCCACCTTGTGGTTGCAGGCATTATTTTTGAGAGAAAATGTAAAATCACCTAACAGACAGAATGGACAGAGATTTCTTATGTGTTTGAGGTCCCATAAATTGCACGTGGTCATGGAACGTTTGGCTAATTCTGGTATTATCTTCCTCTTTTATTTCATTTATGGGTTAGACTTTTGCTAATTGCTACTAAAATTTATTAAAAAACTTGATATATTTAATTTAAAATTTAATCAAATACACTAATTTTTTTTAATCATTTTTACTTATATTTTTACATTGAGGAAGCTTATAGTACAATCATTTTTGTCACCATCAACAGTGACTTTCGTTTAATCATCTTTTATTATATATAGACACATAATCGTGTTATTTTGATGAAATCGTATCCTTCTCGCACAAGCACAACCTCAGCAACACCCGAGTTACAAATAAATAAAATGATTGTAAAAAATATACAAATAATACCATCTTTATACCGTAATAAAGTGATAAATAATTGAAATATAGAATATGTATTGATTATGTTTATATATTACAATTACAATACAGATATAGAAGAAGTTGTGGTTGTGGAGCCTGGAAGTAGGCACGTGGAAGGGATCATTTCAATTGTTGACGTGTTTAGATTCTTATTGGGCAATTATGCATGAAGGAAATTGCAGTGGCAGCTTTGAAAAACTATTTATTTTCATTGGTTACATGTGGTCGCTTGGTTTTTTTAGGATGAGATTGCAAAGGATTCATTCTTCTGCAACTATGTTCTCCTTTGAAAAACAATCATTTTTACACCTTTGTGCCGGCACACATATACATATGCTATGTGTGTATGTGCTAGGAGGGTATACTCGTGATCTCTTTTCTTGGCGGTTCATTATTATCTATAAATTAATTAATTTATTAATCGTAGTAAAAAAAAATTATTAATCTTTTATTTGGTCAAACATTATAACTAATCATTTATCACAATTATTTATGATTTTTACTATGTTCAATTAAATAATATTTTTCTTATTTATTATAATATATTATTATTTGCAAAGAGAACACTTATATTATACTCTTTTTGATTAAATATATGTAAAATTGATATATTTAATTTAAATTTTAAATCAAATATATTTATTTTATTTAATATATTTTTACTTATAATTGAGATCGAAGAGAGTATATATTACTTTTAAGAACGGTTTAGGTTAATCAAGTACATTTTAGATAGTAATATAAACAAGTGTTAATATGTTGAAATATAATACGATATTTGAAGTGTGCGATGACTGTATTTAATTTTATATGAATTTTTAAGCTCGTCTTTATTTATAGAAGTAAGTTCAATCACAAGACAAAATACAAGAGTTTTCAAAACAATTAATTTTTGCTTAGTCATTTAAAATTCAAGTTCTGAAACTCTCTTTTCAAACAAAAGTTCAACTCTCTAACACTATTGATAGTTAATATTGTGACTGAATAAAGTGTTTGATCAAGAAAATAGTATGAATCAGAACGTTCTTTTACTAAGTATATTAGTGAAAAATCTCAGATAATGTTAACATTAAATGTAGACTATTTTGAATGAACTGAGATACATATTTGTTTGATTTTATTATATTTTCTCTATTTTTATCTCGCACTTACTAATCAAATTTCACCTATTTATAAAATGATATTTTTTTATTTAAACTAATCATACATAATGTTTTAGAGATTAATTTATTTCAATTAAAATTATTCTTAAATTAATTAAAATTAAATGTAAAAATTAAATATTAAAAAAAATCACTATTCAACTTCTCTCCCTTGTTTGTGATTGGTATTTTTATTTCTCATTCAATTAGTACAAAAAGAGACAAAAATAATAGCACATTTAAGATAAAAAAAATGAAACAAAAACTAAAATAATAATCATATAAAAATTAATACTTATAAATATATATAAAATCAATGTTTACAAAATATATATTCTATTTTTTTAGGAAAAAATCTTTTATAATAATTGAAAGTTTAAAGCAACACAAAATATATTTCTACAAACAATCACTTATTTTTTAATTAATTTTTTAGAGTTAAAACTACTCATATTTTATTATAAACTTTCAACTGTCTACATTTCAATTTTTTTTACACTGATCAATTATTTTTATAAAATAAAAAATTTATAAATATTTTTTAAAAAAATCCAATCAAAATAACATATTTATATAATATAAATATCACCTTCAACCTTTTTTATTATAATAAGCTCTAAGTCAAGTTCATTAATCTCCAAAAAATGAAAAACATAATTCTTTGAAAGATTTTTTAGCGTAAAAAATAAGAGGGTGAATCCAATCTCACAACCCTTGACTCCTCCACCGCTCCTCACTAACAAGACAAAGACAAGTTGAGAAAAAGTGTCGAACTCAAAGGTTTTGCACTGCATTGCTACAAAGAAAAAAAAATGGTCTTTACATTGAAGTTAGATCCTTGAGTGGAGACAATCTTTACTATCGCTCGAGAAAAACCTTCACTCTGAGGTGGTATCTTCAGTAATTACCTGAGGGTTCAATGGATGATGCATCGACCACTTGTTATCTTTCGCAAAAATTATATATAAAAAATCTTAGATTATAATAAATAAATAAAATTATAATATTTTTTAATATAAAATAACTTTTAATAATGTTTTTTATCAAAAAAATAAATCTTGCAATATAACACGCCGTCATTTCAAGCTTCAGCTTTATAAACAATTTACTGAATGAATGGATTCATAGTTGATTCGTCGAACGAGGTTTTTGGTTAGAACTTAGAAGTAATGCATGTTTTGGTTAAGTGTGTGCCCAATGAACAAAAAATATAACAATTAGTTTATTTCCAAAAATAAGCTACTCTTTAACAAAAGTATGACATCTTTTAAATTTAAAAAAAAAAAAAAAGTCTTTCATCTTTTGTACCAAAAACAAAAATCTGTCAACTTGGCACAAATAAATACTCTGACCGAAAGGCATAATATTTTTTTATTAAATGCTTACAAATATTTAATAATTTTGGGTTTTAATATATTAAATCAAATACTTATTTTTTCATAAAAATGACAAATTACGAAAGGGGCGAATGGCTCCTATGTTTTCTTTTTTTTGGTACATTGGCTAGTGGCTCCTATGTTGTTTTTGGTACATTGGCAAGGAGCTCCTATGTGGTACGAACTAAATAGTTCAAAGCATCCTATATACATCTAATATATTGTAGAGAAAAAATAAAGTCTAAGTAGGGATGAGAGCTAAAATTTGGGTCTTAATTCTTCCCACGCACATTTGAACTTCTCTGTAAATAGAAAGGTTTTGAGGACAGCACGGTTGCAGGCTGGTAACGGCCGAATCTAATATCCGAGCCACATCTGAAGGAGGGTATTGTCGTTCAGTACAACTCTGCAAGTTAAACCATAAAATGTAAATTTTGTAAAGCAAAGTTTATTGAATAATGCAAACCAGTAGACTATTTAAAAATGAGTTGTTATTTTGACACAATTTGACATAAAATTCAACAAACAATTTCGATAGTTAACGCAGTTAAAATATGTAACTAGTTACGTTCAGTATATGGTTAATAATTATCTCGTCGATTTTTAAGTCAAATTTGTGCCAAATTAGCATTTCTATTTCGAAAATAGATGCACGATTCCAAAGATGCGCCGTTGAAAACTCTATCAAAGTGTATGAAAAAACACGTTAACTTTACAATCAGATGGGGAAATTATGAATGTGCAGCGTTTCACATTTCTTACTTACCTGTATCATAGCTAATGTAGCAAGACATGAAGTGATGAGCTCTGATGGAATTTCAATATCATCTCCGTCAGCATCTTTATGCAGTTTTGGACCAGATGCATCATTACTTAAAGGCTCTGATGCTCTGTAAGTTGACTGATTATGATGATAAGAACTGCCATTCGCTTGACCTTGGGACCTTATCACAGGTAACCTGTACTTGGAGGACAACTGCTGCGAATCAATAGAATTGAATGACTGCCAAATCCTCGTGATAGCATCTTCACCTCCCTTTGTAGCTTGAGACCATGCCTGAATTATAGAATAAGAAAGTGTCAAAAGTTCTTTAATTAGAAGAATAGAGCTTGAATTATCTTTAAGGTGTGATGGGTTCCATTACACAGCCTAGAGTTTTTTAAGTCTACTATGTTCATTCTATGATTCTAAGATTTGTGGCTAAACAAACAACCGTCATTGCTTATAATTTAAGAATAAGGAAATGCTGGATCATGAACAATGAGAATAATTTGCTAGGATAAAGAGCGGATAAATGTTCAAGTCACCAAAATGGGGAGGTAACAAGATGTGAAAAGAACATTTATGTATAGTTCATAATGTCTGTGAAACCAGAGGGGGCATAAGATCCTCAGACCATCCATACCTGAGATGCAGCATCAACCATTGCATGTGCCCGTAGCCTGGATCCTTTAATGATTTCAATAACAGTTGACCCAGACTCTTGTGCTAAAGAACTATCCAACAACACACCAGGAAGATCATCATGAACTTCGAAATTTGCTTTGGGCTTCATCCATGGTGGCAGAGAGTTGCCTGGGTAGGTATTGCGTTGCCTCAACTGAAGCATGGTATCAGAAACCTGAAAAATGTACAACCAATCATACGTTGCTTCAAGGCTAATGCAGAATGTTGTAATGAAATAAATAATCAAAGGAAGCCACATGCCTGTCCACTGGCTTCCTTTAGCTCTACAAGTACCGTGGCATAATGCTTCTTGAAAGCTTCAGAATCTTTCAAACACTCTATGCCATTTTGCTTTTCCAATATGCCATTATTTGCATTTCGAAGCTCTATTAACAGTGTCTCCTGTAAAAGCAGCTCGAAAAAGTCAGAACAAGACCATCAATAACCAAGGAAAGCATAGATATAAAGATAGATGAAGCCAATTAAGAATTGTAAATTTCCTAGATGAAAATGGTAAAGGAAAACTGCAAGTTAAACATTTTACTTTTCCAAAAGAACTGCACAAAAAAGTATTAATTTTGGAGCATAAAATATAAGGGGGGGAAACCTTTTTATCAAGAGCACGCTTTAGTTCAGAGAGTGCATTTATATCAGCTTCTTTAGCTTGATGCTGCAATACTTTGCACGGTTGAGCACAAGCTTCTTGTGCGCAGAGGTTATCAATATTTCCCTGGGCGACGTCATGGTTTGCATCCCCCTGTAAGATTTTACGGAATTTATGAAATAAAAATTATTTGTATAACGCATAATGGTTCAATGTTACATCAACATTGCCATTGCAGAGGAAATTTGGATCAATAAACTACGTGAAAAGGATGGAAGATTCAACAGAACCACTACAAGACCTTTATTAAGTCACTACTTTAGAAAGTCAGAACGTCGTTTGGTAGTTAAATTCATCCAGTTAATCATAAACGTGCAAAGCAATGGGAATGTGTGTCAAGATTTGTCCATCAGGCAAAATCAAAGGAACAAAACTTAAAATCGGTCATTAAAAATTGTAACTATAATGTATAAATTATTACAAAGTAAAAACATAAGCACCAAAAGCATAATTCTGAGGCGTTGTTTTAATTCATATTGATAATTTGATACTTGTTAGCAATCTAACCTTTCCTTGCTTTACTGAAGCACTTGAAGAGGGATATACGTTCGCAGGTGAAGAATGCATTTCACATCCCACAAAACTTGAATTACCATTAATCTGTGGTTCTATAGTCATAAATGAGGCTTTTCTGGCACCAAACTGCCTCCTCAAAGCTTCGGGCATATTATCTAATGGATTCAAAGGCATGCAATCGATGTCCTGAACCAAAAACTCCACTCGTCAATAACCGGAAAATTTGGAAAACGTTAAAAGATTTTAAAAATATCACGCTAATTTTCTTCAATTAAAAGAAATATATAAAGCTTTAGATTGTTTGTTTTTAGTATATACACATAAAGGTCATTTATCAAGGTAATTTCCTTCAAATGGGACTGAAAAAAAATCAATTTATGAGAGGAAAGGAGGCCTTGACACAATGGTTAGAGTTTATCATGATTCATGATGCATCCTAAAGGTCACAGGTTAAAGTGTTGGAATTAACATCTAACAAATGCAAGGCAATGCCAACTTCTATGAACCTAGAGTGGGTTAGACTTTTCTCTAGACACAATGCACAACAGAATAGCACAAGGCACCACTTCTTATTGTTTACTATTATTACAGTATTACAGCACGAGGCATATAAAGATTGTTTATATATATATACTACTATACTAATTAAGAAGATTTTGATCATAGCTTTTAAACTACCTTTGAAGAACTGCTAAAAAAAATTAAAAGTATATAATAATAAATCATATTACCATGATGAATTCAACTCCTAATTCAGGACGGTCGAACTGAATCCTGCACTTGTCATGGTCAACTGTGAGCACACTACCATCATGAATCTCTCTTGTTTTGTGGTGAATGGCAATTACTCGTTGTCCAACATATAACGGTTTCGCCAAATCTGTCGGAAGTCCATCTCTTACACCAGCACGCAGCTCAGAATAATGTTTCCTCACTGATTCTCGATACAGTTCAAGTTTTTGTCTTTCTTCACGTAAAAAGTGTTCAGAAAACCTGCGTGGTTTGCCAAGGGAACTGCAGAAACAAGTGAAACACTGCAATGTCAAGTAAGTCCTTTACAATTACATGCTTAACTATTCACAAGGTTTAGCTGAAAATTTTAGTAACCACAACTGAATTTTGAACCTTTTTATGACACTCCACTCAACACGAGTTAGCCTTGGGATATTCCCTAGTCCAACATGATTTAAGTACTCCACAAATTCTCTTTTGGCAAACCATGGATAATCAAGTGCGCTGTAAAACCATTCAAAAGTAAACCATCTGCGAACCAAAGAAGATGACAAGCAACTAGAAAGCTTCTTTTCCTGCAAGTTAAAAAGGAAGTTATAATATTTTAACAAAAATAACCTTATAACCCCTCAAAGCTTTAGAAGGCAGAATCAATTTAAATTAGAAAAAAGCTTGTACCATTGGGGTAGAGTACTTATTAGGTTGACCTTTCAATAAATTCTCAGAAGACTTCTCTTTAGGCATGGATGGTCTCTGAAAAATCATCTTGCGTCTACTTCTTTGTTTAGTTGGTGAACTAACTTCACTTAAGAGTGGAACTTCAGCAGTTGATACTGCCAAATCTTTCTGATCACCACCGAGGGAATTCACTGATGGTTTGATCATCTTTGATTGTTTCGGCGAGGTAAAAACCTGATCAGTGTATTTTCCTTTAATCACCGGTTTGTTATCATCATCTACAGCCTACAGAGAATGTGCTACAACTTTGATAAGTACATTATATAACTATGTCCAAGCATCATCTAAAATTAGAGAATATAAAAACAATTGGACATATACTTTGCCAGCAAGTATTTAGAACCAGAAATTACAATCAGAATCTTAACTGTTGCATGAGCAAAAAACAGAGAGAAGAGACAAGGAACCTAATGTGGTTCAATCTACAACAAACTATAGACCTATATCAACAGGCCTAAAAAAAGAATAATGGTCAATGATAACAACTTGTGAATTAAAGTCCAATCCCAACGCACACCCAAACACTCCCAGTGACTAAAATTTTTATGACCAACTATTGATTTCACAATATGTAGGATGGCTGTGGACTTGCATATATAAGCACGGACCCTCTGCTTCAACCGCATAATCTCCATGAAAATTCATCCATGGGAAAGCTGATTCACTGAGACTTCCCACCAGATAGCTATCGTTGGAAAAGAAAGACCTCTATGCCATGCTTCAACTGAGGAAAAATAAAGGTGAATTGGGTTGTTGTAAACAGTATTGACGCAATTCAAATGGTGCCTATGGGTCACAATGGGTATGGTGGACTGGAAGAAAATACACTAAACCTAATGTCAGAAAAAACATTTTCAAAGACATGTGCCCAATCATTGGCCGGTTTAAGGAAACATGGACATGCACTTCGAAATGCAAAAAGTGGCTAGAGATCTGACTGAATGCAAGCAGGAGAAAGATTGCACCAAAATGGAGCATGCGGGCACAAGCTTCATCCATTCAGGCTGATAAAAAGAATGGAGATTGAAATTTAGTAGAGTTCCAACCTTTGGAGAACAGCATAATACAGACAGACAGGTTTTTGGAAGATGATATTTTGATCAATGATATTTTAATATCGAGATGGATATTATGTTATTTTCATATCATCTTCTAAAACTTTTTTTGTAAACCTAAACATGTATTTACTGTTATAGTTTATAAATTATTGTCCAATATTTCCTTTGTATACATAAACAGGTATATTTTGTAAGAGAAAATGCTAGTTTGGAGTACAAGAAATGTTGCTTTAGAGAAATAATTAGTGAACCAAACACAATGTAAAATCTGCTGGATACAACAATTAAGGAATAAACTATACTTACCTTTGAAACCATGGACTTTTGCTTTCTTTTCCATGTTCTATCAGCAAACGGAAGCCGCTCTTTTGATTCAGAGAGAATATTGGTATCATTTGCTATATCCTTTCCAAGTTTAGATTTTTTGGAGGTTGAAGTGTCAGCTCCAGGGACTGCCCAGAGTTTAACCTTATTTCTCTTATGACTTGTTGATGTTGCTTCAGGTAAAGCAGACTTATCATCTTTATCAACGGTCATTCTTTCTCCCTTCAACTGGACAGATGATTCTAGATGGGCAAGGAAGAGTTGAATAATCAATTAAAGGAATTTTGACAGGTGTTTGTGTGTTTCCCCTATACACTTATTACCTTAAATTATGTCAATGACTTTATTCTTACCGGATTCAACATTAGATGTCGGCATCATTAGAGAGAGATCAGCCAAAGTTTGCAAAGCATTCAAGGCGTGGATTTCATCTAGTTGATAAAGTAATAAAATATTGTCAATTTAGTGAGATAAATGAAAATTTAAATTTTATGCAAAAGTCCAACCATTAACCTTGCCCCCAGGTTAAGGCAGGAAAAGGATTTATAAGTTGCATAAACAATTTGCATAGATATCTCTAGTGCCAGAATTACCTCCAAAAAAGAGTTTTTTGTTTCTTCTCCGCTGACTTGTTGGAGAGAATTGCTCAAACTTTTCATTAATAACCTCCATATTCTTTTCCTTCAAATTCAAAGAACGAAAACTAAGTCCTTCTTCAGTGCCGCTGCATGCTTCTCCTCCATCATCAAGCTGATAATTTCCAACATTTTTCACTCTCTCTTTCTTTCTGTAATTTTTTTCTCCCTTCCGAAGAACTTCACCAATGCCCCTGCCTTCCATATCCATCAAGGAACCGGTATCTTTAACATATTCTCCATTTTCAGCTCCCCTGCTTTCTATACTACCTTCCAAAAACTCTTCATCCACGGAAACATCACGAAACTTGGCACGAGCCGTCTTAGACACTTGGTTCTAGTTGAAAAAATTACAAAAAAACAAAATCACTTTTAAAACTACATCATATCAAACATAAGCAAGTTACTCACAAAGATTTCCATAAGATAGTATTTGAATGCTAACGCTTATTCACACATTCAGAACATTTACTCAGTAAATACCATTCTTTCCCAGCTCTGAACAGGAGAGGACTTCTGTTCTTCTCTCCTATGTGGTGTTCGAGAAACTAGGGGAGAGCTCCCTCTCTGTGCAGCCCTGGTTAATGCCAAAGCTACATGTGCAACTTCGTCATCATTAGCATCAACAGTGGACTTCAGGCTTCTTTTATTAGGTGAAACATAATTCTCCCTATCATCTTGCTTGTAAGAGTGGTAAACTGGGACCCGGGGTGTCCTTTTCCCAACAGCACGAGGTTGAATACCTGATTAATTGAATAACCATCAATATTGCAATCCACTGCAGATTATCTTACAAAGAGTGAAAAATGTTACAAGGAATATGAGTACAACTAACAATTCAGAAAATAAAAATTGTTACTCATATTTCAATATTTGGGAATGGCGTTGAAATAGGAAATTATTCTGTCTGCACATTTTGTGCTATTTGAAACACAATAGAAGGGAGGGAAAGTTTAAGAAGGGTTTAATTTTATCACTGCTACTACTTAATTTCAAAATTTTAGCCACAAGGAATTTCCACATATAGGAAAGAAAATCCTAACAAAGGCAATGGGTGCATGATGAAGATCGCTGTGAAATACCAGACTTCATTGAGAAAGTAATGCAAACTCTTAAATTTCAGCATAACAACTTCTCTTGATGATAGCACTTGACATCAGCTGAATCACAACTTAATTCCAATTATTCAAATTGGGGAAAAAATTGCAGATATCAGACACGAGCTAACATAAACCAGGTAAAATTAATAAACTTCATTCTCTCCTCTGATTTGGATACGGTTAGCGTCAGAAATCAAGTACCCCAAAAGCTCATGTTGGTAAGTCTAAGCTGACATGATTTATACATCTAAAATACTCCCCGATACCAGTCTTTTGGGTTAGAATTGTGGACAGTAGGCCCATTTGATCATGTGCACATGTGCTCTAATTCAATTATTTGCAAGAACGGGGCAGTAAATATCAAATTCTTGACCATTTGGTCTTTGAGGTTATGATACCATCGCACAGATGATAGATCAACTCTTCTAATTTTAAAAGCTTAAGTTTTTAAGTGAAAGTTCATGAATGGTTTTTATATCTAACAGCTGGCACTCACCAGTACAAAAATAAAGTCCCAACACCTGAAATTTTCTTTCTGATCTGTATGGGAGTTTTTTGTAACACCTATCCTATAAAAGATGGTGGAAACACAAGTTAGGTGGTTTGGGTGTGTAAAGAGGAGACCTGTAGAATCTATAGTAAGGACATTAGACCAAGTGGAGGGTAATCAAATCACTAGATACAGAGAACGATGTAAAAACTATAAGAGAAACTATCAAAAAGACCAAGAGATTAATGAGTTGGATAAAGATATATGACATGACATTACGACGCCGTTTGATCTATATAGCAGACCCTACTTAATGAGATAAGACTTGATAGTAGTTGTATAGGAGTTTTTTGTCCTAGCAGTGAACATTGCCTGATTGACTTCCATTTCCTACATAACTACTACTTTTCAGTTTCAGGGATTTAAAACGGAACTTCTGTCGTCCAGGGAAAAAAACACAAATTGTGGTGGAAAGGTGTTATTAGAAAACTAGGTTTGAGAGAATTTTGGAATTTTGTGAGTAAAATGATACTGAATCTAAAATGAAATTCTTACCGTACAAAAAGCTTTATAAACACAAGCTGAAGGTTATCATAGCTTTGTTTACACTATCTAGTTTTCTTATAACTTAAAACAGTTTCTTCTAACTCTGCAACTGGCATTAGAATATTATAGGCCATAACTAACTGACTGTGCAGCTCGACTAACAGCTGCTAACTATGCATTGTTTTCTTTTTACAGAACGGCAGTTAACTGTGCACTAATTATACACTAGTAAAAAGCAAAAAATGTAATTTACCATCAATGCGTCTCTTCTTCAATAGAGAGAGGCAACCATCACTGGAACTGACAGACTGAGACTGGACAGGATCCTTTGAGACACTAAGCTGAACTTTTTCGCGCTTACGTTTCATAGATTTTTGAGATCCTGGTGCATCATTGCTCTCCCTTTCACTATCACTCTCTTCCTGTCAATTTCAAGTCCAGAAAACTTACAGCTCATAAATAATTACTCAAAGCCAGTTTAACATACCACAAGGGAAAGAGAAAAGTAAATCTGAATTCAGATAAAACTCAACTTCCACAGAAACTAACGCGTCACAACAAACATAAATGAGAAATGTAAATTTGAATGTAAGGATAGTTGCTGAAGAAATAGAGATGGAATGATTATACTAAGAAATGAGATCAGACTATTGGGGCAAAAAGAGTACATTTGAAATTTAGTTCTCAACAAAATATTTTCACCTTTCTTTCTAAAATATTTTGCTTTTCTAAAAGATACTTCCATGCTAAAAGCTGGTTAGAAATTTTGTTATGGAAAAAAGAAAGACCTACAACACAAGGGAAAAATATAGCGTTCAACCTTACCAGCACATTATAATGATCAGTCATCATTGCAATGAGGCCTACAACAGAAGCTGTCCCTTCTGGTAGAGATAGGTATGCCTGTAAATCAAAACTTGAGGTTTCAATGGCACTTAAAGCAAGAGATCTACACAACATTAACAATTCAGTTCATGTCATGATGACTTGATATCCAATAATGTCTCATTTTAAGCAATAACAGCAACCATAGGAAAAAGAAGGAAAGAGGGGAGGAAACAAAACACCGATGCTTTGATATGTAGAAATTGAACATCGATAAATCAGTTGGAATACTGTCATCTAACTTTTCTTAGCAAAATCAGTTACGAAAAGAAATGCACACACGTACAGATACAATGCCTAATTTCTTAAACTAAAGGCATAATGCATATAATAAGGCTTGTGAGACAAGACTACAAAATAAGTTACTGCAGCATTGATTTACCCGATTCATATTGTAAAGAGCTTCCACCATTTCAATTGATCTATTCCGTACAGAGGCAGCCACCTGGAAATTCAAATAAATAAACATGAATGGAAGATAATAACAAGAGATGTAATTTAAAATGGTAATGATAATGCTAGGAACATGAAAGAAAAAACTAAAATGTCATCGAATTTTAAAGGGACCAAGCAGGATAGAGACAAAAAAATACCAAAACAAACAGGTACCTTCTTCCAATCTTTCCCGTACTTTCTGTATGCTTCATAGAATTGCTCTAGTTCCTCCTTGCTCCACTGAGATCCCAATTTATCAGACAACTTCTTCTTCTGAACATCGAACAGAATTCAACTTTGAGGTTTAAACAGGGGGTGAAATCTTGTTCATATTCAGTGTGTACTATAATGGTCAGCAAATATTATGTACGATACATGGATACTCCAGATTGGCGACATGTATGCATTGTATCCATAACAAATAAATATAAGGGGATGATGCACTTGCTTTCATATTGTGGTATATCCTTTGTTTAGTGAAATACCTAACCACCCATGAAATGATGTTAAAAAATAAAAATAAAAAAAGAAACTCAAATTCAAGTCCCATTCTCACCAATTACCTCTCTCAAAGAGCATAACTAGCTCTTTTAATCACGTTTTCTTCAAATTTATTGTACAAAACAGCAAACTTTGATAAATACATATATAATTTATGTAAAACATATCGACATACTAATATCTTAACTCTCTAAAAATTATTGTATTTGTGTAGTGTGATATACCGATGCAACATAGCTTGCAAGATAGTAAAACTCATCTATTGTACTACACACTGATACTAACATCAATATTATTCTGTAAGTAAAACCCTAGAACTACCACTTCAATTCCTTTATAAACGTATATGGCAATAATATATGATACCAAGCAGGATGCAGTGATTTTTTTTTTTTTGCTGTGCCCTGTTGCTTCATGTTTCAAAATATAAATGCTACCAAATCAAGATATACCCGATGCTTGTTTTTGTTTGAGTTTACTCTGTCTTTCTCGGGAGAAATATCATTTGTAGAAAATTGTTTATTCACACTTCTAGATTTCCTTGGTGGCGCCATTGGTCCTTTATGTATCTGAACAAAAAAAATAGTCACTACCAGCAATTTGAGCTGATACATATTGCATAATAGAAAATAACTTATAAATTCCTGTTGGGGGATATTTAATTAACATGTAGTCTAAGACCGGTGTCTATTCCTTCTTCCCCCTTATTTCCCTTTTCTCCCACTTACATAGTCCAATCATTACCCATTATTTGGATCACTGTTTAGTAGCATTTGGAATTCAAACGAAATGGAATGCAACCAATTGTTCTGTTAATTATCTTCAAAAAGTGAAACAAAAACGCACCATCTTATCAACCTTGCGTTCATTCTATTATGTTTTTAAAAATGTACCATATACGGTAAAGAACTCATATGTCATGTTATGTCTTGTTTAATTAGTCTATCAAATGCCATATTTGAAATGACAAAGATGACACACTCACGCGCACCCTTCAGATCTCGCATAAATGAAAACAATTAGAGGCGAAAGGTTCAAGTGCATCAACGCAGTTCAGATATTCAATATAATTAAAATACATGGATAGGTTAGCATATTGGTACTCGCAATATTTACAGAAAGAGCTGGACAAGTCCAAAGCAAATAAATAAATAACAGAAGTTATACCCCTCCCCGTCTCCCAATTTTAAATCTTAAAACCCAGCATAAGATTTTCGTGATTCACCTCAAACAATTCAAAACTAACAGGATACACACCAATTGAATTCGCTGCAAGATAAATAAAACCAATTAGCAAAGATGATACACATCTTCTAAGCATAACTTCTCACAATCACATCAGATTTAACAATTTTCTTCATGTTTGAAAAAAAACGTAAAACGTTAACCCTCGCTCACCTAAAAATTAATTTAAAAAAAAACGACAATGAAAAGGAACGACGAATCAAGTGGACTATGAGAAACAAATTACAGCATCAGTCAACTAAAAACGGACACGAAACAGCTTAATTTTAAAAGAAAACCAAGATTATCGAGATAAATCAGAAGGAGCAACCGATAATAAGACAAGATTCATCTAATTAACAAAATCTATAACGTAAATTTTGCAATGATTACCGAAAAATCGAACCCTAGCTTACAGATCCGAGTGTGAAACTGGTTCTGTGGCTCTTTACCGCTTGTAGGGTTAATCCGATTCCCGGTGAAGCACGAGAAGAGAAGAGGCAGGGTTTAGAGAGAGAGAGAGAGAGAGAGAGAGAGAGAGAGAGAGAATGAGATAGGGAAAAGAAA
>JBBPBS010000968.1:25620093-25645613 GCA_037974835.1 Cicer judaicum
ATGACAATAAAACTCATAAATAAAATGGATGATGTTTCTTGCAAATAAATAAATTATTTACATTAAAAAATACGTTATTAGTCAATATTTATTATAACATTAATTTATAAATAAATTTGACTATTTGAAATATCGTCAAATTCAATTTTTTTAAATAATTTTGTTTGTTCTTTTTACTACTTTAATTTACATTTTTAATAGACAAAAAATTATTGTGAAAGTTTTCTAACTATTAATTAAGTTTAATATTTTTTTTATTACATAGCATAATAACTAAACTCAAACTTTTAAACGAGGAAAAAGTATAGAATTTCCATGTTCAAACTCTATAATTTATTTATTAAACTCGTACACTTTTTATCATGCGGTCTAGTAACTAAACTCACATACATTTGTTTATTAGAACTTTAAAAAGAAATTAAAACCTGAAAAATAATATAAACATATTTTTTTTGATAAATTGTGTTTAGTAATTTATATAATAAAATATTTTTCATAATTAAATTTAAAAAAAATGTTTTTTTTTATAAAATATTGTAATCACTTTTTTTTATAGATGTGATTGCTTTTTTATAATTCGATAATAATGTGAGTCATATATCTCTCGCATATACAAAATACTTTTGGTATACTAATGGTGTAATAAGTTAAATTTATAAAGAAATAATTAGATTCTACTTTGGATAATTTTATCATATTTAAATGTATGTTATTGTTTTATGTTATATTGTCGTTTTGCGTTATTAATTTAAGTATTGTAAGTTTGTTCAAATATTTATTATTTTGCATTTTAGTAGATTTGAATTTGTATTGCATAGATATCATACAATTTGAATAAATGAATATCGTTTATTTTAATAAATAAAACTTTCACTCCAATGCTAAAATAAGAATAGTACAATCGGATTGATCATGAATTGGGACATTTTTAATCTATATTTTGAAATCAACAAGAAAGTAGAAAACATGTTAAATATTTCAAAGAAATCAATGAAAAATTACATAAAAAATAACTTAATCTTATCAACTAATTATGTAAAATGACAATCTTTAATCTCACGTATTTTCAAAATTGTTAGCTCGTATTGATTATATGTCTTTTTTTTGACATGACTAATACAATCAAGTGTTGGCAAGATATGTGTAAAGTTGATAGAGTGTTTAATTAGTTATAACATTGATAATCCTTCACTCCAAATACTAAGCGAATAAGATATTTCAATAAACACATAAAACACAAACTTAAAACAAATAAAAATATTGTCACGAGACGAGAAATAAAAATGTCGCACTGAGATGAAGAAGACAACAATGTCATACTCATATAACGAATTCACAAAACAAAAAATATAAATAAAAACTACTTATTTTAATCAAAAAAGAAAACAAATCGGATAGTAATTTTATATTAAACAAATGACTTTAAATCACCGCTCTATAATAACTAAAGAAGAAAATAAGTTAAGAAAAAAAGTAGGATCCACAGGGATTGTGAAGTCATAACAAAAGATAAATCTTGTGAACTGATTGACCAGATAAATAATGATCATGCTAATAAGTATTATCACTTATTAATAAAAAAAAATTGTATACAAAATATCACTTTTTAAAATTTATAGACATTTGAATATATATATCTCAAATTTTTTGTATTATTTAACAAGTGATTTAAATACCTTTCTTAAAAAAAATTAAATTTTTTATTTTGAAAAGAATTTATTATCAAAAAATAAAATTCTCCTTTTAGCAAAAAAGACTTAAAAATGCAAACGAACACAATGTAACTTAGATTTTTAGAGTTTAATATTATCAACGAGCATCTCAACCGGTGAACTCAACATGAGTTCATTAAGCATGGTCCACTGTGTTACATTATTCATTTTTTAGTCCAACAACTCAATATAAGTTCATTAAATATAAAACACTTACGGTAATAAATTTATTATTATTGATAAATTAATAAAAGAAAAAAGAAACGGTTATAATTTTATTATTATTAAATTTACGAAAGTATTGTTTCTTTTTGAGAGAACTGTGATGACATGATGACAGTTGACACAACTTCAATCATAAACTCGTCAAAAATTAAATTTTATGTAACTACACACAGACAAAACTGAATTTTACGTAACTACACGCTGACAGACGAACTTATTTGACTACAGTTGGAGATAATATAAGTTATACCAGTTCTTGTTGAGAATTACTCCTCTAAATATTTTTTTTATTAATAATTTAAATAAGTAACTTATATATATATATAATTTTTTTTATAATTTCGTCGTCTTATTACTTGATTTTCGGTCTTTAGTGTGGTATTTTGATTTATTATTTTGTTATAGAGTTTGTTTGATTAAGATTAGTTTCAATTCCGTACACACTCAATAAATAATTTTAGCGTGTTTAATATTACAACTACGAAGATATCAATATTTCATACACTTCAATTTTATTTATAATTTTTGTTACATTTATATGTATTTTTTATTTTGTATTATGATCTCAATTAACTTGAATGCTATAAATTTATTCACAAATTTATTTATTTTAATTTTAACATTTTTAAATTAAATAATTTTAAATCAATATAATTTTTATTGATTTAAATGAATTTGAATAATATTTTTAATAAAACAAAAAGTGCTAAAAGCATTCAAATGAATTAATAAAGTGTAAAGAGTGACTTATTGTATCTTACATTGAGTCCAGCGGCAGTCATATTAGCTCAAAAACTGGCCTATATTTAATGCACAATCAACAATTTTATGATTGAAGTTATTGGTTCACAAAATCAAGTTATTGAAAAATCAATTATTTGTTTCTCTTTTTTTTCTTTCACAGTTATTAAAAAAAAAAGTTAAATAAGTTATTGATCTCAATAATATATTATATTTTGTTTTTAAAAAAATTATCAATAATTTTAGTCTCTATTTTTAAGTCAACTTATGTGTTTTATTCGAATTTTTGAATAATATTTTATAATATTTAGAATATTATAACAATCACTTCTATAAAATTTGAAATTTTTTAACAAAACATGAATTTTTAAGTGATCAAAATTATATTTAACTCGTCTTAATTTAAAAATTATAATTTTTTTGTACATAAGATTGCTATAATGTTCAAATATATATAAAAAAAACAATTAAAAAAATTCAGATAATACATATTAATTAAGTTAACAGCATGAATCAAAATTGATTACATAAAATATTTGAGGAGCATCATTTAAATTCAATCTGAATGGGACTTATGGTATAAAGTCATGAACTTAAGGTATATAACGCCACCGTGAGAATTTTCAAAATCCCATTTTACTACACCAATTCCAAACTAGCATCCCATTTTTTTCTTCTTGTTTTTCCACAAAAGCAAATGGAAGCATAGCTTCTCCTTGAATTGGCAACAAACTAAATGTCATAATCATAACTAGTGAAACTTTCGTACATTGAGAGATAGAAAAAAGCATACATCTATTATTCAATAACTATAATCTTTACACAATATATGATAAAATAGAAAAATGAAGCGGAACACTAACAAAACATAAACTATTAATAATTGTATATACAACCATAATTATTGAAATATTACTTCTATATCAAATAAAAACTTTAGATAAATCAATCTAGAAGTCCGTTTAGGAACCAAATGACATGACTTAAATAAAAACTCAAAATACTAAGTTCCCTACTAGTCTCCTACCATTATTTTTTAGCAAAGAAAATAACTAAATATCAGACCCTTAGCCATATTAAATTGAGATGCTATTAGGAATTCCCTTGCCAGTTAGTCCACTTTTACTAGTACGATATAGCAAAGTGTATGGCATCTTGACCGAACCAAACCTGTTTATGAGTTTCTCATCATTATTCCTTATCTCAATCCTTTCCTCAATTTCAACAAGTTTTTTGTCAAACTTCATAAAAGCCTCCAATGCCTTTTCATCAGAAGTCCAATATGGTGTGTCTCTCTGTCCAAGGTAGACCTCGTCAGAAGAATGCCTAGACAATATTTCCACAAGTGAAATGCCAAGAACTGCTTGAAAATGAGAAGTAATTGTTTTCAAGAAAGCCTTGTCAGGATTTTCTACAAGTTCATTGTACTCTTGAGTTCCTTCTTTAGGCATGAGTCGACGGCTCATTGAAGGACGACATGGTGGAAAGCCTCCATATGAATATTGTCCAAAGTTGACAGCAGCATGGAGAGCTGAAGCAATCCATATAATGATAGTGCAAGTTTCAATTAGTTCTTCAAGTGTCTGCATCTTTGTCCACCAAAGCTCGTCTTTCTTGTCATCGTGACCTTTTTCTCTTATTTCCTTCCACCAAGACTGAAGTTCTGAGTCTTTCTTGATTGAGTCATCCTCCTTATAATAAATGGAGCAATAGTCCTTAACCCATGTCTTGATGGCAAACCAAATCTCTAGTCCATCAACAACATAGGGGTAATCTTCGATCAATAATCGAAGACCGTGCGGGGAACTTGAGTCCCTAATAGCCATTCCTCTAAAAAATGCAACAATTGATCAAAACCAAAATTCTATGACACAATAATCCAAGTTATTTTGTTTATACTTATTTTGGGATATGTTCTAATGAACTTAGACTTGTTATAAAAAGTTAAAAAAAACATATAGTTATTTGCAATGATATTTTTCTTGAATGGTTTTACCGCTTGACAAGATCTTCAGGAAGTGATTGCTCAGGGAAACACCAATCCATATAAAGAAAGGATGAAAACTCCATAGAAAATTTTGATGGAAAAACTGTTGACTCTAGAGCAGCACCTGCATTGATGAGGATTTGTCTTGCAAGTCCATTTATATTCATGGTGTCACGAAAATGAGGATGCAATAGCTTATGAATAGGGTGAAGCGTGCTAAGTTGCCTGTTTGAAGCTATGATGAATGGCTCAACGACAGCGTGAGTATGCAACCTATCATACATGTATGATATATCACAAGTTAATTGCAATAACATGTGAAGTAAGACTATGCTTTGTTTAAGGTTTTATAATTTAAGGTTAAAAGTCATACCAGTGACTGATAAGTTGATGATAGCCCGAGTCAACTACTCCGACATACGCTTTGGCTAATTGCCAAATAAACTTTTTAACACCTCTCAGCTGGCAAGTGAACTTCACTAATTGCACCATATTGATCTCCATCTGAATGTGGCAAACTCAACGCAATGGCTAGTGGCTTTAATGTTCTATTATCTTGCAAGAACAAAATTGTTCTGCTAGCATATGTCTTTGTAGAGGTGGAGTTAATCCTCCTTAGGTATGGCATCAATGTATCGTGGTGATCTAATATGAACAACCTCTTTTCTCTTATTGCCTATTTAACCAAAAACAAATAAACAAGCTAACTAAGAAACTTTCACAAAATTTTGCTGTGAAAACACAAAATACTATCAACATTGAAAATTACCTTATCCATGGTGAGTCCATTCAAATTAATGTCAAGGTCTTCTTCTGTTATTTTACTAGACTGGTCACCATAGACTTTATGATCTAGCTTGCTTGATGGTGGGAATTTCTGCAGTTATTATAAAATTTACTCAACATACTATCAACATTGAGCAATTAATAACTGCAAAATCTCTATTTTAGAGGCCAAAATTTATTGGTTTATGCTATTTTCTTGACAACCATGAAATTTGTATATCTTTATTTTTCTATCATATGACTATCACTGATACATTACATTTATGAGCTCACTAAATCTCTCCGAGTGTTGTGTGGGTATATGCATGTTTATGAAAGATTTTTCTTTTCTTGGACACAAACAAAACATAGATAAAACAACGTAGTAGCATTAACACAAAAAAGAGAGGAGAAAGAAAGGAAATAAACTAACCCGGGTCAGCATTAACAGCGCTTATTAGCTGAAGAGAAACTTTTTTGCCCCAAAACTCACGAATACCATCACGAAATGAAGCAATGGAGTCATTGAAATCCAAGACATTCTTTTTCATCAGCACGACAGTCCCTTTAACTTGCTGACGGTTGCTTTTCTCTTCTTTGGAAAAACTGAGGCAGTTATGAATCATTGTTAGTCAGAAGCAGCAGAAACAGAGAACCTTCACAATATGGCAGAGTAACAAAACAAGCAACGGTTTTTGACAGAATGATCTTAAGTGTTAACTTTTGTAAATTGTGATGTGGAAAAGCAACAGTGTCCTCTGCCTTTTATAGACAGAAAGAATGGTACGTAGTAATACTTTAATGGGTCCCTCTTACATAATATAATGTAACATATGGTTAATTATTACAGGTTATACATTACAATATTTTAGTGTTGTTAAGGCTCAGTAACCTTTCTCTGGAATTGGACAAGACAATGCAAACATAGAAAAGGCACCGCTGAAATTGAAATAACAAATTTCTCTTAAAATAAACGAGGATTAAACGTGTTTTTTTAGTATGTATAATTTATTTATTTTTGCTTATAATTTATTTTACATGCGTGTATGTTTTAGTACCTATTATAAAGTATCAATTTTTTAGTCTCTATTATTGTTTTATAGGATTTTAAAAAAATTATGAATTAAAAAATTTATGAGAATTAAAAATCATTTAACTTTAAATTAAAATACTAAAAGAATAATAGTTTACAAAAATGTAAAAAAATATATAAATATAAATCACAATCTGTGTAAAGCTTTTTATAATGTGAATTAAATTTTTCATTAAAAATGTAGAAATCAAAGATTTGATTTGAAGTTTATATATATATAGATGATAAATTATTATATCCTATCTCATATTTAATTTAGCGTTTAATGAGTTGGTAGAATATGATAAGTTGTATCAAAAAAATAAAAGAAAATGATATACGTTACAAATCAACATGATAGTAAAAAAAATTAATTTTCCAAAATGTATAATTTTTAAAAATAAAAATTTAATAATATATATTAAATATCAAAAATTATAAATTAATTTTTTATTTAAAACATTGTAAATATTAATAAAAACATGAAGAAAAAAAACATGTATGATTGAATCATAAGCGGTATTAGTGTTATTTAATATAGCTAAGAATCTATTAGCATGAAAAAATAGAATTAAAAGGAAATCATTATTTAAAATCCAGAAGATGCTAAATTTATTTTGGTGGGGGTTCAAAATCGCAAAGCTTGCGTGGTATTTACCAAAAACATACCTGAAGTGTTTTTAATTTTATTATCCAATTTGGTTCTTATGTTTGTATTTCATTAGTTATTGTATTTTTTATACTTTTAAAGACTAGAGCCATATCACTCACATGTTTAATAACCAAAATGATTATTAATTCGCAAATCAATGACAACAATTGTTTGAGAAGCTCCAAAATTTTCAAATCTAGCAATCCAGGAAAATGAAAGGTTTAGAATTCAACACCAAACTGTAGTGCAGTCTGAAAAGATGTTGCCATTGTCGATATTCCATGGTAACCAGTAATACTACTATAATGGTATTTAGCTTTGGCTCGAAATCAATAAACCATTTTGCTACTGGAGAATGTGAGGTAACACTATCACCAATTTACCATTCTCAATTTGAAGGTTCATGCAACCGACAGCACAAGACATATTTATAAAAAGCAGTGAAGTAATTATAAATAATTCGAAAACGACATGATGAAAACAGAATATCAAATATATTCATTTGAGATTTCACAAATAAATTCTGATTCGCCACACATCCTTATCTTTGAAGTCACAGAATAATCTTTCTCATTAAGCTTCTGAAGGGCTTAAATTCCACACTATCATAACATAATACTAGGGGTAGGATTCAGGGAAAGAAATACACCTCAAGAAAAGACATGATAATAAACTGACAATGCATCATCATATCCGTTGCTTTCATGAAAGTCTAGTCTTGGTATTAATTCTGATCCGTACTGTTAAAATATGCAGATGCTCAGAAGTTGTAAAGTATGGACTAAATCAAACATCTACGTACTAATTTTACTAAACATGGAGTAAGAAGCAGTTTTGATTGCAGTTTAAAATATAATACATCGTCTTCTTGTATAAAAATACTTATAAGCAATTACAAATTACACAAATTCTGAACACAGCTCACCACATTAGTAGTTGAACTAAATATCACAGAGCAAGAAGTGACTTACTCCCGTCTCAAGTCTCCAATAGAGAGGAGCTAATTTCATAGTAGATTTAAAGCAGACACTTGCCTGATCCAACATCTTGATTATTTATTATCCATTTTCCTGTCGCCAAAACTGTTGATTATTCCAAACAAGAATTGAGCTTAAATTAACTTCCAAAGGTTAGGAATGACCTACTTGCCTACCCCACTGAAGGTCCGAGGAAAATTCAGCAAGAGCAGCTCGAGGATCACCATTTGAAACAGACCAGTAGTATTGAGCAGTTTCACTATCAACTTGCATGCTTCTCTTCAAGGAATCAAGCACCTTTTTGTTGCTTTCTTCTGAGGATATTCTGTTTGATACATAGGTACTCTTTACGTCCGGTACATCATCAGGATATAACACTGCAACTTCTCGTTTAGCATAAACATCCAGCTCAATAAAGCAGGTTCTTTTAATAAGAATATCAGGATTACTAATAGGAATTAGTAGCCTTTCCCTTGAGTATATGCCATGATCGCTCATCATGTTGTTCAATCGTTTTATGTCCATCACCTGTCAAAACATAAAAAAATTATCATCCAAAGGTCAATATGGAGATGCACTGTATTTTACATTGACATACAATGTGAACTCACGATATTTCCACTTAAGCTCACATTGTTACTGCAGTTTAAAAATAACCGCAAAAATGTTGATGCTTAATGGATATCACTCCAAAACTAGTTTACAATGCATTTCCCCTTTTCTCATAGTTTATAACACCTTTAGAGGAAAATGCAAAATAATATTAAAGCAATTAGAAGTTAACATTTCATTTGAGTGAATCACAATTTTAATCCTAAAACCTGAAATTGTAGTGATAGCGAAATTTAGTCCATGATTGAAATTATTTTGAAAGGATCCCTAAAAATTAAAATATTTGATCATACTAGTGAATAGGATGGATCAATTTAGTCTCAAATGGACTATTGTGATTTGTGAGACAAAATTTTCAATTTCAATGATGAATTTATAATTTATTTCTCATCAATTTAAAAAACACACGCCCAAATTATATCATCAACAAATATTGCATTTGAATTTCTGAAACTAAGTAAGAGAAACAGTAATAAGTTGATAAGAAACCCTAGCAAACAGACCTGAACGGAGTACTTGACGGCAAGGCTGGCAACGCTGTCGCCACGCATAATTCGGTGCGAGATTGCGAATTTCGCAAGTGAGTTGTCTCTCCAGAAGCTTCCAGAGAGCGGGTTTCCAAGCACATCCTTCAATTTCCATGGTGCTAAGAAAGCTCTGGTAACGATATCCCTTTGAGAGGCAACCGAGTTCCAGAGTCGGCACACGCAACTCGCACGGGCGAGATCCGGGATTGGAAGCTTCTCGAAGATGATTTGGAGGGTGTCGGCGGAGGATAGGGCCGAGAAATGAGAATTCATCGGTGAGATAACTGTTGAAGTAGGAGGGGGTGGAGGTAGGGTTTCGGTGGTGGATGAAGAATTGATGAGATGGCGGAGAATATCGCCGTCGTCTTCATCGCAGCAACAACCCATTCGAAAGATGAACAACTTTCTTACACCTGCCAACGATAAGTTATCCACAAATCTTATACGCGTGGATGTGGATATGTATATTTTGAACAATTTTAGTCATTAGTAAAGGTCTCAATTAATTTACTCACCTAACTTTACAAATAACAATTAATTGCATGGTTTAGAAGGGTATTAATCTATTACCCTCATTGTCTTTCTTGATGAGTGGGTGTTTAATTGATGTCGAATTAATATCGATTTAGGATAAACGTGGTTAATATTAGAATTTGTCTTCTTGACGTAGCAATTCTATTTAATTAAAATATTTATTTCTTATCATTAAAAGACAAATATATTTATTTAAATAGAGTTCATTTCGTCACAACAAACATAAAATCTTTAAATAAATGTTTGATGTCCCTCCATTAAGTGTATACATCTTGAGAAATAAAATGAGAAAAATAGAGATAAATGAGTCATTCAACAAGCTTATAAACCTTTGTACAAATAACCTCCCTTCTCTTTTCTCTTAGACTTCTACATGATAACCAAATGGCTACCCTCTTCAATTATTGGCAATGCCAGTGATGTTTCACTTGCTATTCTAGGACCTTCTCTCTTCATAAATGGAATGAACTCTTAGTTGATGACTCTATATGTTGCACTTGTATATAGTACCCTCTGTCATTACTCTTTTAAATGAGGCTTAAAAGTTATGAAAAATGTCTTTGTTTCTATTGCATAATAAAGTTACAAGATAAATGGACCACAGTAAAGATTATAATATCATTTGGCAACATTGCATATAAGATAAAATGAGGGGCTTTTATGAACAAGATTTTGCACCAATTTTTTTTTTTGTTGAGCAGAAACAAAGTATAATTGCACTAAATTTGTGAATGGACGTGAAAAAAAGTGCTATGGACATAAGGAAAAAATACCAACAACAAAAATTCCACAAGAATATTCTTTATGGACATTGAGAAGCAATAGTGAGTGATAAAATAAAAACCAAGGTTTTATATGTTCTTAAATTCTTCTAGTAGGGAATTGCATTGTTGATGCTGGGCGCTGTTTCAGTCCACTTACAAAAACATCACTTTTCTGTGCACTTTTCTGTGCACTTTTCTTGCTTCTTAACGGTGAAACTAATCTGTTTGCTAGTCTTGAAGGAGAGAAAGATCGACGAAATTTAGACGCAGCTGATCTCTTAGGAGAATTCTTGCTGAAACTTACAAGTCTTGTAGGTGAAATAGACACATTTGTGCTTTTGATCTGGATATGAAATTTGGAGTTTTTTGAAGGTGGAGATTTGATCAAAAACTTGTGTGGTGTTACTGTTGTCGTCGTTGTCGTTGTTCCTTTATTTCTTGAAATGATAGGTGACCTTGTTTTGCAAAACTGCTGCTGCTGTGACTGTGATGAAGAAGAATGAGTTGAAAGGAACAAAGGGTTGGGGAATAGTACTGTCTTTTTAGCCCATGGTCTATTTCTTGGAGATACCCTATTTGCCGAAGCCAAATACTTGGTATTTTCTCTATCAAATTCTCTAACTTTTGGAGGAGAAACCTTAAAAGTGATTCTTGAACGAGCTTTTTGAAGTGAGGGGGGAGAACCATCATTCTGTAGTTTGGTTTGTTTTTCTTTATTCCTTCTAGCCTTGAGTAGTGTGTTTTCAAGGTTAACTTTATTTCTTGACTTTTCTGACATTGGAGTTTTTGGGTTCTCCTTGGAGGGAGTTTTCACACCAACAGCTGAAACAATTTCTCTTGCAAATTGACTAGCTTGTAAAATTTCTCCTAGAGTTTCTCCTACAAGCATTGCAGGTAAAGACATTCTCTTCCATTCACCTGTATAGGGTTCACAAATGAAATAGAACGGTCTAATTATTAACTAAAAGGGTTGCCAATTATTATTACTCATATTGCTTAAGACCTATGGTTTTAAATTTTTGAGGCTGCAACTTAATGGATTTTGAAGTCTATGGAGATTTCAAATATGGTTGCATCACAATGTAACGTAGAAAATAACCACAATTAAAATATGTTTCTAAATTGCAGTTGCTATCATAATTGTAGCGCAAATATATTGTGGCAAAATTTTGAGAAATGTTGTCTATGCAGCCGCAATTGCAGTTGTGATATATTGTGGCCACAATTATGGTTGTTGACAGCAATTTAAAACTATGATTAAAACCATTCAAGCAAGATCATGTCCAAGGGAAGACTTGTTTGGAAATAAAATTACTTTAGTTTAGCATTAGAACTGACCTGTGTTTGGTGGAGAGGGAAACTTCCCCGTTGGAGATTTCCTTGTGCCGCCATTCTTGATCCTTCAGAATGGCAAGAAAACACAAAACCCATTTGAGTTTACACAACTTGCAACAATAACTAGCAAAAGGTAAAACATAAACAAAATATTCATCACTATAAAGTACCTGAGTGATTCTTGCTTGCACCTGAGACTAGTTCTGAGATAACCTCTGGTGCTTCGAGGACTGAGATTGACCCCTGAAACCAACTTGGCTCCACCAGTTAGAGTGTATTGAAGTTCTTGTAGCCGAGCCACGCACTGATCCACCTTTTCAAAGAACAAAACTATGAATGTTGTTTGTAATAATTTATTGAAGAATGAAGATAACTAATCACTAATGTGATGTAATTAGTAGTAATTACCTTGTTGAGTGTTTCTTTAATGAGAAGAGGGTTGAGGGAAGCTAAAGTTTTCCTCTGCTTTGGTGGGGTTGTTCTCGCAACCATCTTCTGAGTTTCCGAGGAAAACAGAACAACAAAACACGCGAAGTGGGTCGGTCTCTCCTACCTAAGATTGGATCTGAATGATCTCTCTCTCTCTATCTCACTCAGACAGACACGGACCCTTAACCTTTTTGGCTTTTTGTTTCCGAGTTTGACACCCAAATGTTGATGTCAAAAAAACATGAACTATGAGTAACGGTTTGTTTTGCAACGGTCGAGTGAATCAATGTCTAAACTACCCCCCGGAGACAAATGCAACGGCTATATCTATCATTTTACTTGGGCCCCGAGTTGACTAATGAGCTGCGTTAAGACTTTCTAATTAAAATATCATTACTAGTATAAACCATATTTTTAATTGACAAAGTAGTTTTTCGGAAATGATAAAAAAGCAAAGTTAGGAAAAAAAAAAAACAGAAATGAATACTCACTATTAACAGAAAAAGAATTAAAATGTTGCGTTGTTATAAAATTTTGGAAGACATTATTTATTTATCTTAGAAATATAAAAAATGCTAGAATTATAAACATGCATTTGACTCGATGGAGATTGAGAAAATCTGAGCGATAATTTAAATTTGTTGAAATTTTAAAATATATATTATCAAAATTACGGCGATATACTTTATAATTCAATCAAAGATTCAATCAAAGTTGTTGTTTATTTAAAAATGTGCATAATGGAGTGCAAAGAATCATGTAATCATACCGTCAATATATCACTCTTTGATTAAAATTCAATAGTCCAATAAATAAATAAAAAATAGTGTTTTCTTTATACCACAACAAGTGACCAATTTCAAATAATAAGAAAAATGTTTGAATATTCTAGTCTAACTTACTATTGCAAGTTGAAAGGGCATTTTGAGACAATTTTGATTTTACAAATGAGTTAATGTGGAATAGAAAAAATATACACTATACATCAACATTAAATAATCAAGATCGCACTTACAATTTGAATGCTTAGAATCCATTTCCATAATTGGTCAATATACTCTTTGATTAAAATTCAATAATCCAATAAATAAATAAAAAATAGTGTTCTCTTTATATCACAACAAGTGACCAATTTCACATAATAAGAAAAATGTTTGAATATCCTCGTCAACTATTGCAAGTTGAAAGAGCATTTGAGACAATTTTTATTTTGCAAGTTAATGTTGAATAGAAAAAATGTACACTATACATCAACATTAAATAACCAAGATCGCCCTTACAATTTGAATGCTTAGAAACCATTTCCATAATTGGTCAGAGGCTACATATATCTACATTAATTCAGTTTTTGTGAGTATTTTTGCAAGACAACTAGCATTAATTCAGTTTTTGTGAGTATTTTTGCAAGATCGCCCTTACAATTTGAAGCTTAGAATCCATTTCCATAATTGGTCAGAGGCTACATATATCTACATTAATTCAGTTTTTGTGAGTATTTTTGCAAGACGACTAGCGTTAACGTTTTTTTACTCATTAATTAGCATCCGCTTAGCTAGACATCCGAAGTCTCTATTATTGCCATTGTATCGTACTCTTATAAGAGACATAACGTGTGAAAAAGAAATCGCATTGGAGACATTGTACTTTCCAGATTATATTTGATGAAAATTTGGCGATTGTTATTGTTTTATAAAAAGAAATCGACCAATAATGCAATGAGATAAATGCAATTCAGATGTTGAAATAGTGAAATAATAAAGATTCAGAAATTGAACCAACAATCATAACAAGAAATCAAACTTCATAATCAAGTATCTATAGACTTAAATGAATGTGAATTGAACAAAATATATGTACGCATTGAGAAAACAAGGAAGGTCCTATTGGAATTTAGATGGCAAGAGTAATGACTTTCGGCTGTTTTTCATTTCTCTCAGCTTGAGAGGACTCCAGACAAAAGATCTTCGTTGCAGTGCCACAGCTGTCGGGTGTCTACCCATCCGTGAACCACCTGCCTGTGCATGTACTGGACTGCCCATAAACTTGCTGCTGCTCCTGACAGAACTTGGAGTTGTTTCAACTGAAGTTGTTCTCATCTCTGGCAATGGAGCAAACAAATTTGAATACCGACCCCTTCTTTGGTTCCTCATCACTGAAGTACGGAGTGGAGTTGTCATTTCAGATGTTGGATCAGGTCGCAGTGTAGCAATGGAGACTCTCCTCCTTGGCTGAAGGAGCTGTGCAGTTGATTGTACTTGTACAGGTGGTCTCATGGCAATAGATACCCTACTTCTTGGTCTTGCAAAGCCTTCTATGTTTGTTGTCATTGAACTCCTTCTAGCAGAATTTTCCTTACCATTCATTTGATGTGTGTATCTCTTTGATGTTATAGGAGATTGGGGAGGCAAGTTATTGGTTATCCTTCTAAGGGGCATTCTAAGTTTCGAAGGATTCAGTGGTGGCTTCTTATCTGCCATGGTTTTATGAGCTGCTGTGTGTTTAAATGTTGGAGGTTGAGCTGAAACAGCAGCAAGAGATCTACTTTCTTGCTTTAGTCTGGTTTTTCTTTCTTCTGCTATTTGGTTCTCAAGGTCCCGTACCTGTCGAAATTATTGCAGAATCGATGAGTTTGATGTATATGAATATGTAGGCAAAAGAAGCAAAAGGAAACATTTAAACATTTGCATTTATACCTTTTCCTGAAGACTTTTACAATGGTACTCTTTCGCAGATAGTCTGAGTTGCAAGGTTTGCAGGTTATCCTGCAATTTCTTTGTTTCCTTCTCTTCTTGTTTGACCTTTTCTGCCTTTTATCAATGACAAAAAATTTGTGAGTTTCAAGAATTTAAAAAAAAACTTGGCTTTTCTTATTGAAAGCACAATTATATTTTAGCTTACCATTTGCTTGTACTTAAACAGCTCACTGAGGTCTACTTGTTTGCGAGCTGGGCCACTCTCAATTCCACGGACACGGGAGGCAAAATTCAATGAACAAAGTGTCTCTCCTAAGTCCGCTGAGCTTGGACTTACCTGGACAAACATTAACGTTTTACAATCTCCACCTGTCAATCACAGGTCAAATATTATTATTAGCTATTAAGCACAAGTTATAGCCGTGTATTTCAAATCACAAAGGGACAATACAAAGGATGATAAACTTTACAATGCTGAAATTAAAACTCACCTAAAGAGCTCTGCAGTATATGAGTGAGCTTTGAGTTCCTGTCACAAACAAAAGATTCAGCAATTAATGAGAGATGTAGGATCTTTCTGCAAGAATGTTTTCGACGGATGAAAAGAAAATTACCTGTAAGGGATGTGGGATGCTTTGGAAGCAAGGGCAGAAATAACATCACCAAGTGCCGAAAGAGACTTGTTTATGAATTGAGATTCCTTCAGTCTTTCTCCCTCAGCTTCAGTTTTTCCCACACGCTCACTACCTGCTAAGTCTACTAGCCAAAGGTGACTCCTTGTTTTCTGGCCATTGATTAAACTCTCCCCGGTCACAGTTACTCGCAACAAGCTGCATGGAAAACCACCACTTTGTTACTATCAATAATAAAATATGCATAACTTCTTCCGAGACAATGGTTTCGTTGAAATAAAGAATTACATACTCAAGGAGAATACCTATTTAATACTATGGTTAAAATATTTAGTAATTAATCTACTTGAAATTGAAAATGTGAAATATAAAAGTAAAGCAGGGCTGGCTGGCCGTAAGAATTAAGACATACCAATGAGAACGGCTGCTAAGCTCATTAGCAGATGTGGATCCAACAGATCTGACTCTGTTTCCAGTCTTGAGCAATTCCCACACATCTTCTGTTCCATGAACACAAGCTTCAACAAGTCCTGGGACTTCTTGTGTTCCTTCTGCAGCTTGCTTTATCTCCAATCTTAAGATTGAAATTTGTTTTCCTCATCAGTGCTATCTCTCAAGAAACAATACATCAAAATTTCATGCATGTAGGGTATATACTACTTACTAGACAGGGGGAAAAAACTCAAGACTGCATGAATTAGTTTGTCAGCTTTAGGCAAATTCAGTTCAAATGCAGAATCGGTTGAAAAACCATGCAAGTCATTCATGATACTTAATATTTATAACCATGAAATGAAACTATAATAATGTCCTCTTTCTTTCAGACTCATTATCCAAACAAGCAATATCTCTAATAGGATTTTCAGATCTTGTTTTAATGAAAATCATATGAAGTGGCTATCTAAAAACTATACAATTCTAATTAGAGTAAGAAGAATTAAAACTCACTTCTTAGTAGGTTGGGCAGAATTTTCCACTAGAAGATCTCGTATCTTCTCATTATAAACCTCCAACATGCTAACATGCAACTCATACTTCATTACGCCCTTTCTCTCTTCAGATATCCTAAATAATTCTTCCAGTGTTCTATAGTTAACTCCTCTCTCTTCCGGTGTTCCCTCCATTGTAAATGTTTTACCGGTTCCAGTTTGCCCGTAGGCAAATATGCAGACATTAAAACCATCCAATACTGAAGTAGCAATAGGTTTAGTTTGGGAAAAAACAGCCTCTGCGTCATTATAAAACAATACACATGTTTTAATCAGCTTCCATAATGAAAAATATAAATAAATTATTCACTGCAGATCAAAAGAAGTAACTTGTATTATACCTTGGTTATCTCCGGGCCTAAATACATGATCAAATTTAAACTGCTTCTTGGAAGAATCTGAGCAAATGACTTGAAGCTCATTTTCAGAAGATGATTCAAAATTGACAACAGATGCAAACCCATTTGTAGTTTCACTTTCACTTAAAGGCCTGCATCTGCAGAAAACCCTAATATTACCCTTGAGTTCAATAACTTCATTGTAAAGCCGTCTGCGCTCAGAGGATTCCTGAAGGTACTTTTTTTTCAAGAGTTCGTATTCAGAACCTAGCAACGGTAACAAATAACAGACAATTAAAAACCCCAAAAACCAATTAACTAATACTATAATCAAAACTAGCCATTAATTAAAAATAAAAGAGAAGGTGAAAGCGCATTCAAATTCAATTTACAATTTAATTTAGGGTTTCTATGAGAATCATACCTAGAAGCTGAATAGAGTTCAAAACATCAAGGCTAGGAAAAGAATCAGTTGTAAGTTTCACATGATCAGATAAGGCTACGTGTTGCTTCTTCAAATCCTAATGCAAGAAAGAGTCGCAAAATAAACTGAAATTGTGAGAAACTTAAAACATAATCAAGAAATACATTATCAAATAGCGTTTTATTTTACATTAAATATATGGACTTATTCACCTGAATTTTGGTACTGAGATCAAGGATTTTCTTCAAAATCGGAAGGGTGTGAACCGGATCTGGAGAATTCTCATGGATTCCTCCATTGGATATACTGTTTTCATCCATAGAATCGGTGTTTTCATTTATTTTCTTTGATTCGATATTATCATCTGATTACAAGATAATGAACATCGATAAATAACGTCGAACAATAATTGAATATTTTATTCAGATCAAGTATAATAATTGAACTGAAAAGATAGGTTAGAAGTTACCTGAGGGGCGAGCGTTTGGGGATTGCTTGAGTTCGCAATCGAGAACGAAACGGTGAAACTTTTCAGCGAGGATTTGAATTTGAGTGCTTTGATCTGCAAGAAACGGTGATTTGTATCAACAACAAAATATAAGGCAATTCACAAATGAAACGTGCGAGAGAGAGAAGAGAGAGTATATACCGTTCATTTCCATTGACTTCTGAAATGTGAAATCTGAAAGAAGAAAGATGAAAAACGAAGAACTCTGAAAACTCTGAGCGAAAAGAGAAACAGTTGTATTTTGTTTTTGCCGT
The DNA here is from genome assembly GCA_037974835.1 of Cicer judaicum. Taxonomy (NCBI): domain Eukaryota; kingdom Viridiplantae; phylum Streptophyta; class Magnoliopsida; order Fabales; family Fabaceae; genus Cicer; species Cicer judaicum. The sequence continues at coordinate 25,638,264 of JBBPBS010000968.1, forward strand.
TGGAAAAGTGAAGTGAAGGGTCTCTTCTTGAATTTTGATTATTATTACAAGTTTGAAATGAAACTGTAACGGCTATATTCAATTCAACGGGAGTGTCCCTCATACCGATTTCCAAATGTATATTGGGCCTTGGGCCTTCATCGTGTTATTGGGCTCGGTTGACTATAGCTCATTCAGCTTTTTACATATGCCAACTTTCTCTATTAGTAAAAAATTGAATAACATATATTATTTATTACATCTTAACTTCTAATAGTGTGTTTTGTTGGTAGATGAACAATTTTTTATGACCACAAGAGTTATTACTCAAACCCTTCCCATCTATACTCATAGAGATACACCCTATATTTTTCATACTTACAGTTCATGCATTTTTTTGTTAAAAATTATAAGGGTGTATTTAATTAATATTTCAATAAATTTTAAAATATTTTTTTTTTATTATAAAACAATCTTGTGGTGTTCAATATTTTTTAAAAAATAATATAAATAATTTTTTTAGTATGTGTTTGTAGGTGAATTTTGCGATATTTTTTAGTTAAAGTGCGTTCATTAAAAAAACTTAATTACACTTTTTGTCATCTATTCTATCACACACGCACAAAGATTTCTCCTATTTCAGAATTTAATTATTTGGTCTTCAATTATAAGTTTTTTCAATCTATAACTTTTAACCTAAAATGGTGATTTTTTCCCTACAAGTGACATTTTGTCGTCAAATTTACAATTAAGACAATAAATCACTATCTTTAGATGATAATCCTACATGGACTTTTCATACAAATTTTTTAAATGGTAAATGACTCAAATTAATAAAAATAAAGATTAAAAAATCTAAGTGTTACATGTACATAAGAAAAATAATTTGTAGTGTAATTTTGTCTATATATATAACTAGTTTAAATATGTTTTTAATCTATATAAATATATCAAAAAGAATTTGTTTAGTTCCTATAAATATATTATTTTTTGCTTTTGATCTTTAGTATTTTAGTTTAGTCTGCAAAATTCGTTCATATTAAAATTTGTCTCTATAATTTCATTTTAGTGCTTATTTTGTGGAAATAAAATCAAATATCGTACATGTTACATGAATCAATTTCAATTTAAATAAATTTTGACAAGACTAAAACAAAAGTGTAAAGTTATATATTTGAAGAGACAAAACAAACAAATAATATTTTATAAATATTAAAATAAAAAAGGATATATTTGTAGAGGCTAAAATCATAATTAATTTATATAATCCTATATAACATATGTGAAGGATTTACTTACATCTTACCGCATGGGGCTAGCTGATGTTTTGAGTGAAAATCAAGTCGAAAATTCTTATATCTCATATGTTTACAATTCATTCGTATGTTTTTTTTACTAAACAACTCATTTGTGTATTTATTTTATTTTTCCTCTCATAATTAAATTATGATTTGTTTAATTTGATTTCATTCTCATATTAAATTTTGTTCTTGTTACTGTTATTAGTTCGAGGACTTCGTTGGTGATGTTAACGTCCATGTTTTTCCAAGGAAAAAAAAATAATAAAAAATAATAATAATAATAATTAATAATAATAATAATAATAAATAAAAACAAAATAACTCCACTCATTCTCTCTCTTTCCATCTCACTCCCTCACTCTTTCATTTTCTCATTTATTCTCTCTCCTTCTCCCTCTCCCTCTCGGCTACCTCATTCTTCCCACCCCCCATTTTCATTTTTTTTTCTTTTCTTTCATTCTTCTTCTTATTTCTCTCACTTAAAGCCACAATGAACCCATGAAAAGAGTATACATTCCCTAAGCAAGCTTCCTCATAATTTCTCAAGTTCTTGGGTAAAAAAAAAAAAAAATTTTGGGTTAGGGTTTGTGTACTAAGGAAGGAAAAGGGGTACCCATCTCTTGAGAGTTGTTGATTGAGATTCATTGAGGTAAATGCACAACTCTAATCCTAATATGAATTCATAGAAAAATATAGATTTGAGTAAAAATCTTATTTTGTGCTTAGAGTATATTTAAATGATTTTTAGACTTTCCTAGAGCTAGTTAAACTTTAGAATAATTTTTCTAAAGTCTTGGAAATATTCTTGATGCTCAGATTTGTCCCCTAAGATCCTGCCGGCTACTTAGAGAGTTGTTGGAGAGCAAGTTAGAAGATTCTCCATAGCTGTGAGTTGACGACGATTATCGTCATATATTTTTATACTACTATTATTATTATTTTACTTGTTTTCTAAATTAAAGTATTTATTGAAAATTTTGGGAAACACAACCTTTGAATTATATCTCAATTTCGTCAATTATTTAATTTAATGGTCTTTGCTATATAATATGTTATTTGTTGGATTTACGTATGAGTTAAAGTATTTAAATATTTATTTGTTATGTGATTGAATATATTTTTCATGAATTTCGATGAAATAATTTAAATGCGTGTTTTGGAAAATTGTTGTTATATTATTAAATCGTTAACTGCGTTAGGTGCACCTAGTTACCACGTGTTGATTAGGGAAAGTTAACCGTTAGATGGAGCCGCCCCTACGAGAGAGGTCATTCGTAGGAGGAGAGGGCTATCAACGAGATGTAAACTCCCTAATTGATACGTGATGATGCGTTGCGGGATTGAGAGGAGAGGGCCATCCGTTAGATGGAGCCGCCCCTAAGGGAAAGGCCACCCTTAGGAGGAGAGGGCTATCAATGAGATAAAGCCGCCTCTTGGTTCTAAAAATATGTATTGTTACTTGTTTAACTTTTATGGTGATTGTAAGATTCATTTTGATTTCGTTTCGTTATCAACTGAATTTTTAATATTTATGTCAAACGATTAAACAGTTATTCGTGCCTTTTGTGTTTCCCTTCTGATTGATGGTGGTTGTTGTCTCCTCACTAAGTCTTTGTGACTTACCCGTTATGTTGCCTATTTTTTTCCAGATTCGCAAGCAGCTGAGTAGGAATCTGTTATTTGATTCAAGTCTCAACGTAATTCCTTTTTGGTAGGCCTATTTGATCGAGGACCATTTTTTGTAACCTTTGTTGAGTCTATGTAATTGCAGCTATTTTGGAGTTTAGAAAGTCTATTTAGTTTGTTGGGAAGTGTATTAAGAAACTTGATTATGTTATTTGAATTGAGACTGGATTGAAAATTTGACAGGGATTTCAAAATTGGGAAATGTTGAATTTATAGAGGATACTCTGTCGAAATTTCGAGTAAAAAGCATATATATATATTTTTAAAGGTTTTCAAAGCGATTTAGTTGTTTAAATTGTAAGTTAATTGATAGGCTTGCCAGGCTAGGAGTATAGCTTGTGCGCCGGTCACGAAATCAAATTTTCGGGTCGTGACAGGTGAGTTATTTGTAAATACTCTCTGAACCTTCAGATTCACCTTGTTCCTAGTTGGCACAATTCAAAAATCAAACACAATGATCAGAGTACAAATTATACTCATAGTCTGACAAGCTTATAAACTAATTTAACAGTTAAGCAGTTCTAAATAATCATTTCAATATATATATATATATATAATATTTATTGACATTTCGACAAAGTATCCTATGTAATTTCAATGTCTTCAAATATAATTTTTTTTTTTAATTTTTGAACATAGACAATATTTCAAAATAGTTGCAAAATACATGACGACTCAACATATACTTAACAAGGGAAATCGATCAAAAAAGTCTACAAAAAAATGTGATTAAGACTTTAATATACTAACAACTTACTACTCATCTGCATATGGATCTAAAACAAAAGGAACAACATGAAGAGATAAGTTATAAAGACTTAATGATGAGACAACAATCATCACCAACTAGAAGGAAAACACAAAAAAATATGAATAATCATTTTACAATTTTATGGCAAATATGTTAAACAATACTACCTGAAATATAGATACTTTTCAAATTAAAGTATACACATGATAAAATCATTAAACTTATAATTTAGTCGCTCAGGTAAAAATATTTAAAAGCCAATTCATAAATAAGTGAAATCAAAATGACCAACCTTAAAAAAGGTCATAGAAAATAAAACAAGTAAGTTTTTTTTTTTTGAGAAACAAAAGACGGTTTCATTTCATTGATAATCCTCTCATCCTAAGGGTGACATTTTACTTAGAGGTGGCTCTATCTAAGATATAATAATCTTCTCTCAATGTAATGTATCAATAAGGGAGTTTACATCTCGTTGATAGTAATTTTCTTATAAGGGTGACATCTATCATAAGGACGATTTTATCTAACGAGTAACTCTCCTCAATCAAAACGATGTAACTAAGTGTACTTACATCCGTCAACGATTTCATAATTACAACGATTTTTACAATACATATTTAAAAAACATTTATTATTTCATCGCAACTCATAGAAAATATATCCAGTCGTACATTAATTAAATATTTAAATATTTTATAACTCATAAATAAATCAAACTATAAACATATTATATAAACAAATGTCATAGAAATAAATAAAGGGTGAAACTCAAAAAAGTTTAAATGTTATGTTTTTCAATTTTTTTTAAATAAATACTTTAACTTAAAAAACGAGTATGAATAATCGGCTAATTTAATTCCCTAACAACTTCGAGAGTAGCATATAAAACTTCAGCTAACAAATACGAGTATTAGAAATATTTTCAAGATTTTAAAAAAATTATTCTGAAGTTTATCTTATAGAAAATCATAAAAATTCTTAAAATCTACTTTAAGCACCAAAATAAGATTTTTAACCAAAATCATAGTTTTTTAGATATTCATTCTTAATATTATAGTCAGGTATTTACTTTAAAAAGTCTCACCAAACAACTTTTAAATAATAGACACATAAGAACATGTTAGAATATAAGAACACTTAGGATTTTATTTCAAGTTCACTCTGAATTCAAATGTTACAACATACCTCCTTATATAGCCAAGGAGTTACATAAGGGACAAAGTACAAACTATTCATGATAATGCCAAGATAAGCATTATTGGAATGCTTTATCATGTGATGGGAGACACAATCATGACAACTTTTGACTATTTTGCCATAATTATGACACCTTTTGACTATAATGGAAGACATAACTATGATAGCTTTTGACTATTATGCCATATAGGCATAATTATGACACATTTGGACTACATTGCCACATTATTTTCACTATTTTACATGGGCATACGAAATACAATACTTATACAGTACACATACATGGCTCTTTGATACATGTTCTTGTGACTCATTATCCCTTACGGATAGGCTCGTGACTTGGAGACATATTCTGATCAGACAAATACCCTTCAGTGAGATAATTGTGAAAATAATCTGGCTCGTACAACCAGATGTCCTCCAATATTTCCCTCAAAGATTCTTCATGAAGACTTTCTGAAGCGTCGAGATCCATTGAATTTTCTTCAAAATTCATTGCTGCAAATTGTTCTTCAATTTTTATTTCAGTGTTTTGTTCTTGTTGAGTAGAGCTTTCTCCAATTTGAATTTCCACTTCTTGCCATTGGGATCTCTTGAGAATTTTATGTCCTTCTTCTTGGACTTCTTTAGGGTTAACTGGTTGCCACTGGGAATGAAGATTTCCATGACTGATACAAGTTGTATCGACCTGAGTTTTTTCTTGATAGATATTAATGAAATTGAGATAATCTATTAATTCCTTTATGACTTTTAAACTTGGAGGATAATCATCAATGGTTTCCCATACATCAGCATAATTCGAACTCATGAGGAGTTTAGTTCTGGAATCAATCTGATATGGCCTGTGTATAATGAAGACCGTTTTGAGTTTGCTTATGGCATCCTGTGCTAATCTTCTTCCTTTAACTTCTTCTAAGACTAATTCCAATTGTTTTCTCCACCATTCTAGTGGAGAGTACCATTCAAGTACAGTCCATATTAATGATTTGTGATTCTTTGCTTCCACAAGATGGTTGTACATTGCTTCAGTCGGAACATAGGCAGGCATGACATACAGACTAGTTGCACACCAGATATACCACAAATGGTTTTCAGTAAACTTAAGCTGTGGGTCTATCTTAAATGGTAAATAAAAGGGTGTGTCTATCTGAAAGGGAGACCGATCCGGGAGCTTTCTCATGTCCTTCATAATCTTGGTCATGAAGTAAAAGAGGTTGTTCCTAGCGTACTCTTTGAGCCGAGATGGGGAGAAGGACGAGTCTATTCCAGGAGGAAAATCTTTGAAGGTAGAGCCATGGGCTGGTAGTGGTTTGACCATAAATATGAGTGGAAAAATGTGTTTTTTAGTGATGACCTGGATGGGTTTTATGGGTCTGGAAAGTAAATCAGGAATCAGATTTTGATTTCCTTTGATATGTTTTACCGTAAAATCATATCTTGAGAACCAATCTTTGAGCCTAAGGGCTTGTGGATCTGGAGGCATCTTGTTTTTAAATTCGAGAATCCTGGGAAAAGAAGAATTATCCATCTGAACTTCAAACTGGTAACCCCTCAAGTGGAAATCGAATTTTTGGATTCCTAATTTGACTGCAAGTGCTTCCTTGTAAGTGGTGTGGTAATGTTTTTCGGCTTCTTTAAATTGTCCACTCGCGTGACCACAATAATGCTTTACCCCATTAATTTCTTCTATTAAGACCGCGCCCCAATAATGATCACTCGCATCAGTTTGCAGAATTCTTTTCCCATTTCCTGGAATCTTTAGGGCAGGTGGAGTTTGTGCAATTTTCTTTAATGTTTTGACGGCTTCAGTATGCTGTGATTCCCATGGCGGAGGATTTTTCCTAAGCAATCGTGATAGTGGGCTTGTGTATCTGGCAAGCTTTGGGATGAAATTTCTGATATAATTAATTATACCAAGAAATTGCTGAATTTGTTTGGTGGTGAGATTTTTATCAGGGAAACTTAACAGTTCTTGAGCAATGTGAGGTTGAGGTTGATATTTCCCTTGAGAAAAATGCATTCCTAGGAAATCAATCTCTGTTTGGGCTAGCTGGCTTTTCTTTTCAGAGAGCATTATTCCATGGTCTTGGGCTATTTTGAGGAATTGACTCAATAATTGTTTTTGAGCCTTTTCATCTTTTGAGAACAACAGGACATCATCGATGTAGATGAGGATGCTATCGAGGATAGGCTCAAAAATTTTTGTCATGGCTTTCTGAAATAGCGAGGGAGCTACCTTAAGTCCAAATGGTAATACTGTCCATTGGTATTGGGCATTAGGAATGCAGAACGCTGTTTTGTAACGATCCTTGGGTTCAACACCCAGTTGCCAAAATCCTGATTTCATATCAAACTTTGAGAAGATCTGAGCATCTTTGAGGAAGATGTTTAAAGAAGAGGTCTTTGGAATAGGAAATTTATCGTCTTTCAAAAAAT